>CAWUFW010004754.1:1057500-1470380 GCA_963921515.1 Calotriton arnoldi | reverse complement strand
GCATCACAACTGCATCCACCCTTCTAAATGTGCATCGTAAGCCAGCATCACAACTGCATTCGCCCTTCTAAATATGCATCGTAAGCCTGCATCACAACTGCATTCGCCCTTCTAAATATGCATCGTAAGCCTGCATCACAACTGCATTCACCCTTCTAAATATGCATCGTAAGCCTGCATCACAACTGTATCTGCCCTTCTAAATACGCATCGTAAGCCTTCATGACAACTGCATTCAACCTTCTAAATATGCATCGTAAGCCTGCATCACAACTGCATTCATCCTTCTAAATATGCATCGTAAGCCTTCATGACAACTGCATTCACCTTTCTAAATATGCATCGTAAGCCTTCATGACAACTGCAGTCACCCTTCTAAATATGCATCGTAAGCCTGCATCACAACTGTATCTGCCCTTCTAAATACGCATCGTAAGCCTTCATGACAACTGCATTCAACCTTCTAAATATGCATCGTAAGCCTGCATCACAACTGCATTCATCCTTCTAAATATGCATCGTAAGCCTACATGACAACTGCATCCGCCCTTCTAAATACGCATCGTAAGCCTGCATCACAACTGCATTCACCCTTCTAAATATGCATCGTAAGCCTGCATCACAACTGCATTCACCCTTCTAAATGTGGATCATAAGCCTTCATCATAACTGCATTCGCCCTTCTAAATATGCATCGTAAGCCTCCATCACAACTGCATTCACCCTTCTAAATACGCATTGTAGGCCTGCATGACAACTGCATTCACCCTTCTAAATGTGCATCGTAAGCCTCCATAAAAACTGCATTCAACCTTCTTAATGTGGATCGTAAGCCTTCATCACAACTGCATCCACCCTTCTAAATATCCATCGTAAGCCTTTATGACAACTGCATTCACCCTTCAAAATATGCATCGTAAGCCTGCATCACAGCTGCATTCGCCCTTCTAAATATGCATCGTAAGCCTGCATCACAACTGCATTCATCCTTCTAAATATGCATCGTAAGCCTGCATCACAACTGCATTCACCCTTCCAAATATGCATTGTAAGCCTGCATGACAACTGCATTCACCCTTCAAAATATGCATCGTAAGCCTGCATCACAGCTGCATTCGCCCTTCTAAATATGCATCGTAAGCCTACATCACAACTGCATTCATCCATCTAAATATGCATCGTAAGCCTGCATCACAACTGCATTCACCCTTCTAAATATGCATCGTAAGCCTTCATGACAACTGCATCCACCCTTCTAAATGTGCATCGTAAGCCTGCATCACAACTGCATTCGTCCTTCTAAATATGCATCGTAAGCCTCCATCACAACTGCATTCAACCTTCTAAATGTGCATCGTAAGCCTGCATCACAACTGCATCCGCCCTTCTAAATATGCAACGTAAGCCTCCATCACAACTGCATTCAACCTTCTAAATATGCATCGTAAGCCTGCATGACAACTGCATCCACCTTTCTAAATGTGGTTCATAAGCCTGCATCACAACTGCAGTCACCCTTCTAAATATGCATTGTAAGCCTGCATCACAACTGCATTCACCCTTCTAAATATGCATTGTAAGCCTTCATGACAACTGCAGTCACCCTTCTAAATATGCAGCGTAAGCCTGCATCACAACTGCATTCACCCTTCTAAATATGCATCGTAAGCCTTCATGACAACTGTATTCACCTTTCTAAATATGCATCGTAAGCCTTCATGACAACTGCAGTCACTCTACTAAATATACATCGTAAGCCTGCATCACAACTGCATAAACCCTTTTAAATATGCATCGTAAGCCTGCATCACAACTGCATTCACCCTTCTAAATATGCATCGTAAGCCTGCATCACCACTGCATACACCCTTCTAAATATGCATCATAAGCCTGCATCACAACTGCATTCACCCTTCTAAATATGCATTGTAAGCCTTCATGACAACTGCATTCACCCTTCTAAATATGCATCGTAAGCTTTCATGACAACTGCATTCACCGTTCTAAATAAGCATCGTAAGCCTGCATCACAACTACATTCACCCTTCTAAATATGCATCGTAAGCCTGCATCACAACTGCATTCACCCTTCTAAATATGCATCGTAAGCCTTCATGACAACTGCATTCACCCTTCTAAATATGGATCGTAAGCCTGCATCACAACTGCATTCACCCTTCTAAATATGCATCATAAGCCTGCATCACAACTGCATTCACCCTTCTAAATATGCATTGTAAGCCTTCATGACAACTGCATTCACCCTTCTAAATATGCATCGTAAGCCTTCATGACAACTGCATTCACCCTTCAAAATATGCATCGTAAGCCTGCATCACAGCTGCATTCGCCCTTCTAAATATGCATCGTAAGCCTGCATCACAACTGCATTCATCCTTCTAAATATGCATCGTAAGCCTGCATCACAACTGCATTCACCCTTCCAAATATGCATTGTAAGCCTGCATGACAACTGCATTCACCCTTCAAAATATGCATCGTAAGCCTGCATCACAGCTGCATTCAGCCCTTCTAAATATGCATCGTAAGCCTACATCACAACTGCATTCATCCTTCTAAATATGCATCGTAAGCCTGCATCACAACTGCATTCACCCTTCTAAATATGCATCGTAAGCCTTCATGACAACTGCATCCACCCTTCTAAATGTGCATTGTAAGCCTGCATCACAACTGCATTCGTCCTTCTAAATATGCATCGTAAGCCTCCATCACAACTGCATTCAACCTTCTAAATGTGCATCGTAAGCCTGCATCACAACTGCATCCGCCCTTCTAAATATGCAACGTAAGCCTCCATCACAACTGCATTCACCCTTCTAAATATGCATCGTAAGCCTGCATGACAACTGCATCCACCTTTCTAAATGTGGTTCATAAGCCTGCATCACAACTGCAGTCACCCTTCTAAATATGCATTGTAAGCCTGCATCACAACTGCATTCACCCTTCTAAATATGCATTGTAAGCCTTCATGACAACTGCAGTCACCCTTCTAAATATGCAGCGTAAGCCTGCATCACAACTGCATTCACCCTTCTAAATATGCATCGTAAGCCTTCATGACAACTGTATTCACCTTTCTAAATATGCATCGTAAGCCTTCATGACAACTGCAGTCACTCTTCTAAATATACATCGTAAGCCTGCATCACAACTGCATAAACCCTTTTAAATATGCATCGTAAGCCTGCATCACAACTGCATTCACCCTTCTAAATATGCATCGTAAGCCTGCATCACAACTGCATACACCCTTCTAAATATGCATCATAAGCCTGCATCACAACTGCATTCACCCTTCTAAATATGCATTGTAAGCCTTCATGACAACTGCATTCACCCTTCTAAATATGCATCGTAAGCCTTCATGACAACTGCATTCACCGTTCTAAATAAGCATCGTAAGCCTGCATCACAACTACATTCACCCTTCTAAATATGCATCGTAAGCCTGCATCACAACTGCATTCACCCTTCTAAATATGCATCGTAAGCCTTCATGACAACTGCATTCACCCTTCTAAATATGGATCGTAAGCCTGCATCACAACTGCATTCACCCTTCTAAATATGCATCATAAGCCTGCATCACAACTGCATTCACCCTTCTAAATATGCATTGTAAGCCTTCATGACAACTGCATTCACCCTTCTAAATATGCATCGTAAGCCTTCATGACAACTGCATTCACCGTTCTAAATAAGCATCGTAAGCCTGCATCACAACTACATTCACCCTTCTAAATATGCATCGTAAGCCTGCATCACAACTGCATTCACCCTTCTAAATATGCATCGTAAGCCTTCATGACAACTGCATTCACCCTTCTAAATATGGATCGTAAGCCTGCATCACAACTGCATTCACCCTTCTAAATATGCATCGTAAGCCTTCATGACAACTGCATTCACCCTTCTAAATATGCATCGTAAGCCTTCATGACAACTGAATTCACCCTTCTAAATACGCATCGTAAGCCTGCATCACAACTGTATTCACCTTTCTAAATATGCATCGTAAGCCTTCATGACAACTGCAGTCACCCTTCTAAATATGCATCGTAAGCCTGCATCACAACTGCATCCGCCCTTCTAAATACGCATCGTAAGCCTTCATGACAACTGCATTCAACCTTCTAAATATGCATCGTAAGCCTGCATCACAACTGCATCGGCCCTTCTAAATATCCATCGTAAGCCTGCATGACAACTGCATTCACCCTTCTAAATATGCATCGTAAGCCTGCATCACAACTGCATTCGCCCTTCTAAATATGCATCGTAAGCCTGCATCACAACTGCATTCGCCCTTCTAAATATGCATCGTAAGCCTGCATCACAACTGCATCCACCCTTCTAAATGTGCATCGTAAGCCAGCATCACAACTGCATTCGCACTTCTAAATATGCATCGTAAGCCTTCATGACAACTGCATTCACCTTTCTAAATATGCATCTAAGCCTTCATGACAACTGCAGTCACCCTTCTAAATATACATCGTAAGCCTGCATCACAACTGCATTCACCCTTCTAAATATGCATCGTAAGCCTGCATCACAACTGCATTCGCCCTTCTAAATATGCATCGTAAGCCTGCATCACAACTGCATTCACCCTTCTAAATATGCATCGTAAGCCTGCATCACAACTGTATCTGCCCTTCTAAATACGCATCGTAAGCCTTCATGACAACTGCATTCAACCTTCTAAATATGCATCGTAAGCCTGCATCACAACTGCATTCATCCTTCTAAATATGCATCGTAAGCCTTCATGACAACTGCATTCACCTTTCTAAATATGCATCGTAAGCCTTCATGACAACTGCAGTCACCCTTCTAAATATGCATCGTAAGCCTTCATGACAACTGCATTCACCTTTCTAAATATGCATCGTAAGCCTGCATCACAACTGCATTCACCCTTCTAAATATGCATCGTAAGTCTTCATGACAACTGCATTCACCTTTCTAAATATGCATCGTAAGCCTTCATGACAACTGCAGTCTACCTGTTAAATATGCATCGTAAGCCTGCATCACAACTGCATTCACCCTTCTAAATATGCATCGTATGCCTGCATCACAACTGCATTCGCCCTTCTAAATATGCATCGTAAGCCTTCATGACAACTGCATTCACCCTTCTAAATATGCATCGTAAGCCTGCATCACAATTGCATTCGTCCTTCTAAATACGCAGCGTAAGCCTGCATCACAACTGCATCCGCCCTTCTAAATGTGCATCGTAAGCCTTCATGACAACTGCATTCACCCTTCTAAATATGCATCGTAAGCCTGCATCACAACTACATTCACCTTTCTAAATATGCATCGTAAGCCTTCATAACAACTGCATTCACCCTTCTAAATATGCATCGTAAGCCTGCATCACAATTGCATTCGCCCTTCTAAATACGCAGCGTAAGCCTGCATCACAACTGCATCCGCCCTTCTAAATGTGCATCGTAAGCCTTCATGACAACTGCATTCACCCTTCTAAATATGCATCGTAAGCCTGCATCACAACTGCATTCACCCTTCTAAATATGCATCGTAAGCCTGCATCACAACTGCATTCGCCCTTCTAAATATGCATCCTAAGCCTGCATCACAACTGCATTCGCCCTTCTAAATATGCATCGTAAGCCTGCATCACAACTGCATCCACCCTTCTAAATGTGCATCGTAAGCCAGCATCACAACTGCATTCGCACTTCTAAATATGCATCGTAAGCCTTCATGACAACTGCATTCACCTTTCTAAATATGCATCTAAGCCTTCATGACAACTGCAGTCACCTTCTAAATATACATCGTAAGCCTGCATACAACTGCATTCACCCTTCTAAATATGCATCGTAAGCCTGCATCACAACTGCATTCGCCCTTCTAAATATGCATCGTAAGCCTGCATCACAACTGCATTCACCCTTCTAAATATGCATCGTAAGCCTGCATCACAACTGTATCTGCCCTTCTAAATACGCATCGTAAGCCTTCATGACAACTGCATTCAACCTTCTAAATATGCATCGTAAGCCTGCATCACAACTGCATTCATCCTTCTAAATATGCATCGTAAGCCTTCATGACAACTGCATTCACCTTTCTAAATATGCATCGTAAGCCTTCATGACAACTGCAGTCACCCTTCTAAATATGCATCGTAAGCCTGCATCACAACTGCATTCACCCTTCTAAATATGCATCGTAAGCCTTCATGACAACTGCATTCACCCTTCTAAATATGCATCGTAAGCCTGCATCACAACTGCATTCGCCCTTCTAAATACGCAGCGTAAGCCTGCATCACAACTGCATCCGCCCTTCTAAATGTGCATCGTAAGCCTTCATGACAACTGCATTCACCCTTCTAAATATGCATCGTAAGCCTGAATCACAACTACATTCACCTTTCTAAATATGCATCGTAAGCCTTCATAACAACTGCATTCACCCTTCTAAATATGCATCGTAAGCCTGCATCACAATTGCATTCGCCCTTCTAAATACGCAGCGTAAGCCTGCATCACAACTGCATCCGCCCTTCTAAATGTGCATCGTAAGCCTTCATGACAACTGCATTCACCCTTCTAAATATGCATCGTAAGCCTGCATCACAACTGCATTCACCCTTCTAAATATGCATCGTAAGCCTGCATCACAACTGCATTCACCCTTCTAAATATGCATCGTAAGCGTTCATGACAACTGCATTTACCCTTCTAAATATGCACCGTAAGCCTTCATGACAACTGCATTCACCCTTCTAAATACGCATCGTAAGCCTGCATCACAACTACATTTGCCCTTCTAAATGTGGATCGTAAGCCTGCATCACAACTGCATTCACCCTTCTAAATGTGCATCGCAAGCCTTCATGACAACTGCATTCACCCTTCTAAATATGCATCGTAAGCCTGCATCACAACTGCATTCACAATTCCAAATATGCATTGTAAGCCTTCATGACAACTGCATTCATCCTTCCAAATATGCATCGTAAGCCTGCATCACAACTGCATTCACCTTTCTAAATGTGCATCGTAAGCCTGCATCACAACTGCATTCACCCTTCTAAATATGCATTGTAAGCCTGCATCACAACTGTATTCGCCCTTCTAAATATGCATCGTAAGCCTGCATCACAACTGCATTCACCCTTCTAAATATGCATCGTAAGCGTTCATGACAACTGCATTTACCCTTCTAAATATGCACCGTAAGCCTTCATGACAACTGCATTCACCCTTCTAAATACGCATCGTAAGCCTGCATCACAACTACATTTGCCCTTCTAAATGTGGATCGTAAGCCTGCATCACAACTGCATTCACCCTTCTAAATGTGCATCGCAAGCCTTCATGACAACTGCATTCACCCTTCTAAATATGCATCGTAAGCCTGCATCACAACTGCATTCACAATTCCAAATATGCATTGTAAGCCTTCATGACAACTGCATTCATCCTTCCAAATATGCATAGTAAGCCTGCATCACAACTGCATTCACCTTTCTAAATGTGCATCGTAAGCCTGCATCACAACTGCATTCGCCCTTCTAAATATGCATCGTAAGCCTGCATCACAACTGCATTCACCCTTCTAAATATGCATCGTAAGCCTTCATGACAACTGCATTCACCCTTCTAAATATGGATCGTAAGCCTGCATCAGAACTGCATTCACCCTTCTAAATATGCATCATAAGCCTGCATCACAACTGCATTCACCCTTCTAAATATGCATTGTAAGCCTTCATGACAACTGCATTCACCCTTCTAAATATGCATCGTAAGCCTTCATGACAACTGCATTCACCGTTCAAAATATGCATCGTAAGCCTGCATCACAGCTGCATTCGCCCTTCTAAATATGCATCGTAAGCCTGCATCACAACTGCATTCATCCTTCTAAATATGCATCGTAAGCCTGCATCACAACTGCATTCACCGTTCCAAATATGCATTGTAAGCCTGCATGACAACTGCATTCACCCTTCAAAATATGCATCGTAAGCCTGCATCACAGCTGCATTCGCCCTTCTAAATATGCATCGTAAGCCTACATCACAACTGCATTCATCCTTCTAAATATGCATCGTAAGCCTGCATCACAACTGCATTCACCCTTCTAAATATGCATCGTAAGCCTTCATGACAACTGCATCCACCCTTCTAAATGTGCATTGTAAGCCTGCATCACAACTGCATTCGTCCTTCTAAATATGCATCGTAAGCCTCCATCACAACTGCATTCAACCTTCTAAATGTGCATCGTAAGCCTGCATCACAACTGCATCCGCCCTTCTAAATATGCAACGTAAGCCTCCATCACAACTGCATTCACCCTTCTAAATATGCATCGTAAGCCTGCATGACAACTGCATCCACCTTTCTAAATGTGGTTCATAAGCCTGCATCACAACTGCAGTCACCCTTCTAAATATGCATTGTAAGCCTGCATCACAACTGCATTCACCCTTCTAAATATGCATTGTAAGCCTTCATGACAACTGCAGTCACCCTTCTAAATATGCAGCGTAAGCCTGCATCACAACTGCATTCACCCTTCTAAATATGCATCGTAAGCCTTCATGACAACTGTATTCACCTTTCTAAATATGCATCGTAAGCCTTCATGACAACTGCAGTCACTCTTCTAAATATACATCGTAAGCCTGCATCACAACTGCATAAACCCTTTTAAATATGCATCGTAAGCCTGCATCACAACTGCATTCACCCTTCTAAATATGCATCGTAAGCCTGCATCACAACTGCATACACCCTTCTAAATATGCATCGTTAGCCTGCATCACAACTGCATTCACCCTTCTAAATATGCATTGTAAGCCTTCATGACAACTGCATTCACCCTTCTAAATATGCATCGTAAGCCTTCATGACAACTGCATTCACCGTTCTAAATAAGCATCGTAAGCCTGCATCACAACTACATTCACCCTTCTAAATATGCATCGTAAGCCTGCATCACAACTGCATTCACCCTTCTAAATATGCATCGTAAGCCTTCATGACAACTGCATTCACCCTTCTAAATATGCATCGTAAGCCTGCATCACAACTGCATTCACCCTTCTAAATATGCATTGTAAGCCTTCATGACAACTGCATTCACCCTTCTAAATATGCATCGTAAGCCTTCATGACAACTGCATTCACCGTTCTAAATAAGCATCGTAAGCCTGCATCACAACTACATTCACCCTTCTAAATATGCATCGTAAGCCTTCATGACAACTGCATTCACCCTTCTAAATATGCATCGTAAGCCTTCATGACAACTGAATTCACCCTTCTAAATACGCATCGTAAGCCTGCATCACAACTGTATTCACCTTTCTAAATATGCATCGTAAGCCTTCATGACAACTGCAGTCACCCTTCTAAATATGCATCGTATGCCTGCATCACAACTGCATCCGCCCTTCTAAATACGCATCGTAAGCCTTCATGACAACTGCATTCAACCTTCTAAATATGCATCGTAAGCCTGCATCACAACTGCATCGGCCCTTCTAAATATCCATTGTAAGCCTGCATGACAACTGCATTCACCCTTCTAAATATGCATCGTAAGCCTGCATGACAACTGCATTCGCCCTTCTAAATATGCATCCTAAGCCTGCATCACAACTGCATTCAGCCCTTCTAAATATGCATCGTAAGCCTGCATCACAACTGCATCCACCCTTCTAAATGTGCATCGTAAGCCAGCATCACAACTGCATTCGCACTTCTAAATATGCATCGTAAGCCTTCATGACAACTGCATTCACCTTTCTAAATATGCATCTAAGCCTTCATGACAACTGCAGTCACCCTTCTAAATATACATCGTAAGCCTGCATCACAACTGCATTCACCCTTCTAAATATGCATCGTAAGCCTGCATCACAACTGTATTACGCCCTTCTAAATATGCATTGTAAGCCTGCATCACAACTGCATTCACCCTTCTAAATATGCATCGTAAGCCTGCATCACAACTGTATCTGCCCTTCTAAATACGCATCGTAAGCCTTCATGACAACTGCATTCAACCTTCTAAATATGCATCGTAAGCCTGCATCACAACTGCATTCATCCTTCTAAATATGCATCGTAAGCCTTCATGACAACTGCATTCACCTTTCTAAATATGCATCGTAAGCCTTCATGACAACTGCAGTCACCCTTCTAAATATGCATCGTAAGCCTTCATGACAACTGCATTCACCTTTCTAAATATGCATCGTAAGCCTGCATCACAACTGCATTCACCCTTCTAAATATGCATCGTAAGTCTTCATGACAACTGCATTCACCTTTCTAAATATGCATCGTAAGCCTTCATGACAACTGCAGTCTACCTGTTAAATATGCATCGTAAGCCTGCATCACAACTGCATTCACCCTTCTAAATATGCATCGTATGCCTGCATCACAACTGCATTCGCCCTTCTAAATATGCATCGTAAGCCTTCATGACAACTGCATTCACCCTTCTAAATATGCATCGTAAGCCTGCATCACAATTGCATTCGCCCTTCTAAATACGCAGCGTAAGCCTGCATCACAACTGCATCCGCCCTTCTAAATGTGCATCGTAAGCCTTCATGACAACTGCATTCACCCTTCTAAATATGCATCGTAAGCCTGCATCACAACTACATTCACCTTTCTAAATATGCATCGTAAGCCTTCATAACAACTGCATTCACCCTTCTAAATATGCATCGTAAGCCTGCATCACAATTGCATTCAGCCCTTCTAAATACGCAGCGTAAGCCTGCATCACAACTGCATCCGCCCTTCTAAATGTGCATCGTAAGCCTTCATGACAACTGCATTCACCCTTCTAAATATGCATCGTAAGCCTGCATCACAACTGCATTCACCCTTCTAAATATGCATCGTAAGCCTGCATCACAACTGCATTCGCCCTTCTAAATATGCATCCTAAGCCTGCATCACAACTGCATTCGCCCTTCTAAATATGCATCGTAAGCCTGCATCACAACTGCATCCACCCTTCTAAATGTGCATCGTAAGCCAGCATCACAACTGCATTCGCACTTCTAAATATGCATCGTAAGCCTTCATGACAACTGCATTCACCTTTCTAAATATGCATCTAAGCCTTCATGACAACTGCAGTCACCTTCTAAATATACATCGTAAGCCTGCATACAACTGCATTCACCCTTCTAAATATGCATCGTAAGCCTGCATCACAACTGCATTCGCCCTTCTAAATATGCATCGTAAGCCTGCATCACAACTGCATTCACCCTTCTAAATATGCATCGTAAGCCTGCATCACAACTGTATCTGCCCTTCTAAATACGCATCGTAAGCCTTCATGACAACTGCATTCAACCTTCTAAATATGCATCGTAAGCCTGCATCACAACTGCATTCATCCTTCTAAATATGCATCGTAAGCCTTCATGACAACTGCATTCACCTTTCTAAATATGCATCGTAAGCCTTCATGACAACTGCAGTCACCCTTCTAAATATGCATCGTAAGCCTGCATCACAACTGCATTCACCCTTCTAAATATGCATCGTAAGCCTTCATGACAACTGCATTCACCCTTCTAAATATGCATCGTAAGCCTGCATCACAACTGCATTCGCCCTTCTAAATACGCAGCGTAAGCCTGCATCACAACTGCATCCGCCCTTCTAAATGTGCATCGTAAGCCTTCATGACAACTGCATTCACCCTTCTAAATATGCATCGTAAGCCTGAATCACAACTACATTCACCTTTCTAAATATGCATCGTAAGCCTTCATAACAACTGCATTCACCCTTCTAAATATGCATCGTAAGCCTGCATCACAATTGCATTCGCCCTTCTAAATACGCAGCGTAAGCCTGCATCACAACTGCATCCGCCCTTCTAAATGTGCATCGTAAGCCTTCATGACAACTGCATTCACCCTTCTAAATATGCATCGTAAGCCTGCATCACAACTGCATTCACCCTTCTAAATATGCATCGTAAGCCTGCATCACAACTGCATTCACCCTTCTAAATATGCATCGTAAGCGTTCATGACAACTGCATTTACCCTTCTAAATATGCACCGTAAGCCTTCATGACAACTGCATTCACCCTTCTAAATACGCATCGTAAGCCTGCATCACAACTACATTTGCCCTTCTAAATGTGGATCGTAAGCCTGCATCACAACTGCATTCACCCTTCTAAATGTGCATCGCAAGCCTTCATGACAACTGCATTCACCCTTCTAAATATGCATCGTAAGCCTGCATCACAACTGCATTCACAATTCCAAATATGCATTGTAAGCCTTCATGACAACTGCATTCATCCTTCCAAATATGCATCGTAAGCCTGCATCACAACTGCATTCACCTTTCTAAATGTGCATCGTAAGCCTGCATCACAACTGCATTCACCCTTCTAAATATGCATTGTAAGCCTGCATCACAACTGTATTCGCCCTTCTAAATATGCATCGTAAGCCTGCATCACAACTGCATTCACCCTTCTAAATATGCATCGTAAGCGTTCATGACAACTGCATTTACCCTTCTAAATATGCACCGTAAGCCTTCATGACAACTGCATTCACCCTTCTAAATACGCATCGTAAGCCTGCATCACAACTACATTTGCCCTTCTAAATGTGGATCGTAAGCCTGCATCACAACTGCATTCACCCTTCTAAATGTGCATCGCAAGCCTTCATGACAACTGCATTCACCCTTCTAAATATGCATCGTAAGCCTGCATCACAACTGCATTCACAATTCCAAATATGCATTGTAAGCCTTCATGACATCTGCATTCATCCTTCCAAATATGCATCGTAAGCCTGCATCACAACTGCATTCACCTTTCTAAATGTGCATCGTAAGCCTGCATCACAACTGCATTCGCCCTTCTAAATATGCATCGTAAGCCTGCATCACAACTGCATCCACCCTTCTAAATATGCATCGTAAGCCTGCATCACAACTGCATCCACCCTTCTAAATATGCATTGTAAGCCTGCATCACAGCTGCATTCACCCTTCTAAATATGCATCGTAAGCCTGCATGACAACTGCATTCATCCTTCTAAATATGCATCGTAAGCCTGCATGACAACTGCATTCACCCTTCTAAATATGCATCGTAAGCCTGCATCACAGCTGCATTCACCCTTCTAAATATGCATCGTAAGCCTGCATGACAACTGCATTCACCCTTCTAAATATGCATCGTAAGCCTGCATCACAACTGCATTCACCCTTCTAAATGTGGATCATAAGCCTTCATCATAACTGCATTCGCCCTTCTAAATGTGGATCGTAAGCCTGCATCACAACTGCATTCGCCCTTCTAAATATGCATCGTAAGCCTGCATCACAACTGCATCCACCCTTCTAAATATGCATTGTAAGCCTGCATCACAACTGCATTCACCCTTCTAAATATGCATTGTAAGCCTGCATGACAACTGCATCCGCCCTTCTAAATATGCATCGTAAGCCTGCATCACAACTGCATTCACCCTTCTAAATATGCATCGTAAGCCTGCATCACAACTGCATTCACCCTTCTAAATGTGGATCATAAGCCTTCATCATAACTGCATTCGCCCTTCTAAATATGCATCGTAAGCCTCCATCACAACTGCATTCACCCTTTTAAATACGCATTGTAGGCCTGCATGACAACTGCATTCACCATTCTAAATGTGCATCGTAAGCCTCCATAACAACTGCATTCAACCTTCTTAATGTGTATCGTAAGCCTTCATCACAACTGCATTCATCCTTCTAAATATCCATCATAAGCCTTTATGACAACTGCATTCACCCTTCAAAATATGCATCATAAGCCTGCATCACAGCTGCATTCGCCCTTCTAAATATGCATTGTAAGCCTGCATCACAACTGCATTCATCCTTCTAAATATGCATCGTAAGCCTGCATCACAACTGCATTCACCCTTCCAAATATGCATTGTAAGCCTGCATGACAACTGCATTCACCCTTCTAAATATCCATCGTAAGCCTGCATCACAACTGCATTCACCCGTCTAAATATGCATCGTAAGCCTGCATCACAACTGCATTCACCCTTCTAAATATGCATCGTAAGCCTTCATGACAACTGCATCCACCCTTCTAAATGTGCATCGTAAGCCTGCATCACAACTGCATTCGTCCTTCTAAATATGCATCGTAAGCCTCCATCACAACTGCATTCAACCTTCTAAATGTGCATCGTAAGCCTGCATCACAACTGCATCCGCCCTTCTAAATATGCAACGTAAGCCTCCATCACAACTGCATTCACCCTTCTAAATATGCATCGTAAGCCTGCATGACAACTGCATCCACCTTTCTAAATGTGGTTCATAAGCCTGCATCACAACTGCAGTCACCCTTCTAAATATGCATTGTAAGCCTGCATCACAACTGCATTCACCCTTCTAAATATGCATTGTAAGCCTTCATGACAACTGCAGTCACCCTTCTAAATATGCATCGTAAGCCTGCATCACAACTGCATTCGCCCTTCTAAATATGCATCGTAAGCCTGCATGACAACTGCATTCACCTTTCTAAATATGCATCGTAAGCCTTCATGACAACTGCAGTCACTCTTCTAAATATACATCGTAAGCCTGCATCACAACTGCATAAACCCTTCTAAATATGCATCGTAAGCCTGCATCACAACTGCATTCACCCTTCTAAATATGCATCGTAAGCCTGCATCACAACTGCATCCGCCCTTCTAAATATCCATCGTAAGCCTTCATGACAACTGCATTCACCTTTCTAAATATGCATTGTAAGCCTGCATCACAACTGCATTCACCCTTCTAAATATGCATTGTAAGCCTTCATGACAACTGCATTCACCCTTCTAAATATGCACCGTAAGCCTTCATGACAACTGCATTCACCCTTCTAAATATGCATCGTAAGCCTGCATCACAACTACATTTGCCCTTCTAAATATGGATCGTAAGCCTGCATCACAACTGCATTCTCCCTTCTAAATATGCATCGTAAGCCTTCATGACAACTGAATTCACCCTTCCAAATACGCACCGTAAGCCTGCATCACAACTGTATTCACCTTTCTAAATATGCATCGTAAGCCTTCATGACAACTGCAGTCACCCTTCTAAATATGCATCGTAAGCCTTCATGACAACTGCATTCACCCTTCTAAATATACATTGTAAGCCTGCATCACAACTGCATCCGCCCTTCTAAATACGCATCGTAAGCCTTCATGACAACTGCATTCAACCTTCTAAATATGCATTGTAAGCCTGCATCACAACTGCATTCACCCTTCTAAATGTGCATCGTAAGCCTTCATGACAACTGCATTCACCCTTCTAAATATGCATCGTAGGCCTTCATGACAACTGCATTCACCCTTCTAAATACGCATCATAAGCCTGCATTACAACTGCATTCACCTTTCTAAATATGCATCGTAAGCCTGCATCACAACTGCATTCACCCTTCTAAATGTGCAGCGTAAGCCTGCATCACAACTGCATTCACCCTTCTAAATATGCACCGTAAGCCTGCATCACAACTGCATTCACCATTCTAAATATGCATTGTAAGCCTTCATGACAACTGCATTCATCCTTGTAGGACTTGGCCTTTTTGGCTAAAGTTCCCTAAACTTTTTGCTTTCCCCCTAGACCGTTTTCCTGACATAGAGTTGCCAATTTAGATGCTTTGGGTACTTTGCCACTGCTGATCAGTGTCAAAGTACAAGTGTTCCCTGTGTAAAGTGTAATGGTAATTGGTTGGCCATGATTGGTATGTTGCCTTACTAGTAAAGTCCCTAGTGATGTGCACTGTGTGTGCCAGGGCTAGTAATGGAAAGGTGCGTGGAGAAGGGAGCTCAGGCCTGCAGTGTAGGGCCTGCGCTCAGTTTGCTAAGTTAGCATGTGTCCTGACATGTGCAACCACTTGTCAGGCCTTACTTTCCCTTTTGCGTACACCGTGGGTACCCCTGTGGTAGGTCCCGGGTAGCCGCTGGGCAGGGTGCAGTGTAAGTAAAAGGCAGGACATATACTGAGGTGTGTGTTATGTCCTGACAGTGAAAAACCCTCCATTTCGTTTTTCACTGGTGAAAGGCCATCCTGCCCATAGGACAGAATGGGGGAGGCTGGGTATTGTGTTTATTAGCCTAGTTTCCCATAAGTTTAAAATGGAGAGGTGAAGTTTAGTATGTATGAGCTCACAGCGTCATAGCACATCTTTCTATGAAAGTGGTTTTGTCACTGTGTGTTCAGAAGCCACTCTTTTAGAAAGTGGCTCAATTTTATGCTTTAAGCATTTCTGTGTGTCTCTGCTGAATGTGGATTGGCTGTCTGGATCTGAGAGGGGAGAGGAGCTGGGGGAGGTCTTGACCCAGGGAGGGGTTGAGATGGCACCAGGCTGACCTGCATCTGGAGAGTAGGCGAGGAGAAGCCCCGGGAGGTGAAGAGGCCTGGGTTGCGGCTATAAAACAATTGACCCATCTCCGGCTGAGAGATTAAGGATCCAGACCCCCAGTATCAAAGGGAAAAAGGTGACACTGGGAGGGAGACACCCAGAACTGATTTAGGCAGGGGTCAGGGACCCCTGAGTACAACCAACTTCAAAAACATGAAGGGGTATAATTATGAGAGCTGAGATCCCTGAACGTTGGAATAGAAATGGATTGAGACTGAAAAGGCTTGGACCCATTTCGTGGTCAAGAGGAACCTCTGCTAAGGAAGGAACAACTGCAGAGACTGCTGGGAAGGACCGACCCTTGCTTTGTGATCTGGGGCTGGTCTGCAGTTTGCTGTTTTAACCAAGGAAGAGGCTGTTGGGACTGTGCTTTGTGCGCTGGGTCCCCCTGCTTGAAGAAGACTGTGCTTTGTGTTGTGTCTTGTTACCCCAAGGGCCCGAGGTGAGCTGGCTCCCTGTTTGGAAATACAGGAACATAAAAGTTTCCGGAGAAGTTTCAAGCGACGCGGTGGGCGTGTTGTGGCAGCTTGAGACCCTCGAAGGTGTGCCCTGTGATCTTGGACACACGGAGAAGTGAGACTCGGACGCGCTGGGTGCATGTCATGGTGCACAGGAGGCGTTGGTGACGAGCGCCTGGTCAACATGTGCATCGAAGTTGAAGTGAGTCTCGGATGCGCTGGGTGCGTGTCGTGGTGCACCGCAGGCGCTGGTGAAGAGCGCCTGGTCAGCGGGTGCATCGGAGGTGAAGGGAGTCTCGGACGCGCAGGGTGTGTGTCATGGTGCAACGGAGGCGTTGGTGAGGAGCGCCTGGTCAACGTGTGCATCGGAAGTGGAGTGAGTCTCGGACGCGCAGGGTGCGTGTCGGGGTGCACCGGAGGTGCTGGTGAAGAGCGCCTGGTCATCGAGTGCACCGGAGGAGAAGTGAGGCTCGGACACGGTGAGCGTGTCGGGGTGCGGCCGAAGGCATTGGTGAAGAGCGCCTGGATATCATATCGGGGCACCGGAGTTGTAGTAAGTCTCAGTGAAGCAGTGTGCGTGCTTTGGTGCAACCTGGGACTGTGGAGGTGATCGGCTGATCATCGTGTGCACCGGAAGAAAGTGAGTCTCTGCAGCGTGGTGTGCGTGTCTTGGTGCCAACTGAGACCGCAGGAAGGAGTGCCTGGTGAACGTGCACTCGGAGTCGACGTGAAGTCCCATCAGCGTTGTGTGTGTGGCTTCGTGCCAGAGGAGACCCGGAGGGTGCTGTGGTGAACGTGCACCCGGAGTAACGTAATCTCAGGGGCGTGGGGTACGTGTGCCCTGCGGCCGCCTGAGACCTTCCTAACAGTCGCGGCCCGGACCGGCAGCCCCGGAGGCGCTGAGCTGCCAGGCCGAGCCGCTGAGGCCCATTGAGAAAGTTCTACACAGAAGGCCCAGTTCGCTGAAGGAGGAGAGTGGGGACGTGCCCCCAGGTAACGTGGATCACTGCCTCGGCGGGGCGCAAGCTCGGAGGGACACTCTCTCGGCCTCTCAGTCCTTCTGGCGACGTGAGCCTTTGCTTCGGCTCAGATTGGGGCCCGTACTGCGTTCAGGAGTGGCAGTACTGGGGCCAGAGTGAGAAGCTGTACTTTGTCATCGTTCATATGTGTGGGGCAACTGTTATCGAAGAGGCTGACTGTCGTAATACACATTGCCAATATTGCTGCTAACGAACTGCCGGACTGTCTTATGACGCCTGACATTATTTCTGCATAACGAAGTACACGATTGTAGCGCTACGCATTGCATTATTTCTCCATTGCAAAGTACAGGATTGTAGCGGCCCGCATTGCATTATTTCTTCATTGCAAAGTACGTGATTGGGGTGTGACGCATTGCATTATTCCTTCATTGCGCAGTACATGATTGTAGCGATGCAGCGTTGCATTATTTCTCCCATTGCAGGTACCGGGGTGTATCGTTACGCATTGTATTATTTCTCCTTTGCCCAGCACAGGATTGTATCGTTACGCAGTGCACTATTGTTTGTCCATTGCAACGTGTGTGATTCTAGCATTGCGACCAGCATAGCATTTTGAAAGCGGTGGTTGGGATTTGAACTTACCAGCCAGCCGGAACGAATATTACCCTTTATTACATGTTGGCTTATGTATCGTGTGGTCTGATCGTATATCTTTTTACATAAAGTTTATACTCGTTTTATCAAACTCGTGTGGAGGCCATTTGTGGTGTGACCAGTGGGTTGTTGTGAGTGTGGTTGCACATACTGTACACTCGTGCCTTGGAGATAGGCCTGGCTGCTCGTGCCAAGCTACTAAGAGGGTGAGCAGGGTTATCTCAAACGGTGTCCTTACTTGGCCTAACGTTGAGTGAGGAGTCCCGTGTCTCGCATTTGGTGACAGTGGTGCGGGACGGGGACTCCGGCTTCCAACAATCCTTCTAAATATGCATCGTAAGCCTGCATCACAACTGCATTCACCTTTCTAAATGTGCATCGTAAGCCTGCATCACAACTGCATTCACCCTTCTAAATATGCATCGTAAGCCTGCACCACAACTGCATCCGCCCTTCTAAATATGCATTGTAAGTCTTCATGACAACTGCATCTACCCTTCTAAATATGCATTGTAAGCCTGCATCACAACTGCATTCACCTTTCTAAATATACATTGTAAGCCTGCATGACAACTGCATCCGCCCTTCTAAATATGCATTGTAAGCCTGCATGACAACTGCATCCACCCTTCTAAATGTGGATCATAAGCCTGCATCATAACTGCATTCGCCCTTCTAAATATGCATCGTAAGCCTGCATCACAACTGCATTCACCCTTCTAAATATGCATCGTAAGCTTGCATCACAACTGCATCCACCCTTCTAAATATGCATTGTAAGCCTGCATCACAACTGCATTCAACCTTCTAAATGTGCATCGTAAGCCTGCATCACAACTGCATTCGCCCTTCTAAATGTGCATCGTAAGCCTCCATCACAACTGCATTCAACCTTCTAAATGTGCATCGTAAGCCTGCATCACAACTGCATCCACCCTTCTAAATATGCATTGTAAGTCTTCATGACAACTGCATCTACCCTTCTAAAAGTGGATCGTAAGCCTGCATCACAACTGCATTCGCCCTTCTAAATATGCATCGTAAGCCTGCATCACAACTGCATCCACCCTTCTAAATATGCATCGTAAGCCTGCATCACAACTGCATCAGCCCTTCTAAATGTGCATCGTAAGCCTGCATCACAACTGCATCCACCCTTCTAAATATGCATTGTAAGCCTGCATGACAACTGCATCCACCCTTCTAAATATCCATCGTAAGCCTGCATGACAACTGCATTCACCCTTCTAAATATCCATCGTAAGCCAGCATGACAACTGCATCCATCCTTCTAAATATGCATCGTAAGCCTGCATCACAACAGCATTCGCCCTTCTAAATATGCATCGTAAGCCTGCATCACAACTGCATTCACCCTTCTAAATATGCATCGTAAGCCTGCATCACAACTGCATCGGCCCTTCTAAATATCCATCGTAAGCCTGCATGACAACTGCATTCACCCTTCTAAATATGCATCGTAAGCCTGCATCACAACTGCATTCGCCATTCTAAATATGCATTGTAAGCCTGCATGACAACTGTATCCGCCCTTCTAAATATGCATCGTAAGCCTGCGTCACAACTGCATTCACCCTTCTAAATATGCATTGTAAGCCTTCATGACAACTGCATCCGCCCTTCTAAATATGCATCGTAAGCCTGCATCACAACAGCATTCGCCCTTCTAAATATGCATCGTAAGCCTGCATCACAGCTGCATTCGCCATTCTAAATATGCATTTTAAGCCTGCATGACAACTGTATCCGCCCTTCTAAATATGCATCGTAGGCCTTCATGACAACTGCATTCACCCTTCTAAATACGCATTGTAAGCCTTCATGACAACTGCATCCGCCCTTCTAAATATGCATCGTAAGCCTGCATGACAACTGTATCCGCCCTTCAAAATATGCATCGTAAGCCTGCGTCACAACTGCATTCACCCTTCTAAATGTGGATCGTAAGCCTGCATCACAACTGCATTCGCCCTTCTAAATATGCATCGTAAGCCTGCATGACAACTGCATCCACCCTTCTAAATATGCATTGTAAGCCTGCATCACAACTGCATTCACCCTTCTAAATACGCATTGTAAGCCTGCATGACAACTGCATCCACCCTTCTAAATATGCATTGTAAGCCTGCATCACAACTGCATTCACCCTTCTAAATATGCATCGTAAGCCTGCATGACAACTGCATTCACCCTTCTAAATATGCATCGTAAGCCTGCATCACAACTGCATTTGCCCTTCTAATTATGCATTGTAAGTCTGCATGAGAACTGCATACACCCTTCTAAATGTGGATCTTAAGCCTGCATCACAACTGCATTCAACCTTCTAAATGTGGATCGTAAGCCTGCATCCCAACTGCATCCGCCCTTCTAAATATGCATTGTAAGCCTGCATGACAACTGCATCCACCTTTCTAAATGTGGATCATAAGCCTGCATCATAACTGCATCCGCCCTTCTAAATATGCATCGTAAGCCTTCATGACAACTGCATTCACCCTTCTAAATATGCATTGTAAGCCTGCATCACAACTGCATTCACCCTTCTAAATGTGCATCGTAAGCCTGCATCACAACTGCATCCGCCCTTCTAAATATGCATCGTAAGCCTCCATCACAACTGCATTCACCCTTCTAAATATGCCTCATAAGTCTGCATGACAACTGCATCCACCTTTCTAAATGTGGCTCGTAAGCCTGCATCACAACTGCATTCACCCTTCTAAATATGCACCGTAAGCCTGCATGACAACTGCATCCACCCTTCTAAATATGCATCGTAAGCCTTCATGATAACTGCATTCACCCTTCTAAATATGCATCATAAGCCTGCATCACAACTTCATTCACCCTTCTAAATATGCATCTTAAGCCTGCATGACAACTGCATTCACCCTTCTAAATATGCATCGTAAGCCTGCATGACAACTGCATTCACCCTTCTAAATGTGCATCGTAAGCCTTCATGACAACTGCATTCACCCTTCTAAATGTGCATCGTAAGCCTGCATCACAACTGCATTCACCCTTCTAAATATGCATCGTAAGCCTTCATGACAACTGCATTCACCCTTCTAAATATGCATCGTAAGCCTGCATCACAACTGCATTCACCCTTCTAAATATGCATCGTAAGCCTGCATGACAACTGCATTCGCCCTTCTAAATATGCATCGTAAGCCTGCATCACAGCTGCATTCACCCTTCTAAATATGCATCGTAAGCCTGCATGACAACTGCATTCACCCTTCTAAATGTGCATCGTAAGCCTTCATGACAACTGCATTCACCCTTCTAAATGTGCATCGTAAGCCTTCATGACAACTGCATTCACCCTTCTAAATATGCATCGTAAGCCTTCATGACAACTGCATTCACCCTTCTAAATGTGCATCGTAAGCCTGCATCACTACTGCATTCACCCTTCTAAATATGCATCGTAAGCCTTCATGACAACTGCATTCGCCCTTCTAAATGTGCATCGTAAGCCTGCATCACAGCTGCATTCACCCTTCTAAATATGCATCGTAAGCCTTCATGACAACTGCATTCGCCCTTCTAAATATGCATCGTAAGCCTGCATCACAGCTGCATTCGCCCTTCTAAATATGCATCGTAAGCCTGCATGACAACTGCATTCACCCTTCTAAATATGCATCGTAAGCCTGCATGACAACTGCATTCGCCCTTCTAAATATGCATCGTAAGCCTGCATCACAACTGCATCGGCCCTTCTAAATATGCATCGTAAGCCTTCCTGACAACTGCATTCGCCCTTCTAAATATGCACCGTAAGCCTGCATCACAACTGCATTCACCCTTCTAAATATGCATCGTAAGCCTTCCTGACAACTGCATTCGCCCTTCTAAATATGCACCGTAAGCCTGCATCACAACTGCATTCACCCTTCTAAATATGCATCGTAAGCCTTCATGACAACTGCATTCACCCTTCTAAATATGCACCGTAAGCCTTCATGACAACTGCATTCACCCTTCTAAATATGCATCGTAAGCCTTCATGACAACTGCATTCACCCTTCTAAATATGCATCGTAAGCCTTCATGACAACTGCATTCACCCTTCTAAATATGCATCGTAAGCCTTCATGACAACTGCATTCACCCTTCTAAATATGCACCGTAATCCTGCATGACAACTGCATTCACCCTTCTAAATATGCATCGTAAGCCTTCATGACAACTGCATTCACCCTTCTAAATATGCTTTCTAAGCCTTCATGATTACTGCATTCACCTTTCTAAATATGCATCGTAAGCCTTCATGACAACTGCAGTCACCCTTCTAAATATGCATTGTAAGCCTGCATCACAACTGCATTCACCCTTCTAAATATACATCGTAAGCCTTCATGACAACTGCATTCACCCTTCTAAATATGCATTGTAAGCCTTCATGACAACTGCATTCACCCTTCTAAATATGCATCGTAAGCCTTCATGACAACTGCATTCACCTTTCTAAATATGCATTGTAAGCCTGCATCACAACTGCATTCACCCTTCTAAATGTGCATCGTAAGCCTTCATGACAACTGCATTCACCCTTCTAAATATGCATTGTAAGCCTGCATCACAATTGCAAGCAGGTTAACGAGGCAGAGATCTGCAAGGCTTAAACTTTGATCATTTACAGGCGATGCTTAGAACACAATGTGAAATTGCTGCTTCCAAAATTAAGAGGGCTTTTTCTCGAGTGGCTTGCGACGTATCCCTCCTCTCTCCATGTAATTATATGACCTCTTCCTCTCGCGACAAAGTGGCACTACATACTCTGAAAAGTAAGAGGGTGAAAAAATTGGCAAGAAAATGGAAAGAAACCCCAGCAGCTTTTAATGGACCTATGCCAAAAACTAAAGAAAAAGCTGCTCACAAGAAATGCATGGCCCTAGCCAAACCTCGGCATCAGACACTGCTGCAAAAAAAGGGTGTTCTCAATAGGGATAGATTCGACTATTGTTTAGTCAACAATAATAACATCCCATTAGACAGGTAATGTGATTCAGCCGAGGTTGTCACTCCACATTGTGTTGTACACATCATTTCTCACCCAGACTTCAACACAGTTTAACTTTGTCTAAGTGCAGCATGTTTCAAGGTACTTTCTAGATCATTTATTAATCAACATTCCATATTATCATAGAGAGTTCAAAGGCACTTCACCCTTGGTGCTTAATCATTTGATATGCAAAGGCATCCACTTCCCAATCTCCTGTTGGGCGCACGATGACCAGTCCTGAAGGTGCATGAATGGCCAGATGTTGTGCAGCAGTGTCCTCCAGAGTTAAGAGTATGTTGTTGTGTTCCTATGATCTGTTAATGTCGGTATCTGACCATTATGCCTGAGGATACTTAGGGGGGCTTTCTTTCGAAGCACTCTGCTGACATGAGAGATTTCCACGGTGTTCAGCTCTCATATAGACTGTTGCGCAGTACAACAGCAGCTCTCTCTAGGAGGGGCCTACCCATCATGTGTGGGCACTTGACCATGTTGTTGTCCTGAGGAGGCCTCTACACATAGGCTGGAACACATTGATCCCTGAATATAGGAGCACAGGAACCACGGTGTACACCACTGGCTCACTTTGCCAGGACACTGGGGTCGGAGTTCTGTCCAGCTCTGTGGCCATAGCATCATTAAATCCCTGCCCAGTATTGGTAGCAGGTCGCCAGCCTCTAACAGAATCGGATCTATTTTATCAAGTGTGTCCTTCTGTAGGCATCGGGGTGCGTAGATGTTAAAAATGGGGCGGCCTTGGGACCTCGGGGTACTGCTGGGTTCAGACCATTTTTTAGTAACCAAGACGGGGGGCTTTTTGTTCCCAATATTGCCACCACTCGGGACCCAAGATAGTAACCAGAATGGCCGAGCGGTACAAATTTAATCTACAGTCAGTCCCCAGCAGGTACCTCTCCTCTAGTAATACAATGTCTGAAGTGCTAGACCTGATGTGCTGCACCACTAACCCCACTTTTTATTTTGTTCCCCAAGCCGTTTACATTCCATGAGAGGATAGAAGGCTTTCTGCCAGCTCTGCAGCCATTGTCGTACAAGGACATTGGCTCCTCCCACGTCATTCCCCATCGTTTGATTAAAGACATTGTTAGACCTGGCATCATTGGCGCGGGTCTCCCTTCCTCTTTTCTCTTTTGACCTTTTATGTTGACTGGATTTAGATGCTCTGGGCGCTGTGCCACTGCCAATCAGTGACACAGCGCGAATGCTCCCTGTGTAAAGATACCTGTATGAATTGTAATAATCGTAATTGGCTCGTTTGGTTTACCTGTCAGTCCCTAGTATCAGTGCACTGCGTGTGCCCAGGGCTGGTAGACCAAATACTGCTGGTGGGCCGGCAGCGCTGATGTGCGCTACCCACCGAAGCAGCTTTGAAAGTATGTCTGTGTAGCATGTGTAGCATGTTCTAATAGCGAGTTACCCTCCATTTCACTGTTTACTATTGCGAGGCCACCCGTTCTCATTGGCCAGAATGTGCAGGCTGAGTATTGCATGCCTTAATCCTCCCTGCCCCCAGGAACCTGATAGGAACGTCGAATTTGATATGTTTAAGCTCAGCACATTGAGATGCATCTTTTAGTAAGGATTATTAGCGTAGCCCGTGTTCGAAAATGCCTCTACTAGAAACAAGGTATTTTCTGGTCTGAAGCTTTCCTGTAGGCTTTTTGCTAGCGTGTGTATTGGCCGTCTGGTTTTGGAGCAGGGCCAGCTGGGTCAGACCTGGCTGGAGAGAGAGATCGGCATTTAGAGTATGGGGAGGGGTGACTCTTTGATCCGAGCAGGGCCGTACCTGGCAAGGTGAATGATGGCTCCATCTCCCACTGGGCGTCTGATAGCAGACCCCCAGATTCCCAAAGGGCAGGATGTCGCCTCGTAAACCAAGTGCTCCCCGACCCCACCGAACTGGTTCTGACTGGATGCAGTGATTTGTGACTGCAGAGAACAAAGGCTTTTTAGGTATAAAACGCTGCGCTGAATCCTGTTTCAAGTGTGTTCCTTCTGGATGTCAAGACGAAACTCTGTCCAAGCGGACAGAGGAAAGGACTTTGAAACTTTCACCAAGCTTGCTGAAGAAACTACCCAAGGGCCTGAATTGAGAGCGCCTCCTGCCGAAGTCTCAGGGACATTAGACTTCACCCCAGCAGCCGCCCGAATTCCTTCGCTAGGAATTCTACTTGCAGGTGAGGCCTCCGTCGAGTAATCCGGAACCTCTAGTTCTACTGTGAGGAACGCGGACTGGTAACCTTTGTGAACTCTGTGTGTGGGCTGCTGCAGCTAAGAGAGAGCTGCCGCCGCTGAGTGCCCGCCTTAATTTGAACCTTCAGAACCTTCGCTGAAACTGTATGGGCCGCCGCAGCCAAGAGAGAGCTGCCGCCTCTGAGTGCCCGCCTTAAATTTGAACCTGCAGAACCTGCGCTGAAACTGTGTGGGCCGCCGCAGCTAAGAGAGAGCTGCCGCCGCTGAGTGCCCACCTGATTTTGAATCCTCAGACCCTTCGCTGCACCCTTGTGGGCCGCCGCAGCTAAGAGAGCTGCCGCCGCTGGATGCCCGCACTCGTGTTAATTGTGCAACATCGTGGATTGTCCTTTGAGCCGCTGCAGCTAAGAGAAGAGCTGCCGCCGCTGAGTGCTCGCACCCTTGCTAACTGTGCATCATCGTGATTTGACCTGTGAGCTGCCGCAGCTAAGAGAGAGCTGCCGCCGCTGAGTGCTCGCACCCTTGCTAACTTTGCTTCCTCGTGATTTGTCCTGTGAGCCACCGCAGCTAAGAGAGAGTTGCTGCCGCGGAGTGCTCGCACCCTTGCTAACTGTGCATTATCGTGATTTGACCTGTGAGCCGCCGCACCTAAGAGCGAGCTGCCGCCGCTGAGTGCTCACACCCTTGCTAACTTTGCATCCTCGTGATTTGTCCTGTGAGCCGCCGCAGCTAAGAGAGAGTTGCTGCCGCGGAGGGCTCGCACCCTTGCTAACTGTGCATTATCGTGATTTGACCTGTGAGCCGCCGCAGCTAAGAGAGAGCTGCCGCCGCTGAGTGCTCGCACCCTTGCTAACTTTGCATCCTCGTGATTTGTCCTGTGAGCCGCCGCAGCTAAGAGAGAGCTGCTGCTGTGGAGTGCTCGCACCCTTGCTAACCTTGCATCATTGGGATTTGTCCTGTGAGCCGTCGCAGCTAAGAGAGAGCTGCTGCCGCTGAGTGCCCACGTCTTTGTCAACCTTGCACCATCGTGAATCGCCCTGTGGGCCGCCGCAGCTGGGAGTGCGCTGCTGCCGCCGCGAGCCCACCACGGAGCTGCACGACGAGAGTCATCGCCACCACCAGCCCGGGCCGCCGCAGCCGTGTGCTGCTGCCGCTGAGGGCCCGCCTGTCCCGGAGTGCCCGAATCGTTGCGAGTGCACTTTGCGGACCACTGCCATTAAGAACTGTGGTCGCTGGGAGTCCGCCTGTCACCGTCTCCACTTCTTTGAGAAGCTACGTGCTGGGTCCCCGTCCAACGGCAGGTATCTGGTGCGCAACAGGTCGCGTAGACCCAGGCCTTGAACTCAGTCAGTGCCACGTTCTGGTGAACACGTATTGTCTTTTTAAGTCCCTAATGATTTAAATGCCTGATGACTGGTTAAAACGCTTTTGAGAGTCTCGTACCAAACCTTAGATAAACATACTATTTTTTCTATACCTACTTGAGTTGTGTCCTTTTGTGGTGTCGTTACTGCCTTATTGTGCATGGTCATAAATGCTTCACACACTGCCTCTGAGATAGGCCTAGCTGCTCGTGCTACGTTACCACAGGGTTGAGCAGGGGTTATCAAAGGGGGTAGCCCACTTTCCCTGACTTGGGAGGAAGGGTCCCTAGTTGGACAGTGGCGCCAGCCATTGCCAACTAGAGATCCCCATTTCCAACAGACATCATGACCGTCCTTCTGCCATTTGTCCTTTGCTTGCATTTTAGAACAGCTATTAAACCCAACAACCCACCCCTCACCCTACGCTTCCGCTTCATAATCTTGAAACTGCTTACCCCAAATACAGAAGGATCTGTTGACCACTCTCTCTAAAAGTGTCTAGTAGGCAGTAATCTACAACAATACAAAAAACTGTTCAACCAGATCACAGGTATAATGATCTCCCTAAGTGTGAAGATCGAAAGAGTACTGAATACTTATGAACAGGGACTCCTTTGCTCCTGCCCCAGCTTCCAGATGAAACACTCAACAGTTTACCCCCATCACTCTCATTGGTATTTACAGAACAAACTATACCAGTCCAATCTTGTTGGTAGATAGCCGCATACAGCAGTCAATTTGTCTACTTCATATTATGCTTTCCGCCGTCATGGGGGTCCCGTTGGGGTCCTACCAGAGGGGGGGCCCCAACGGATCCTCCTTGGACTCTGGGTCATACTGCGATGTGTCTGGCTGCTCTGTGGCATCTCCCCAAGCGAGCTTGTGATTCGCCATGTCTGCCACCACCCTGGCTCTCTCCAATCCCTTCTGTTCTCTTGATTTCCACCCAGTGAGCATGGCTCTAGTCACTCTGCACGTTTTCTTGGTCTCGTTCCAGAGGTCATCTGCTCCTCCCTTTCCGTTCTAGGCATGTCATTGTATCCCATCCACTGCCATACCTCACCCGACATTGCAAAAACGTTTTAAAACTTTGTCTTTGACCACTCGGAGTTGAGCAGTTTAAAGGAGTGCGTATTGAACCCCAGCTGCCTGAGTTTAGAGTTTATTTCAAGAAAACTGTTCCTCAATCTTTAGATCATCAACGTGAACTCTGTTCCCTCGACCATCCAGGGGCCATGTGCCATGCCACCTGAAGGATGGGGTCCTGGTCTCTGAAAATCAACAGTCTGGCCACCATTGACTGGATGGGGCCCCGGAGATGGAGGGTGTCCCAGAACCTGATAGACCCTTTCGACAGTAAAGATGTTTGAAAGCTTTCCATTGTAGGAGTTCTGTTTGAACCACTGTTCCAGGAATAGGTATGTAGTTTACCCTTCGATTTTCTCAGGTAGGCCTGCTATCCGGATGTTGTTCTGGCACGAGAGGCCTTCCTCATTCTCTGCTCACCCTCGGAGATATGATACTGCCGCTGCCAGTTCTTTGACATGTGTTCTCAAGTCTGCCACCTCAGGAGTCAGTGTTTCAATAGATTTCTTGGTGCCTGAAACCCTTGCGGTTAGCTTCCTGGGGTCGCTTCTGAGGAGCCCCACATCAATTGCAATTCCCTCTAGATTGGTTTCCAACTCTTCTTTCATCTCTGATCTAGCGCCTAAGATTTTCCTGAATTGTCTGCTTGCCCCTGTAGACCGGCTCCCACTAATTTTAACAAGGGCTCATGTTGGTCAAAGTACCTTGAGGGTGACCGAGGGGGTCCGCTCACAGGTGGGGCTCACTCTGCCCTAGATTTTACAATATTGTGGTCAACCTGCTCTAGGATGGTGTCCAAAAGAAGGGTTCTTCCAATTTGATTGACACTCAGTGAGCTCCTCTCACAAAGTTCAGGATTCAGTTCCTCTGACTTTTACATGGGGCAGGGTTTCCCCTATCCTGTCATAAGCTCTGGCCACTGTACTCGGGCTGAACTTGCTGTGAGTCGAGTGCAGCTCATACCAAGTCTACCCGCACCGGATGTCACTCTCCAGGAGATCAGGGTGAAGAAAAAAAATGGGATTTGGGGGGCGGCTCACTGTTTGTCCCAACCATGGCCTGCTGACCACTCTACCAGTGCTCGCCTGGAGTAGTCAAGATAACTTGGCACTTTATTTACTGTGTGGGTTCCTCTCCGGCTGCACCTCCACTAACGCCCAAGCAATAGTGGTTGCCTGGGGCCACCAGACATTTTTCAAGGATATGGCAGTACAGCAACACAAAACACCAAACCCAATCAGAAAGTGTAAGTATCCATAGTGCTGGCACAACAAAGACCAGATGCCCAAACTTGCAAAATAACAATGAACATTAGGGGAAGCAGAATATAATATTTTAACACCTTTTGTGAAAATATGCGCCGAAAGAATATTTTCTTTCAAGGACCATCCTTCTGCTAACCTTTCCTTCTGCCTGTGACCTCCTCGAACTTGACATTCCTAACCCTGATGGTCTCTGTCCTCCCAGCAGCCCCACTATCCCTCCCTCTCTAGCTGTGGACACTGCAAGGTGTCCTAGGTAGGATCATGATTGGTCTCATTGTTGACACTCTGGAGAAGACGGGCAGTCTCCAGGCCCTCAGCGGCTCTCACTGCCTGCCCTTGTACACAGAGCACTAAGCTCTAAATCTGCCACCTCACACACATAGATCTCCACTCTCCTGCTGCTCCACAGTGCTGCTCCTTTTCCCTCCCTTCCTACTTGTTAGCGGTTAGAGGCCTAAGGCAGCGTATCTATGAACGACTGTTTCTTCTGTCTTAGAGAAACCACTCTACCTGCCAGTCTCCTTTCTAATTCCCTTTAGTGTTTCTCCCCATTTCCTCTCTTCTTGGCCCTCTTTACGGTTTCTCTTGCCCCCTATTCTCCCATCTCCAAGAACTCCCAGAGAACTTGGGGGTGATTCTGGGGGGAGACCTGAACCTCCCAATGGATGGGAACCTTAACAGGATCTCTGCAATAATTCACACAAACAGATGAAACTCTGCTGCAACAACAATAATCTAATAGAGATATGGCATCTATACAACCCCACAGGATATGACTATACTTTTTACTCAGCTCCACTCCACATCACACATTTTCGAGGATAGACCATATTCTAGTGAGCAAACCCCTACTCCAACTTGCCCACGCCCCAGAAATAGCACCAGTAGTGGTCTATGAGCATGCTTGCGTGTCCGTGCAACTGTCCCTCAATGATCCAACCCCCCTCGAAGACAATGGCGATTGACTAATGAACTACTAGATGACTTGAACAGCAAAACAGTAATTGCAACCGCCATTGAATATTTTCTTAAAGAAAACCCCCCTAACGACAAATCCTCCACCATAAGATGGGACGCCCTCAAAGCCAACCTCAGAGGCACGTTGATACAGATCATGTCCACTAAAAACAAAGATATATCTAACCATCTCAGGGTACTGGAGTCGGAGATCCTTTTTCTAAACATACACCAAAGGCTCGGCGTTCCTAAACAAACTGTGCACTGCGAGTACAACCAAAAACTGAGTTAGAGGGTGCGTAAATGGATTGACGTAGTGAATGCTGGGAGACTCTGTAACAGTACAAGAGCAGGGAATACCTTGGCCAACTATCTAAAATACACTAAAAACAAAACTCTCATAGCTGCAACAAAAAACACGAATGGTGTGATCACATCATCAACCCAGGGTATCCATGACACTTTCAAATCCTTTAACGCTAGCTTTTGGGCACTTCACTGGCTCGGCGACAGATGCCACAATTGTCGTAATCCCTAAAGAAGGAAAGGACCCACTAAACGTTAAAAATTACAGGCCGATCTCACTCAAACATCGACTGTAAAATCTACGCTAAGACTGTAGCGCACAGAGTGGAATCAGTTATCCTAAACCTGATTGCGAACTTAGAAAAGGGTTTTCTCAAAGGGAGACTAGCCACTGATAACAGAACATTCTGCCATGTCCTAGAGAAGACCAAATTGCCTCACTCCCTAACCGCGGCCCTCGCACTAAACGCAGAGAAGGCTTTTGACAAAGTCTCCCTGCCTTTCCTGCAAGCCGTTCTCAATAAATACAATTTTGGAGATGATCTAATTAGCATGATTATGGCCCTTTACTCCAAACCAAAAGCAAGAGTCAGAGACAATGGCCACCTATCCCACCCCTGCAAGAGTAATACAGAAGTGCCAAAAGATAGTAAGAAACCAACACAGAGACAATCTCCTAGAAACCACCACAAAAGAACAAACCGAAGATATACTCACGTGCGTAACAACGTACAATACAGCATCCAACACAGTAAAAAAAATTGTAAACAGGAACTGACGTATCCTCAAGTCAGGGACCCTCAAATGGCCGAAACCAAGATTTGTCAACAGAAGAACAAGGAACATCCGCGATCTGCTGGTCCACACAAGACCACCCACGAACACACCCAGAATAGAATCAATAACAAACACGTGGAACCTCGCACCCATAGTCGGTCACTATCCCTGCGGGTCCTGCTCTGTCTGCAAACTAACAAAAGTCACAAAGACTCTACAACTCAAGACTGACCTCAAATGACATTAAGACACCATATGAATTGCAACACGACCCATGTGATCTATATGATCACATGCCCGTGCAGCCTTAAATATATAGGCATGACCTGTCGGAAGATCAAACAGAGAATTGTTGAACACAGGAGCAACATTAAGTGCAAAAAAATTAGCACCCACTTCATTAATCTAAAACATACGATTGAAGAAATAAACTGGGTGGTCCTAGAAACTCTAACCACAAAAAATGAGAATGCAGAACGTATTCTTTTCGAAAAGGTACAGCGGTGGGTCAACCGTCTGAAAACTTACGATGTAGGGTTGAATGATAATATACCCTGGCACACAATCCCACACTGACTATGAAAATAATTGGAATACAGGAAAGGAACTACACAACTTCCATGTGCGAAATGCCTCCTCTGACAATCTAGGTCTTCCTCCTGGAAACGTAAATTGCCCACAGAAGACGATTACCCACCACTCATTCCCATACATGGGTATACAGAACGGACACCCCATTAGGAAATATAGAGTCTCTCACCAGAGCAAATTAATTCCGAACCACATCAAATAAGCAGACTCAATATTACTACTACAAACATGAAGAAATCTTCATCAACATTAACGGAGGCTTTCCACAATGCCAACTCACATATTGTGTAAAGCAGCTAGTCATGAAACCCCATCACAAGAAGAGATATAGAATTTTTGCATTTTAGGCACATTAATCTTGTCCAACATGACTGAAGCATTCTCATAATTTCAACAGAAAAAAGATTGATATTATAATATAAGAATATCTCTATTACTAAAACAGAGTCTATCTACTATTCCAACTCATGGCTCTTCACTACTAATAGACTCCTCTGCCGGCCCGTGTCACCGGGGCACGGCAGATGGAGCTAGCACAAGTCGCTTGGAAGACGTCTCGGAGGTATGCCGAGGCCGACGGGAAGAACGCGCACAGCAGGGCGCGCCTCACCGTTGTAACCTCTTTTCTTTCCTTCCCTTCTGAGAGAGTCTTTTTCTGCCCGTCCCTCGACGGAGCTGATTTGCCACACAAATGAGGTAACAACATCTTCACGATGAATATTTTCAAAGCCTAAGAACAGCCACAAGCGCACATCAGCGGCGCCCGCACCTAACCAAGCACCACACGTGCTGATGACTTGTTATAGACGTTAACCACTGCCTAAGCGTATTATCCATAAAAACGTACTCTCCATTAACGCACAGTGGTAGGAGCGAGATGCACATCATGCCGTTTGGGCTTAACAAAACCACATCGGCACACTAAGGCATGACCGATTCAATAAATCTCACTGGGACTTGCAACAAATGCTCATTAAAGCGAAGCCAACACTATGTTCCAAGCCACATTGGTTAACACCAGGTTTGATTTTAATTTAAGATTCGTTCTCGAAATACTGCCTCACGCTGACGGCACCCACAGCGGGGCGCATACCGAAATTTCTGTTTAGCGAAACGGACATGCAATAACTGTGAAATCAAGCAAAGCCTACATTATGCTCTAAGCTGCATTGGTTAACCGCCAGTTGATTCTAATCTAAGATATCGTTCTTGAATAACTGCCTCATGCATAAGGCATAAATGATAAGGCACTTAACGAACTTACTGCCTCCTCTGCCCAGCGTAACCTTTTAACTTTTTTGACAATATCATGGCGTTCACTTACCCACATTGATAATCACTAACTGTAATGTTTCTTAAGAGATCATGATGTGTATACTTACAATTCCCACACGATCATTCAGAGTATAGCGGCACATAGTTTGTGAATTATTTTCAGCATCACATGTAACAGCATGAGATCATAACAGATCGATTGCTGTTTTCTGTCTTTACGGCCTTTTTTCCATTTCTAGTTACAGGTACAACTCACCTATAACCAACCATTGTGCTATTAAGTGCACTTAAGAAGAAGGGTAAGTGCATTACTTACCTACGCACGTTACGAAATAGTAAACGTGCAACCACTTGGTCCTGAAGAAAGCCCAACGACCCGACGGGGCACCCAAGGTCTGAAACATGTCGACCACTCACAGGTGCTATAGAACAGTGACTCTTCTATACACGCACCATCTTCCTTTTTAGCTTTACCCCATTCTCAATACAATAAAAACAAGCTTTGATAGATGGAGGTAATTTTAAACGCACTTCACTCTCACCCTCACTATCTCTGATCACTACTGTGAATACCAGTTGGTCTCCCTCAAGGTGGAGGAAAGCATAACAAAGACCCGATGATGATGCTTTTCACGTAACAATCCTTGCGGAAAACCAAGATATACCGCACTTATGGCTTTCACATGAATGAGGGTTTTTTAAAGACGGTTAGAACCCAAGACCCTGGCTATAAACAGGACGAGTGATTCATTCCCCTATGATTACTTGCTTATTGGATGGAAGCCAAATGAATCTCAGCTTCTCTCTCCCTCATTTGATCATAACACACCTATCCCATCCCTTCAGCCTTTCCCAAGGCACTCGGCATGGCTGCCCCCTACTTTTCCTACTTGCCATTGAATGCTTAATCTCAATGTTTAGAGAGAGCCTAGGTATTCCGGGCATCTACTTCTGCTCCAGTAGATAAGTGGTGGTGGCTTACACGGACAATGTCCTCTTGTCCACCGAAGATGCCCAACATGCTATCCCAATTATCATGCAAGAAATAGAGAGATATTAATTAGTGGTGGGATATTCTCTAAACAAAGATAAAACCAAAGTCTTTCTCCTAAACGTCCATTGTACATCCGCGGTAATTGGCGATCTCGGTCTACATTGGCAACCGAATGCTATCAAGTGCCTTGATATTTGAATGAAACTTTACGGTCGGCGGATTATGTAGGGTATTGGCGCTCCTGGGAAATATGCAGTGGATGTTTACTGGTGAAAAATTAGGATTGCGGTGCATAAGGGTAGGGAGAGCCACCCTCCTCCCCAACGTGTGGAAAACCACTGGTAAACCAAAACAACAATCCCTTGCACATGCTAACAGTGTATGTTATATATCATGATAATTACACAGTAAAAGGCTTCAGGGTATATTGTGTCCAAAATTTGGTATATTTCAAACGTCAGTTTCTTGAGTTCGGATCTTGTGGTATATTAATCTTAAGTCCATCAAGAAGGACGTCGGTGTGGTGTAGTAAAACCACTCTCGGGGGCTGTATATGTCCCACGTACCAGCAACAAAGTATTTGCTGGCGTATAAGCAAGCCCTCTGTTCCGTAGCAGAGCTGTCTCCGGCATGTCCACAGAAGAACTCTTCTGCGGACACGCCGGAGACAGCCCTGCTACGGAACAGAGGGCTTTTACTGTGCAATTATCACTGGAGCCTTAGAACCCATTCCGGGTCGGAAAGACAACCGGAACTAAAGGTCCATACAAAGAGACCATAGCCCTGAAGAAGTCGCTGCGCACAGCCATAAAGCGCGACGAAACACGTTTTGGCTAAGGATTTCGAGATTAAACTGAAGTGACTGTTTCAACGGAGGATCAAGCGTGTTTTTGTTACTATTAATGATATATAACATGCACTGTTAGCGTGTGCAAGGGATTGTTGTTTTGCCTTGATGTTTGGTTTGGTTCGGATCTGAAACACCCGGTGGATATCAATGAGCATTGAATACTCACCAAAATCAAAGAACTCCTTAATACCCGGTCCCCGAAGAACAACACTTGGTGGGGACGGGTGGACACTATCAAGATGATAATCGCCCCTACAATCAGTTTTATCTCAAGTATGCTCCCCATCACACTCTCCTCCGCCTTCTTTAAATTAATAGATAAAGCCATTTCTGACTTTCTCTGGAAAGAGAAGTGTTAGACCTGGCATCCTTGGCGTGGGTCTCCCTTCCATTTTTTGATGATGCCTCCAATGTTATTGATCTGTTTTTGCTGGTTTAGATGCTTTGGGCACTGTGCCACTGCTATTCAGTGCCACAGTGCAAGTGCTCCCTATTGTAAATTGATGTATGTATTAGTGACTCCATGATTGGATGATTGGTTTACTTGTCAGTCCCTAGTACAGTGCACTGAGTGTGCCCAGGGCTTGTAAATCCAATGCCGCTGGAGGGCTTGCAGCACTGGTTGTGTCACCCGCAGAATCAGCTTGTAAAATGTGTCTCAGGCCTGCCATTGCAGAGCCTGTGTGCAGCCTAGGGCTGCCATGTCGACTTGGTGAGTACACCCACTTACCAGTCCCTAAACCTTCCCTTTACTGAATGTTGGTCACCCCTAAAGTAGGCCCTAGGGCAGGGTGCATTGTAAGTACAAGGTAGGACATGCCCTGGTGTGTGTGGCATGTCCTAATACTGAATTACAGCCATTTTCGTTTTTCACTATTGCAAGGCTACCTGCTCCCCATAGGCCAGAATGGGCAGACTGACTATTACACCTTATAGTCAGAACTGACCCAGGGAACCTGGTAGAAAAACGAATTTAGTATGCCTGAACTCAGAATGATAAAATACATCTTTTAGTGAAGTTGGTTTTAACATTCTGTGTTTGAAAATACCACTTTTAGAAAGTGGGTATTTTCTTGCCTAAACTTCCAAGCCTGCCTCTGCTAGGTTGTGTATTCCTTGTCTGGAGATTGAGTGACAGGGGCTGGGGGTGGCTACAGGAGACGGTGAGTCAGCACAGGGCTGAATAGAAAGATCTGCATCCAGAGTGGAGGGAGGAGTTGCACCTGGGTCTGAATAGGGCTGTGCCTGCCTTCCACAATGCTGGCTCCACCTCCTGCCGGGCGGCTGAGCACTCTGCCCCACATTCTGAAAGGAAAGAAGGAGTCAGAAAAACAAAGTGCTCCAGGTCTGACCAGAACTGGTTTTGGGCTAGGCAGAGGCCTCTCTGCCTCCAGAGAACAAAGAGAAAAGGTGTATAAAAAGGGACCCAGACCCCTAGGAAATTAGATCACTTTTGGGAAACAAGAAGAAACCTTTGCTGAGGAGCGGAACCAAGAAGAAACTGAGGAGAAGACTATCCCTAAACTGAGAGGGATCTGCCTGCAGTGGTTGCCTGACTGCCAAAGAAAGGAGAAGGGAACTTTGTGTGTACTTTCATCAACTTGTGAAGGATCTCCAAGGGCTTGATTTTAGAGCTTGCCTCCTGCTGAAGTCTCAGGGACAACAGACTTCACCCACCAGCTCCCCCTGTATTCCCTTGCTGGGAATTTGGACCTTCTGACACACTTGCGTGTCTCTGGGAGCTGGAAGCGCGACTCAACACGAAGAAGCGTGTCGCCGCAGCCGCTGAGTCTTGCATCACCGGAGAAGAGTGTCGACGTCGCATCAGACGCCGGCGCATCCCCGAAGAAGCGCGCCGCATCCTTCGAAGCGCCTCGCAGCACCGGAGAAGAGTGTCGCCGTCGCATCAGACGCCGTCGCATCCCCGGGTCAGAGCATCGACCTCGCATCAGACGCCGACGCATCGCAACACGAGGCGCGCCCCGCATCCCAGGAGAAGATCGTCGACCTCGCATCAGACGCCGTCGCATCGCCAGGGAAGCGTGTCGCAGGGCCTGTCGCGGCTCCAAAGACTCATCGCAATCGCCGCCCGGCCGTCGGGCGTGCACGCATCACATCTTCGTTGTCGCAACCTCAAGAAGACGCCACTTTGTTTCTTTTGCACCAGATCTTCAACGCATCACTGCCCTTGCGTGTAAGGGACTATCGCATCACCTTCCCTGCAACACTTTTCGTTGCCCTGCGTTACGCATCTTAAGGTACATTGAACTCAAAGTGTCGCATTTTCATTCTTAAGATACTCAAGCTAATTCTACCATCCTTAGAGTACAGTATTGTGGATTATTTATGTCATTTATGGTCTTGTGGTAAATCTATATAAAAGATACTTATTTTTATAATACAACCTGTGTGGTGTCCATTTGTAGTGTTGTCACTGGATTACTGTATGTGTTCACAAATGCTTTACACACTGCCTCTGAACTAAGCCTGTCTGCTCGTGCCAAGCTACCAAGAGGGTGAGCAGGGGTTATTTCAGGAGTGTACCCCCTTATCCTGACTAGAAGCAAGGGCCCCTATTTGGACAAAGGTACCTACCTCTGCCAACTAGAGACCCCCAGTTCTAACATTGGTGGTCAGCGGTGGGGATTCTGGACTTGCATTTGTGACTCATGTACAGTGATTGGTGAACACTACCTAGTGAGTGTAGACCATAACGCAACCACATACTTTTGGTAGATATTCTTTTCTGGGACTTTCTATTTTTGCTAAAAACTGCCAAGTTTAATCACCATGGAAAAAGAGGCATCCGTAGTATCTGTTGATAATGATTGGGAAGAGGAGAAACTGGAATGATACACCGTTAACCAGCTCAAGCATTTCTGCAGGAAGTTCAAAGTTTCTATGACCGGAATCTCCAAGAAGGATGATTTCCAAAAGGCGCTGAGGGCCTGGGTCGAAGCAAGGAATACCCCTGAGAATGAGGAGGGGGCTGAGAATATAATTGAGCAGCTGGATGGGCCAGTAGGTCCAGGGAGAGGAGAGCATCTTCCCCCATAGGTAGCAGTGTTTCTGCCCGAGGTCTGTCCCCAGAAGAGCTGGAGGACAGAGAAAAGAGTAGGATGCATGAAATGGAGCTGACCAAGCTCAAGTTCAAGGGGCAGTTGGAATTTGAATTGCAATCTAGAAAGTTGGCCTTAGAGGAGAAAAGAATGGATCAGGAGCATGAAAAAAGTTTGAGGGAGATGGAGTTTAGAGCCAAGAAATTAGAGATTACTCCCTCTGGTGGCAGCACACCGTCAGTGCCTGGTGAGGCCAGGGTGTATATTCCTAAAGATGTGGTTAAGGAGTTTTGTAAAAATGATGATATTGGGCAATGGTTCAAGGCCTATGAGGTAGCCATGACTTCCCACCGGGTCCCTGAGAAGGATTGGGGAGCAGGGTTATGGGGTCGGTTCCTTAGTGAGGGACGGGATACCTTGTTGGACTTGCCCTCTGAAGTCTATAATTCCTACAGCCACATGAAACATGCATTGATGACCAGGTCTGGGTTGACTCCTGAACTCTATAGGCAGAGGTTCAGGAACTGTAAGAAGATTGAAAACAGTACCTGGGTTGAATATGTGACCTTTTTTTGCAGAGCCTTGGATGGTTGGGTAAAGGGTAGCAAAGCAAATGATTTTCAGGCGCTCTTTGATTTGATTGCATGGGAGCACTTGTCCAGTAATTGTTTTCCTGAGCTACGCCAGCACCTGATTGACAGTAGGCTGACTAACCCTAGGCAGCTTGCTGAGGAGGCGGACCGCTGGGTGAGCACCCGGGTCCACAAGGGTCACGTGGGTGACTCCGCCAAGGGTGGGCAGGGTCCCCAGCAGAGGAGTGGGGGACAAGGGTAAACAGAGGGAGTTCCAGAGAGGGCCCCAAAGTAAACCCCAAGGGAACCAAGGGAAAGGTTCCCAGCCTCCCCCTGAGAAAAAGCACGGGGCCCCGACAGGTCCACCTGTCCATAGGGGACCCCTGGTGTGCTACAGATGTGGCGCCCTAGGCCACAGGGCCAATGAACCCCAGTGCCCCTTGTTTGGAAAGCCAGCACCCCCTGGTGCAGTCCCCCGGCAGTTGGCTAGTGTAGCCCTGGGGGAGGAGGTGGGTGCCCAAGATGGGTGGGATCCTGTAATATTGTCCCTTGTCTCTTTAGGAGACTCTGAGATGGTCCCTAGGACCCAACTGCCTGAGAACACTAAGAAATACAGGCAGTGGGTGACCATCAATGGCCAAAGGGTGGAGGCTCTGAGAGACACAGGAGCCAGTGTGACAGCTGTCAAGTGTCACCTGGTGTCTAAAGAGCAGGTGGTCCCTGATGCATTCTATCCAGTTGTTGCCGCTGACAACACAGAGAGCCACTGCAAGGTGGCTCAGGTTCCCTTTGAGTGGGGGGGGTCTCTGGTACTCTTCAAGTAGCTGTGAGGCCAGCCATGCCTGTTGACTGTTTGTTAGGGAACGATTTGGAGAGCTCCCCTTGGGCTAAGGTGGAGCGGAGTGCTCATTTGGAGATGTTGGGCTTGCCTGATTGGGCGTGTGTGACCACCCGGTCCATGGCAGCCAGAGGTGTTCAAGAGGACCTGGAGCCTGAGAGGGAGGCCCAGGTGCCTGCCAGAGAGAGAAGAGGCAGGGGGCGCGGGAAACCGGCCCCCGAAGTTCCCACGGTCCAGGAGGAGGCAGACCCTGAGGGGGATGCCCTGGAGCCTACAGGGGAACAGGTAGCTGAACTGGGGGACCTGCCTGAGCTGACCCATTGGCAGCAAGATGGAGGACCCTCCAGGGAGGAGTTCTGCGAGGAGCAGAACAAGTGCCCTTCTCTCGTGGGTCTGAGGCAACAGGCCACAGACCAGGCAGCAGGTGATCAGTCTGGATCACATTGGATCTACTGGGAGAATGGTCTCCTGTATAGCGAGCCTAAGGTTGCTGAGCCTGGGTCAGCCCGTGTGCTGGTGGTACCCCAGCGCTTCAGAGCCTTCCTACTGGGTTTGGCTCATGATGTGCCTTTAGCAGGACATCTGGGGCAGGACAAGACCTTTGAAAGGCTTGTCACCCATTTCTTTTGGCCCCAGATGCGCAGGAGTGCCGCCACTCACTGCAGGACTTGTCAGACTTGCCAGGCAAGTGGAAAGAGTGGGAGGAAGCACAAGGCTCCTCTCCAGCCATTCCCTGTGGTCAGCACCCCCTTTGAACGGGTGGGTATTGACATTGTGGGGCCACTGGACCCCAAGACAGCCATGGGCAACAAGTTCATCCTGGTCTTGGTGGACCATGCCACCCGGTACCCTGAAGCCATCCCTCTGAGGACAGTGACGGCCCCCGTGGTGGGACGGGCACTGATGGGAATTTTCTCACGTGTGGGGTTCCCTCAAGAGGTGGTGTCTGACAGAGGTATTAACTTCATATCCAAGTATATGAAGTCCCTGTGGCAGGAGTGCGGTGTAACGTACAAGTTCACCACTCCTTACCACCCCCAAGGAAATGGGTTGGTTGAGAGATTCAACCGGACCCTGAAGGGCATGATTATGGGTCTGGAAGAACCCATGAGGCGTAAGTGGGACGTCCTCTTGCCATGCCTTCTTTTTGCATACCGGGAGGTGCCACAGAAGTCTCTAGGGTTCAGCCCCTTTGAGCTTCTGTATGGTCACCCAGTGAGAGGACCTCTGAGTTTGGTCAAGGAAGGCTGGGAGCAATCTCCCAGGAAACCTCCCCAGGATGTATATAGCTACATGCTGGCCTTCAGGAACCAAACTAGGTGTTTCAGGCAACTTGCTGAGGCAAATCTGGAAGCCAGCCAGGAGGAAATGAAGCGGTGGTACGACCAGAATGCCACTCTGGTTGAGCTTCAACCTGGTCAGAAAGTTTGGGTCATGGCCCCAGTGGAGCCCTGTGCGCTCCAGGATAAGTGGACCGGACCCTTTGGGGTGGTGGAGCGCAAGAATCCTGTTACCTACTTGGTGGACATGCGGTCTCCCAGGAACCCCTTGCGGGTCCTGCACGTCAACCACCTGAAGCCCCACTTGGAGAGGTCCCAAGTGGGCATGCTCTTAGCTACAGATGCTGGGATGGAGGAGGAGACTGAGCCTCTTCCTGACCTCCTGTCAGCCCAAGAGCAAGATGGATCAGTGGAGGGTGTGAACCTCTCTACCTCCCCGACACCTGAGCAGCAAGGTGACTGTCGCCAACTGTTGGGGCAGTTTCCTGACCTGTTCTCCCTGGTTCCTAGTGTCACTGACTGGTGCGTCCATGATGTGGACACTGGGGACAGTCTTCCTGTCAAGCACAAGGCTTACAGTGTGACTGACAGGGTGAGAGCTTGCATCAAGGAGGAGGTCTCCAAGATGTTTGCATTGGGGGTAATTGAGTCCTCTCACAGCCCTTGGGCCAGCCCAGTGGTCTTGGTCCCAAAGGCTGCCACGCCTGGTGCCACACCCGAACTCCGGTTCTGTGTGGACTACCGAGGACTCAATTCCGTCACCAGGACTGACGCACACCCCATCCCCAGAGCTGATGAGCTCATAGATCGGTTAGGGGCTGCCGGGTACCTCAGTACGTTTGACTTAACGTCTGGGTACTGGCAGATCGCCTTGACTGATGGGGCAAAGGAGAGGTCAGCATTCTCCACACCAGATGGGCACTACCAATTCCGGGTGATGCCCTTTGGGATGAAGAATGCCCCTGCCACCTTTCAGAGGTTGGTCAACCAGGTGTTGGTTGGACTGGAGGACTTCAGTGCCGCCTACCTGGATGACATCGCAGTGTTCAGCGCGAGTTGGGAAGAACATCTGCGCCACCTCTGGGAAGTGTTGATGGCTCTGCGGAGGGCAGGCCTCACGATCAAGGCGAGTAAGTGCCAGATCGGGCAGGGTTCTGTGGTGTACTTGGGACACCAGGTTGGGAGCGGCCAGGTGGCACCCCTACAGCCCAAGATAGATAACATTCTGGCTTGGGAGCCCCCCAAGACCCAGACAGCGGTGAGAGCCTTCCTAGGACTCACCGGGTATTACAGGAGATTTGTCAAGGGGTATGGCAGCATGGTTGCACCCTTGACAGAGCTGACTTCCAGGAAGCAGCCCAAGAGAGTGATTTGGACTGACACCTGTCAAAAAGCTTTTGACACCTTGAAGACAGCCATGTGCACGGCGCCCGTGCTCCTGGCCCCCAACTTCTCCAAAGAGTTTATCGTTCAGACAGACGCTTCAGAGCATGGTGTGGGGGCTGTTTTGTCACAGATGAATGAGGAGGGCCTAGACCAACCTGTAGCCTTCCTTAGCAGGAGGTTACTTCCACAGGAACAGAGGTGGAGTGCTATTGAGCGTGAGGCATTTGCTGTGGTCTGGGCACTGAAGAAGCTGAGAACATACCTGTTTGGGGCTCACTTCCGGGTTCAGACAGACCACAGGCCGCTCAGATGGTTGATGCAGATGAGGGGTGAGAATCCAAAGCTGCTGAGGTGGTCCATTTCCCTACAGGGGATGGACTTCACGGTGGAACACCGCCCTGGTACAGAACACGCCAATGCTGATGGTCTGTCCAGATTTTTCCGCCTTAGTGAAGAGAACTCCCATGAGGTAGGGTAGTTCTCCCCACATTTCAGCTGGAGGGGACACGTGTTAGACCTGGCATCCTTGGCGTGGGTCTCCCTTCCATTTTTTGATGATGCCTCCAATGTTATTGATCTGTTTTTGCTGGTTTAGATGCTTTGGGCACTGTGCCACTGCTATTCAGTGCCACAGTGCAAGTGCTCCCTATTGTAAATTGATGTATGTATTAGTGACTCCATGATTGGATGATTGGTTTACTTGTCAGTCCCTAGTACAGTGCACTGAGTGTGCCCAGGGCTTGTAAATCCAATGCCGCTGGTGGGCTTGCAGCACTGGTTGTGCCACCCACAGAAGCAGCTTGTAAAATGTGTCTCAGGCCTGCCATTGCAGAGCCTGTGTGCAGCCTAGGGCTGCCATGTCGACTTGGTGAGTACACCCACTTACCAGTCCCTAAACCTTCCCTTTACTGCATGTTGGTCACCCTTAAAGTAGGCCCTAGGGCAGGGTGCATTGTAAGTACAAGGTAGGACATGCCCTGGTGTGTGTGGCATGTCCTAATAGTGAATTACAGCCATTTTCGTTTTTCACTATTGCAAGGCTACCTGCTCCCCATAGGCCAGAATGGGCAGACTGACTATTACACCTTATAGTCAGAACTGACCCAGGGAACCTGGTAGAAAAACGAATTTAGTATGCCTGAACTCAGAATGATAAAATACATCTTTTAGTGAAGTTGGTTTTAACATTCTGTGTTTGAAAATACCACTTTTAGAAAGTGGGTATTTTCTTGCCTAAACTTCCAAGCCTGCCTCTGCTAGGTTGTGTATTCCTTGTCTGGAGATTGAGTGACAGGGGCTGGGGGTGGCTACAGGAGACAGGGTGAGTCAGCACAGGGCTGAATAGAAAGATCTGCATCCAGAGTGGAGGGAGGAGTTGCACCTGGGTCTGAATAGGGCTGTGCCTGCCTTCCACAATGCTGGCTCCACCTCCTGCCGGGCGGCTGAGCACTCTGCCACACATTTTGAAAGGAAAGGAGTCAGAAAAACAAAGTGCTCCAGGTCTGACCAGAACTGGTTTTGGGCTAGGCAGAGGCCTCTCTGCCTCCAGAGAACAAAGAGAAAAGGTGTATAAAAAGGGGACCCAGACCCCTAGGAAATTAGATCACTTTTGGGAAACAAGAAGAAACCTTTGCTGAAGAGCGGACCAAGAAGAAACTGAGGAGAAGACTATCCCTAAACTGAGAGGGATCTGCCTGCAGTGGTTGCCTGACTGCCAAAGAAAGGAGAAGGGAACTTTGTGTGTACTTTCATCAACTTGTGAAGGATCTCCAAGGGCTTGATTTTAGAGCTTGCCTCCTGCTGAAGTCTCAGGGACAACAGACTTCACCCACCAGCTCCCCCTGTATTCCCTTGCTGGGAATTTGGACCTTCTGACACACTTGCGTGTCTCTGGGAGCTGGAAGCGCGGCTCAACACGAAGAAGCGTGTCGCCGCAGCCGCTGAGTCTCGCATCGCCGGAGAAGAGTGTCGACGTCGCATCAGATGCCGGCGCATCCCCGAAGAAGCGCGCCGCATCCTTCGAAGCGCCTCGCAGCACCGGAGAAGAGTGTCGCCGTCGCATCAGACGCCGTCGCATCCCCGGGGCAGAGCATCGACCTCGCATCAGACGCCGACGCATCGCAACACGAGGCGCGCCCCGCATCCCAGGAGAAGATCGTCGACCTCGCATCAGACGCCGTCGCATCGCCAGGGAAGCGTGTCGCAGGGCCTGTCGCGGCTCCAAAGACTCATCGCAATCGCCGCACGGCCGTCGGGCGTGCACGCATCACATCTTCGTTGTCGCAACCTCAAGAAGACGCCACTTTGTTTCTTTTGCACCAGATCTTCAACGCATCACTGCCCTTGCGTGTAAGGGACTATCGCCTCACCTTCCCTGCAACACTTTTCGTTGCCCTGCGTTACGCATCTTAAGGTACATTAAACTCAAAGTGTCGCATTTTCATTTTAAGAGACTCAAGCTAATTCTACCATCCTTAGAGTACAGTATTGTGGATTATTTATGTCAATTATGGTCTTGTGGTAAATCTATATAAAAGATACTTATTTTTATAATACAACCTGTGTGGTGTCCATTTGTAGTGTTGTCACTAGATTACTGTATGTGTTCACAAATGCTTTACACACTGCCTCTGAACTAAGCCTGTCTGCCCGTGCCAAGCTACCAAGAGGGTGAGCAGGGGTTATTTCAGGAGTGTACCCCCTTATCCTGACTAGAAGCAAGGGTCCCTATTTGGACAAAGGTACCTACCTCTGCCAACTAGAGACCCCCAGTTCTAACAAGAAGAAACCAAGAATTTCCATGAAAGCTCTGAAGAAGAACAAGCTATCGGGCGGTATAAACCACCCGGATTATACCTGCTATCAAAAGGTATTTCTGATCTCACAGGGAGCATGGTGGCTCTGCGGTTCTCATGAGGGCTGTTCTCCCCCATGGCTTGTTATAGATTCTGAGTTAATCTACCCTACACCTCTCTCCTCCTCCCTCACAATACACAACCTGTCAAATCTTTCGTTAGTATACTCCAAGCGTATCATTACGGATACTGTTGCCTCTCTCCTACTACTGGACAAATGATTAGAGCACCACACATCTGGCTCCACCATAGCCTCCTTTTGCTACAACCGTGCAATCAAACTAGAAAACAAAATAGTATACTGGGAATTATGGACTAGGAAAGGTATTAACTTGATAAATGACCTGGGCTCACATATAAACCCCATCCTATTCTCATCTTTGCAACAGAGTTTTGATCTTCCAAACATAGACTTCTATAGATTCCTGAGATGGAAAGGCGCATTGAGTAGGCTGAAGCCTCCACACTTCCCAGACCCCCTACCAGAAATAAGTAGGGCTTTATTACAAATTTGGTGGTCCCATGGACCACAGTATCAGCGGTGGCGGTCCGAGCATGGAGAGCTCGGTGGTCTGAACGCCGTATTACAAGTTGGGTGGATTGGCTTTGGGAAGACCGCTGCTGGACCACCAAGACTGCGATCAGACCAAGCACTGGGAAAAGGACATTGTGGACTTGGAGGACGACGACTGGCAGGAAGCCTTGGCAATCCTCAGAGAAACCACGATCTCCTCGAGAATTAGGCTGCTACAACTCAAAGTACTACATAGAGTATACTTATCAGGTCCAGCACTTGTGAAAATGGGCTACAGAGACGACTCCGAGTGTGGGAGGCGGTGTGGCCAGGAGGGTACATTCATTCATACCATCTGGAAATGTATACACATTAGAAGATATTGGGCAGAAGTGACCCAATGTATAGAAGGAGTGCTTGGAACAAAGATAGACCCCAAGATAGGGTTATGCCTATTAAATATCTGGTAGCCCACAGACCTAAATAGTAAAGAGAAAACCTGGGTAACGCTGGGAATGATAGTTGCTAAGCGTAACATTGCCAGAACATGGGGAGCACAAGAAACACTAACCATTACTGCATGGAAGAGAGATATGGATTGGTGTATGTTAATGGAAAAGACAACATATGAATCAAGGGGTTGTCCTAAAAAGTGGTCACAAATATGGGAAAGTGGAATGCTTATAGAGGAAACATTTGTGCGTCTCGGCAGGTAACGCATCTCCTCACCTCGATCACAGAATGAGCAACACAGGATAGGAACAGTAACACTATATAGTAGACGCTAGAAAAAGATGTGATGAATCATGACTCATTGTAAAGGCTTTGTTCTGTATGAAGATTTATAATAACGATTGTAAAGTGTCATGTTTATCATCAATAAAAAGAACTGATAAAAAAAAAGACTGCCATCAGACCACCGACGCCCGGTTTGTGATTCGTGAAAGGCAGCCACAATAGGGCAGTACTGGGGAGCCGCAACGCTGTGCGTATTACGAGTTGCCTGATCCATGAGCAGACCGCAGCATTCTGGCCACCTGCTTCAAGGTGGCAGTGACAAAGGATTTGGAGGGCGTACTCACCCCTTTCTTCTTCTTCCAGGTAGAGTCCTACGTTTGTCCCTGTCTCCAGGTCTGAGCAGGATCTTCACCCCGAGGATTACGACCTTGTGTGCGGTGATATACAGGTGAGTCTTTTTCGTACCATATACCCATTGCCAGGACTGCCCACATATGGGCAGAACCCTGGTAATGGGTATATGGTATTTTTCACATATATCATGCATATGTGTGCATACGACACATATGTAGTCGAAATGCACACACAGGCATCGATATATTTGAAAAAGGTACTCCCCACCCCTGCAAGATTCCCGCCTCCACACCGCCAGCCCCGTGGTCAACTCGTAATACGGCAGTCTTTGGACTGCCAATGTCGTGGGCTGCTGGCGGGGCAGACGTGGTTCTACGGCGGTCAGACCACCAAACTCGTAAAAGGCCCTTAGAAAACTTAGAAGAGAGAGACACACGGCCTCACAAGTTAAACTCCTGGATGCACCCAACACCTCGACCCTGAGACTCTTTACTCATAATGGGGATCACACATACATTCATCACACCAAGCGGATTTTACAGACAAGAGGTGGGGTAATATCTGGCAATCCCCTTTTTGGCGGAAATCACACCAGCCCTTGCACATTCAAGGTTCTGGTCAGTTCACAAAACATACTGGACCACCCTCCAGACTGCATAAACGGGGTATAAGAGATTCAGACCTATGCTGGAGTTGTGAGGAAAGCACAGGCGACCTACAACACATGTTTCTTACCTGCAAAATGTCTCTCCCGCTGTGGTCAAGAATGCAATCACTGATACAAAAAATATCAGGGGCAGTAATAGAATCCGACTTCGTTACGTCAGCACTGGGTTTTTAAGCTAATCCCCTTTACTCTGAAATTACTGTAAACACTGCACGACTAGTGGCTCTCCTCATATCATTGGGGATCCAAGAGTATACTTGCAGAATGACATCCCCATTCCCCGAGCTCCTTTAACAAATGGTGGAACTTACTATGCTCGATCCGGGGCACTGACAATGTATAACATTCTAAACTACACACCTGCGCCAGACCCAGACGTCTGCGGGATGCCTCAGGCAAATACCTACAAGAACTCGCCCCAAGTCCTAACTCTACTCTAAGGACCAACAAAGGTCCCCCCCCCTCCTATTTGGACTAACGCACCTGAATGATGCCACCCTCGGTGCTAAGTGCGAGCCCAGCCCAGTGTAGCCTCCCTTCCCCTCCGGCCCCCTCTCTTGCCGGTTTCTTTTTCCTTCTCTTCGTGTTCTCCTTTCCTATATTCCTACCTCTCTTCCTCGGTGAGCCGCTTTATTTGCCAGGTAACACTCCTGTCCATCCAGGCTCCATAGTACAACATCCTGACACCTTCTATTTCACTCTGATTGCGGTCCTTGTTGGATTTTATTAGGTCTCCCAACATACTCACTCAAGCCTGGTATTCCATGTCCTTTTTAGGTCTCGCAAACCTAGCGTTGCAGCGCGCATGCGCTGCTCGCTCTGCAAGGCATATTGTAGTAGGGTATGTTTTAGAAGTGGGGTGGAAGCCCCGCCCCTATTTTTCATTGGCTGGCGTCATTGTCTATGGTAAACGCTGGCTTCCGATTGAAAATGAGGCTTCTTAGTCCCTCCTTGTTACCGCCCTGTCTCCTTTTGGGACCGCCCATCCGGACTGGATCGTTTACTTGTGGCGTTACACTGTCTCCTTCAATTAGTCGGGGAGCACTTTTTTTTTCATTCGGCCGCGAAATACTTGTGTTGTATTGATTCCTGGCCAAGGAAGCGCCGACTGTCCACCTATTGCCCCAGCTCATTAAGTGCTGCTTTCGGCTCTATAAATCACAAGCGGCTTCCAGCGTTCGGGCCGCCTTGGCGCCTTGTTTTGGAAACAGAACTCCATGTTCTGGGAGGAGACCTGGTCTAATGCGCACGTTGTTGACCGTAAAACACGGGCACCGGAGTCCCGGCGCACCTGTCGATGCACGTTGTGTGCTCCTGGTTAAAGGGTAGGGCGTACTGGTGGAACCAGCCTATAGACAGACAAAGTGTGTTATTGGAATCTGTATGGCTCATGTTCTGTCGTTGATTTAGAATCGTAATGCCTTTGGCTGTAGTGGGGCTGGCTGTGTAGAAGACTCTGGGGTTATATCACAGAATGACGTCACATTCGCCTTGTGTTTATGAGTTTGCGTTCTGGCATGCCGGTTTATTTGTTTTTTTATATAGTGCGAGAGGCAGAGAGCTCCACGGAGACATAGTGTAGTAAACACGAGTGTGAGGTAAATAAAAGTGACGCATCAAAAAATCAGCTGCGCGATGTGATGCATAAACACCTAAGAAAGACCGCTTTCTAATGCTGACTGTAGAAGGAACATTGAACTTCACAGTTTACCCTACACAACCCGATATATACCGTGAAATGCAAACACGTGCATTCTTGCTCTGCTCGGTGGAGATAACTTTTCATATTATGATGTGTATTTGTAAAATGCACGTTCAGTGGAATTTTGTTACTTAATAGGATGTGTATATTGATAAATCGGTGGTGGTACGCATTTTATCGATCTCAGAAGGATGAAAGGTTGAGTAGACGGACAGGCTTTTGAATCTATGACCATGAGGTCAAACACAGATCACTGCAGCGGGTGCATTTGTCTTCAGGCCGTCATGGCGTGATCAAATATAGTAGAAGTTATAAAGTACTTGTTGTTTGTACTCTCGATTTTAACTTTTAGGGATGAACAAAGCAAATGTGTGTCGGAAGACATCCAAATCTCAGGGTCCATGCTGGCAAAGAATTACTTGAGCGTAGAGCTTTTCTTGAACTTGAGGGTTACCTGGCATCCATCCAACACCGTGCCTGGAGCCAGCAAGAACAAGCATTGGATACTTAACACCCAGCAGCAATCGCCATGGAGAGAGGATTCCACTCAGCAGGAGATATCTCGCGCTCAGGTCGCTATATTCCCGCAGTCTGACGAACCGTTAAAACCTGATACTTTCATCCAGTGAGTTCAATTGAACTACAATCACAGAATACAATTAATCTAATTAAAGGAGAGCCCACTCTAAAGCGTAATGAAATGACAAAAAGTCCAAGTTTCGATCAAAATTCCTCTTTTTAATTAATCACGTATCAAAAAGCAGCCAACCAACAACTCCCAGAATGCATTAGGGTGTTATGTAAAAGCCCCCATTTGAAACCTAAAGACACACAATTGATGGACGGAATGCAGAACAAATCAAAACATTCACCCCCAGTCAAGAGATCTGGGTTAAATCCATCATTCTTTTGCTCACCATGCCACCCCAGTTTAGACCTGGCCATATGCAAATCAGTCTTGACCCTGTGCCTCATGGGAACAGTCCAGCCCGAACTGCCAAGCCAGGTCCTCCCTGGACCGGAAACAAGCATCCTAGGACCGGTTTCGGGTTTCCACCCTCTTCAGCCAGGATAGCTTGATTCCAGTGGCACAGTGAGCCCAGGACCCACGTCTGGGCATACCTGGCACACTTAGGGCGAGAAAGCAAAAGGCACACAATTGATGGACGGAATGCAGAACAAATCAAAACATTCACCCCCAGTAAAGAGATCTGGGTTAAATCCATCATTCTTTTGCTCACCATGCCACCCCAGTTTAGACCTGGCCATATGCAAATCAGTCTTGACCCTGTGCCTCATGGGAACAGTCTTTTGACTGGGGGAGAATGTTTGCATTGTCAGCATTCCGTCCAACCTTTGTTTGCTGTAACACTTTTCGCCCTAAGTGGGATGGGTATGCCCAGACGTGGGTCCCTTGCTCACTGTGCCACTGGATTCAAGCTAGCCTGGCTGAAGAAGGGTGACATACCCTGAAACCGGTCCCAGGATGCTTGTTTCCGGTCCAGGGAGGACCTGGCCTGGCAGTTCGGTCTGGACTGTTCCCATGGGGCACAGGGTCAAGACTGATTTGCATATGGCTGGGTCCAAACTGGGGTGGCGTAGTGGGCAAAAGAACGATGAATTTAACCCAGATCTTTTGACTGGGGGAGAATGTTTGCATTGTCAGCATTCCGTCCATCATTTGTTTGCTGTAACACTTTTCGCCCTAAGTGGGATGGGTATGCCCAGACGTGGGTCCCTTGCTCACTGTAATGTAATGTAATGTAATGGAGTTATTTATAAAGCGCTAGCTGACACTCCGAAAGGAGCATCCTGGCGCTGGTTAGAGGTGAGAGGTGATTCCCATAGAGACTAGATGAGGGAAAGGCATAGTTCGTCTGTGGAGCTGAATATCCATGTTTTCAACAATTTCCTGAATTGAGTTTCATTTTTTTGCAGTCTCAGATGGGTTGGCAACTTGTTCCATGCTTTGGTTCCCAGAACGGCCACTGTCTTTCCCCCTTTGGTTTTGCACCTAAATATAGGTGGTTTGAGGAGGTTAGCTGACGAGGACCTGAGGGTTCTGGATGTAATATAGGGAGTGAATCTCTCCGAGAGATACTTGGGTCCTATTCTGAGCGAGGCTCTGAAAGTAATTAAGAGGATTTTAAAGAGTATTCTTTTGTGGAGTGGGAGCCAATGAAGAGCTTTCAAAGCTGCCGATGCCGAGGACCTGCGAGGCAGCTTTAGCACTAAGCGCGCTGCCGCATGTTGGACTATTTGTAGTCTTTTCAAGATTGATTTTTTTGTTCCTGCTAGGAGGCTGTTGCAATAATCCAAGCGTGAGAGGATTAAGGCCACTGTCACTGATTTCCTGGCCGAGAGTGGTATCAAATCAAATAATTTTTTCAGAGATTTAATAAGGCTGAAGCAGGTCCCTGCTACTGCCGTTACATGTGGATGAAAGGATAGAGCAGTATCAAAATGCACTCCTAAATTTTTAGCTACCTTCACCATGTCAGGTGGCGGTGTCGTCCCCTCTGGCCACCAATCATGTGGCTGGAATAGGACATCTTTTCCTACTGGCAAAATCTCCGTTTTGTCAGTATTACATCTAAGGTGATTATCCTTCATCCACTGGATGACCTCGGATAGACAATGTTTAAAATTGAGGTCGGCGTTTGTGGAATTATTGTCCAGCGAAAGAATCATTTGGGTATCATCTGCATAAGAAGTGACTTTGATCCCAAAAGATGATACCAAAGAGATGAGTGGGGTCATATAAATGTTGAACAATAACGGGCTCAGCGACGAGCCCTGTGGTACTCCTGTTGTGATGTGCCGTTCAACAGAAAGAAAAGATACCAGGGTCACTACTTGTCTACGATTGGTGAGAAAAGACTTTATCCATTGAATCACGGTGCCTGAGATACCGCAAGATTCCAGCCTTTGCATAAGGATGGAGTGTGAGATGGTATCGAAGGCGGCCGACAGATCGAGTAAGATCAGGACCGCCTTTTTTCCTTTGTCAGCTAACATTTTTAAAGTGTCTGTTAATTCTAGGAGTGCAGATTCAGTCAGTCAGTCAATAAACTTTATTCGGTTTTAACATCAAAACCATAAAAGTTACACAAAGACATTAAAATATATAAATCAAATCTCCTTAGGCTGATAAAAAAGTCAGATTAGAATCATACTCCCCAAGTGCAATTCAAAATGTAAAAATACTCTCATCAATAGAGAAACCTGTGATCCACAACTGCAAAGGGGAGGAAATTAATATGTAGTCAATAAAAGATCCTGTCCTAACCCCTTTGTAAGTTGGAGTTAAAAATTTGATGTTTGGGGCCACGAGAGCCATCAAACACACCATGTTGAACTCCTGGATCATGTTGTTAATCAATTCCCCTTGTGTGTGGTGATCAAAATGGAAACCACTCCTTCGCGAGCATCCCAGTTCAGATAAACAGGACAACGCAGGATTACCACATGGGTGAGCATTAAAATCCCCAGAGACCAAAAAATCAGAAACTGGGAATCTGTTGGGACGTCTAAAAAAGGAGCATAAGGCAGCTATATTACAATCACGTGCGGGACTGGATACTGCGTTATAAAAATTAACCAGTCCCCATCTAATGCCTCTAGTGTTAAAAAATAGCACCAATATCCCTCCACACAAAATAGGAACAACCTGGATCTGGCTGTCTAAGGCCACAGACACATATGTGACTAAGCCCCCTTTAGCTCTCCCACTGGAGGACGGGGTAGCGGGGACAAAATAGGCCTTATATCCTTCTAAAAACAAATTACTTTCAACCAGCCAGGTTTCTTGAAGACTGATTATCTTAAACTCTTTTAAAAAATTGACTAAAGAGGGATCTCGAAATTTAGTTGCCAGCCCAGCGATATTCCAAGAGTGCAGATTCCGTGGAATGCTTTGGGCGAAAACCAGATTGTTGGGGGTGAAGAATGTTAGCGGCCTCAATGAATTTAGTAAGTTCTTTATGAACTAACTTTTCTGTAATTTTACCCAATAATGGGAGTAAAGATATAGGCCAGAGGTTTGAGAGCACCGAAGGGTCAATGTTTTGCTTTTTTTGTAGAGGTTTTACCAATGCTAACTTCCATTCGTCAGGCACTGTGCCTGAACTTAGTGAGGAGTTCACTATGTTATTTATAATTGGGTTAACTATATCTATGATTTTGTGGAGAATTCTAGGAGGGCAGGCATCTAAGGGGGAACCTGATTTGCATGCCATGATAGCTTCACGAGTTTGTTCTATTGGTACTGGTTCGAAAGTTCGTAAGGAAAAGGCAGTGGTAACGAAATCATGCTTCTGGGCAGCATCTAGGACAGGGGAGGTTCTAAAATCCTTTTGAATTTTTTGAATTTTGTCTTCAAAGAAGACTGAAATTTTATCACACAATTCTTGGGAGGGTGGAATCTCTTTCTGTAGTACTTTCGGGTTAGTAAAGGATTTTACAACTAAGAAGATGGCTTTTTGGTCTTGGTTTGCTTCCTGAATTTTATTAGCGTAGTACTCTTTTTTAGCTAATTTAATCTGGGCATGATAGAGTTTCCTACTGATTTTAAAAGCTAGTCTATCTCCTGTATCGTAAGATCTTCTCCACTTGCGCTCGTGTTGCTTACATTGGAGATGTGTTTGTGCCAGAGCGGGCGTGAACCAGGGTGTTTTTTGCGTTTTTGATTTAGTAGTCTCGTCAGGTTTGTCTGATGGCATAATTTCATTACTTGTAGTAGTTAACCAAGTGTGAAAGAGATGCGAATCAATTACAGTATTCCCTGTTAGTATGGGGAGATGAGCCTGGGCAATGTTTGCCAACCTAGGGTCGGCAGCTAATTGTGCCCATTTGCGCCTAGGCTGGGAGTGAATGGGTGTCTTATCTTGTTGAATCCTAGGATGGCGTTTAAGTGACAGAGGGATAAAATAATGATCTGACCATATCTGTGGGATGGGGGTGCCTGCAGAGAGCAAAGTGAAGCTAGAGCAGACTCCATCTAAAGTGTGGCCCGCCCGATGAGTTGGGGCATCTACCAACTGGCACAGTTTGAATAATTCAATTATTTGAAGAAAGTTGTCCACTCCTGGCTCAGTTCCGCCTTCCAAGTGGAGATTAAAATCTCCCAGCAAGGTAAAATTGGCATATCTGAGTAGGAGGTGGCTTAGGGTATCACCTAATGATTCTATGAAGGCTGCGCTCGGACCCGGGGGCCGATAAATCAAAGCACCTGTAAAAGACAGAGAGGCATTTAGGGAGATGCAGAAGCCTAGGCTTTCAGCTCCCCTAAGTGTGTCCAACTCAAAATTAGCACAATGCAAAGTGTCATGAAGGATAATAGACAGCCCCCCCCCCCCTCTACCACCCATTCTATCTTTCCTATGGATAGTGTAGTTGGGCGGGAGTGCAATAGCAATGTCAGGGTTACACCAGTCTTTCAGCCATGTTTCAGTAATGAATACAAAGTCTAGCTGTAGATCAATGATTAGGTCTCTGACATCTTGACAGTGCTTGCTTAGGGATCTGGCATTTATTAAACCTCCTTTTAGGTGGGTGGTATGGATTTCTGTGATAGACCTAGGGCCATTATTTTTGATGGGGAGTTCTAATATGCGCAGCTGACTACCCCCATTAAGTTATTTGGGGATATTGGACATCTGCAGGCTTGTTTAGCATTAAGCTGAGTTAAAGCCTCGGAAGTATATACTATAGGTGAATACAGTTGGGCAGAATCTCCCGTCCTTGTCGCAATCTTGGCGCGGACGGGCGCAGACGGGCTTGCCTTTGGCGCGCCTTCGGCGCGCCCGCTGCGCGCGTCCGGCTTAGCATGGAACTAAATAGCTGGGCGGGCGCGGGAAATCACTGTGTTCTGCCTTCACCGCCGGAAGTCAGGCGGGCCAGGCAGAGGGGAGTGTCCGATTCCCTCCAATCAATCGGCGGAACGCCGTGTCGGACCGGGGAATCGGAGACCGGACAAACAGTGAGTACAAATGTGCAAAATACAAGATAAAATATTCTAAAAGTGTCTATTTAAAATATTTAAAATGCCAATTCAAATTGCCAATATTAAAATAACAGAATAGCAGCTTAAGGCCTGAGGTGCTCAAAAGGGCTGCTCACCCCTCACGCTCCGCTGCGCGTCCGGCCCAGCATGGAACTAAATAGCTGGCCGGGCGCGGGAAATCACTGTGCCACTGGATTCAAGCTAGCCTGGCTGAAGAAGGGTGACATACCCTGAAACCGGTCCTAGGATGCTTGTTTCCGGTCCAGGGAGGACCTGGCCTGGCAGTTCGGTCTGGACTGTTCCCATGGGGCACAGGGTCAAGACTGATTTGCATATGGCTGGGTCCAAACTGGGGTGGCGTAGTGGGCAAAAGAACGATGGATTTAACCCTGATCTTTTGACTGGGGGAGAATGTTTGCATTGTCAGCATTCCGTCCATCATTTGTTTGCTGTAACACTTTTGAAACCTGACTTGATTCACAGATGCACGAAATGATAGACGCACAATTTTATCAGCAGTAAATGCATTTTTATCACCAGTTCACAAATATCTTGGTGCATAACATGCTCAATTTGTGCGTCTCTCCTCCAGTGGTTCCCCTCAAACCTTGTCCCGAGGAAGGCCTGTGCCCCGGTTCTCTGTAAAATAAGCATTTGCAATGCAATAGGTCTCGCATTTACGCGAGTTTAAGCTATTGGCATTGTAAATGACAATGCCTTTTATTTATGTTTTTAAAACGAAAAGACAAATAAAAGGCATTGTTATTTGCAATGTCAATAGCTCAAACTCGCGTAAATGCGAGACCTATTGCATTGCAAATGCTTGTTCTCTCCAGCAGTACTGTAACAGGAGTGTACGGTATACTGTTGTCATTTAATTTGCCTTTTTATATGAAAGTTAAAATTATTGGAACCAACAGAGATAGAGCGGTCCTATTCTCTGGCGAAGCCAGCAACGTACTTGGAATCAGGCAGGACTGCGCCCCTCGCCCAGCGAGCCCAGACCAGGGCACCTAACGAGTGGGGGTGCAGCCGTCTTAGCCTGGCGGGTGGGGGTGCAGCCGTCTTAGCCTGGCGGGTGGGGGTACAGCCGTCTTAGCCTGGCGGGTGGGGGTACAGCCGTCTTAGCCTGGCGGGTACAGCCGTCTTAGCCTGGCGGGTGGGGGTACAGCCGTCTTAGCCTGGCGGGTGGGGGTGCATCCGTCTTAGCCTGGCGGGTGGGGGTACAGCCGTCTTAGTACAGCCGTCTTAGCCTGGCGGGTGGGGGTACAGCCGTCTTAGCCTGGCGGGTGGGGGTGCAGCCGTCTTAGCCTGGCGGGTGGGGGTGCAGCCGTCTTAGCCTGGCGGGTGGGGGTGCAGCCGTCTTAGCCTGGCGGGTGGGGGTACAGCCGTCTTAGCCTGGCGGGTGGGGGTACAGCCGTCTTAGCCTGGCGGGTGGGGGTGCAGCCGTCTTAGCCTGGCGGGTGGGGGTACAGGCAGCCGTCTTAGCCTGGCGGGTGGGGGTACAGCCGTCTTAGCCTGGCGGGTGGGGGTACAGCCGTCTTAGCCTGGTGGGTGGGGGTGCATCCGTCTTAGCCTGGCAGGTGGGGGTACAGCCGTCTTAGCCTGGCGGGTGGGGTACAGCCGTCTTAGCCTGGCGGGTGGGGGTACAGCCGTCTTAGCCTGGCGGGTGGGGGTACAGCCGTCTTAGCCTGGCGGGTGGGGTACAGCCGTCTTAGCCTGGCGGGTGGGGGTACAGCCTGCTTAGTCCAGTGGCCCTTGGCGCCCGCCTCTCGGTACATTCTCCCCAGGTGAGGTCCTGTAACGTGTACAGACTCGCAGTCCTCCGAGAAGCTTTTGCTGCTGGCAGGAGGCGCTACAGACGTGGTCAGTGGTGGCAGCTGTTGCCATTCACCCCTTCCAGGCGCTCTCCTCGCACACTGCCAGCTCACACACCCAGCCCAGGGTGCTCCTGGCTCTGACCCCTACCCCAGTGCTCCCAGGCAGACCAGTTCAGGGAGGAGCGCTTGCGGTAGGGGGAGGGGCCGGAGGGCTCGGCAGCAGGGCTGGGGAGGAGGAGTTGCAGGGAGGGGGGAGTATGTAAGAGGGTTTTACTACAGCGGGGACCAGAGGCAGGAGACACGGAGGGCCGGCGCCCCTCAACCTTCGCTTCTGCTCCTCATCACCATCGGTAAGTACCCCCACCTTTCACTGAGGGCAGGAGGGACTCTGGGGGCAGAGAGCGAGAAATGACGTGAAGACGTAAAACTGTGCTTCTCAAGCGTCTCTGTGCTGTGTACTAACACCAGGCAGAGGGGCTGGCTGGGGGTAAGGCTGCTGGGGGTAAGGCTGCTGGGGGCGAGCCTGCTGGGGGCGAGCCTCCCCCTGCTCCAGGATGGTGTAGTGGGATATTGTTTATTTAACTACTCATCCGTACCGAGCATCCTCTCCTATCACTCGATGGCTTGTGCTTGTCGTTCACCCTGTACAGCGCTTCGATGCCCTTTGCTAGGCTCGCGTTACAGAACACCACATACATACATCGTGCATTAATTTACAAGTATAACGTGCACACAGCACAGCTTTACTTTTCTTTCTATAACACATTTCTATATTCGTAGCGTGACTCGGACCCCAAGTTTACAATGAAAGAATGAATGAATGGATGGATGTTGGTTTGTGACTTGTGATAAACATTAAGGCTCGACGGTGACTTCCGATAGCTGTCAAACGTCTTCAAGCGAGAGTCACTTTCGCCTTCGCCTCGCACGTTTCGCAGGTGCACTATGAATCCTGGGACTTGTAGTCTTCCTTTCTTATTACATATGTGCCGAAAAGACTCCAGAGTGTAGCTTAAAATAACCGACCCATTGGTGCTGTTAGTGCAAAATGTCTTGCACCTGTGCAGATTGGTGTAATTTGACCCCCAGGACTGCATGAGGGTGACATGCGGCCAGTTGGACGTCACAGGGACGTTATTATTGGGTTTTATGGCAGGGTGCTAAAGATATTTGTCACACAGAGCGTAGAATCGTTACACACCTGCCCGAAATGTAGCGCTCCCCGTCAATGGGCGTGGCACTTTCCATGGCTCGACACTAGGGGTTGTGAAAGTCGGATGTCTGTCGTGATGTCTCTGAGATCATTGTTCACACTTGTGTTGTGGTACGCCGGCTTGTATTAATGTGTTGGTCACTGCACACCGTTGTTACTGTGTGCAGACTTGGTATTGTGCAAATCGCTAGCACAATTATTGAACACGAATATATGGGGTCCTGTGAGAGTTGCTAAAACGCATACATATATTTCTGTGCCCCCCCGTGCAGGCTTGTCTTACTGCACAGTCACTTATGTTTCCGTTCGGACGGCTAGACATATTTGTGTCACTGTTTATTCACACACCCCAGACATCAGTCATCGTGACTTTCCAATCCTAGGCAAATGTGCTAATCTGCACATACGGGTACTCTGTGCAGACCCCTATACATACGTGTTACTGTAGGGGCACTTATGTTACTGTGTATATTTTGTAACTGTGCACACTTGTGTTACTGTGAACACAAGTAAACCTGAGTGAGTAATTGCACACACTTGCATTTCTGTTACGGAGAAAGCGACTGAACATAACTGCTATTGTACAACCCTTGTATCTCTGTGCAGACCACAATACTTGGGTGTGTTGGGTGCTCACACTTGTATTACAGTGCAAATTACTTAAAACACTTAAGTTATTGAATACAAACCGTTCTCTTGTGGAGACCACTCCAGACAAGTTTGTTACATACTTGTTGTAACGTGAAGAGCGAAGTGCACGTTGTTGTGCCTCCACAATTACACAAACACATTTGTTAATGTATAGACCAAAGTGCATCCTGTTGCTGCACACACTTGTCTCATTGTGCAGACTGCTGAATACGTGCTTTTGTTACTGCATATCCGCTTGTGGTGTTAGTGTGCAAACCTTTGTGCATAGTTTTATTCCTAGAGGCACTACTATTGTTGCTCTGCAGACCACAGTGAATACTCCTTTTTAGGTCGCAGCCTACGTCTGGTTTGCTAAATACATCTTGGAGACCTTCAGAAAGTTGACCTAGGAAAGCATTCCGCTCGTTGAGTGCCATTGGCTTTGTATCTCACATTTGCTTACTTTCTATTTGCTGGCTTTATTTGCTTTAGGCTCTCCAAGTGCAGTTCGTCCCTCCCGTTGCCTAAAGTGTGTTTACTGTATTCTACTGTTAATATGTTAAAGTTGATGCTGATATGAAAATCGATGCATTCATCCATGTTAACGAGAGCACGTGTGTTCTTTACACATTCTCCCGTTGTGTACTCCACATCAACCCCAACTCGCAAATACGTAGTCCGGCCACCACTGTTACCGCGGCCGAAGGTTATTGATTGACAGGTCACAGGGGGGATGGCACATAGCTGGCAGACAAATGCACAAACAGGAAATCTCAGATCAATCCCACAGATACGCGCAGCGACACCACAATAGTCCAGGGAGATTGGCCCCAATAAAGCACACCTGGCCGGAAGGGGTACGCATGCTCCTAAAACACAAAGTCAGATGCCACATGAGCTGGAAACATATAGCCAATCGGGGGACACACACACACTGCACAAGCAGTGACCACACGCTCCTCGGGAGCAGCTCTTCCGTAATGGCGGAGGAGCGTTGCCCCATTGGTCAGTCAGCCTCAGAAAAATAACATATATAAACAATAATAACATTTTATTTTACTGTGAGGAGCTCTGGCTGGTGGTGCGTGCATGCAGGGCTGGGCCATAACAGGCAGAAGTGGTGGGCACTTAGAAGTGTGCATGTAAGTTTGGACAGCCAAACAGACATGAGCACTTCTATTTCTCCAACCCAGCTGTGTTCAAAGTCGGGTTGGAGAAAAGCCGCAGGCTCCCAGGCAGTGTCTGAGCGGCAGAGCAGGGTGCTCAGACCAATCCTGGCGCTGCTCTCATAGCATGAGAGCAGCGTCTGCATTGACTGGGCTGTCTGTGCTTCTCACCTCCCCAGAGACTGCAGGAGTCTAGCACCGCGACAGCTTTTTTTTTGGGGGGGGGGGAGGGGGGGGTGTGTTTTTTTTTTTTTTTTTTTCTCCTTCAATTCTCACCCACCCACTGTCATTGTGCAGCGGCTGTCACTGGTGCTCCCCATGCTAGACAACTGGACACGTTACCCACTGGCCACATTGTGTCCACGTAAGGTCGAGGCCCACCTGGATTATCTATCGAACAATAAATTTATGACTCCAAAGACAGCAACTTGCATTCCTTACCATACAAGGATCACCGTAATCATTTATGGTATACAATGGTCTGTGTATAAGAACGTCTCAGATCAATTGTAAATTGAGACAGTCCTCAGACCCTATGCCTGTAACTGATCTGGCCGCAATGTTTATTTTAAACAAACTGTTCCCGTTTCAGTGGCTCTCCTCTGCTATGGTGGAGGAGCATTGGTGTCTCTAACACCCCCCCCCCCCCCCAGCCTCAAAATTTGGAAGACTAAAAAGATAATAAAACAGGTTTATTATAATTTTATTTTCTAGGTTCTGAGGGCTGGGTGGGGCTTTGCGAGGGCAGAGGGGGTGGTTGCACTGTTGTCAGTTTGGCTGGCCATGTCCGGCTGGCCAAACTGACATGCACACTGAGCTGTCTCCAACCCAGCTGCATTGCTGGGTTGGAGACGGCAAAGCACAGGCTCCCAGTCTTTGTGAACGCAGATTCCCAGCACTCGGGCCAATCCTGACACTGCCTTCAAACATGAGAGCAGCATCAGGATTGGTCACGGGAGGCTGGGAGCCTGTGCTGCAGCGAGGACATGGAAAAGGGTGTCAGACAGCATGCAGAATGTAAGTTCCTTTTATTTATTTTTTTAATGTTTATTTGTTGTCCGTTCCACCCTGTCCCGCCACTCAGCCCGTACACCAGCTGCTACTGTCTTCTCCTCTCTCTTTTTTTTTTTTTTTCCCTCCCAAAACGCTTATTATTTTTTCAAGGTATTTCATGTTTGAGCCACCACCAGAGCTGATTTGTACCTTTACCCTGACTGCAGCCGAAGAAGGAGGACCCCGCCCAGATGGATTCACATTTGCGCAGCTAGGAAGGTGAGCAGACACTGCAATTGATTGGAAATTCTGCTGAATCTGTGGGGTAGAGGTCCGTCCTGAAGCAACCGTCAGAGGGTAAGATCCTGCTTCAGAACTTTACTTAAAGCATTTGGCAAACTAGGGAGAAGCGTAAAAAGAGAACCTAAGCGCTGTGCCACTGACAGAATCTGGCATATTACCTATTTTATGTGTCCTAGCTGAGTAGTCGTAAGACTGCCTCGGAGGCGATGCTGTGGAAGTCATCTTTTTTCAATAGCACGCTAGGAAAGGTGAATATTTATTGTATAGCCCTTTATGGCTTCCATGACACTATATTTTTGTGATTAAAAATATCTGATTGGGCGGAGTTGGCACCTCAATCTCATATTTCTTAGTCTAAAAGGGTTTTCTCAGTGCCACTGGTTTCTTAACACCGTTAGTATCTGAAAGGAGTGGGATTCCTTGGTCACTTGGACCGCTGGGCATGATACAGATGGTACGCTTGGCCCCTGGGTGTGATACAGGGTGCGATTGGGACATTTAGGGAAATAGATTTGGACTTGGGAAACTAGGTGTAACTTGTGTGTGGCCAAGAGGGGCCTGTGATTCTTGAGTTATTCCCTTTGTTTTCGCAATCTATCACCATTACCTTTGTCCCGGAGCCGATATTGGCAGACTATCAGGCTCACTTAATACGGTGTACTGTGCAGAGCTTCCCCTGGTCACAGGATAGCATGCACTAGGAGCGGGCTAAGAGATTTTTGACAAAGCAATCCTTTTTTTTTTTTTTTTTTTTTTCTGTCAACTTTTTGTTGAATTGGTAATGTACATGATATGGTGGTGCTACTGCTTAATTGCAAATTGTGTATAGCTGATATCATGCAACTACTGTCCTAAGGTTTCATGTTTTGTTCTCTGCTTTTATACTGCATATGAGGGTGTTATTAGGAACTGTATTTTGCGGAAAGTCGACCGTGCATAGATACGGTTTCATTTCATCATTTTCACCTATGATGCAGCCCCTTCATATGGATTGTCATCTGTGTTTTTGAAATGTTAACATTGAATTGTTTTATGAATCTGTAGCTAGCGATGAGTTCATAGTACGTAACTCTATAAGAGTGCACCGTTTACGTTTATCCTCCAGATTAGATCAAAACAAAACTCTCACCGATCGAGTAGCATATTTGTCCACAAAATCACTAGCGCGATCATGGACTCCCCATTCAAACATCTGGAACCCAGGTTTTCCACACAGGCAAAGAAAGGCGCGCACACACAAAGGCACACACATTTCCCTGGCTTAAGGCGGGAGCTTTTGACACTAATGAAAATGAGCACACTAGAACACACAGGCAAACCAAATACACAGGTCAATTTAGACAGGAGAGAGGCATTACTAGTGTTATGGGCAATCTTTGAAGAGGCCCAGAACAATAGCCCTACACCATCGTTGGCAAGCAAGGCATCAGCACCTCCTCCACCATATGCAGGCATGGAAGTGCTCATGCTAGCTCCCCCTGCGTTAGGCTATTCCAATCCACCAATAGTAGGAGCCGTCGGGCCCCCCACCGAAAGACGGACAAAAGTTACGACGGACGGACAAAAGTTAGGCCCAAGCATGAGAAACGTGCAGACCAGCAAGCCCAGTCATTTCCAGCGCAATCCAAGTCCCTTGTTAAAGTCCTCCAGAAGCTCGACACCCCAACCCCCCAGTCTACCACGTCCAACACATAGAACCTCAACAGCATGGAGAACATGCACTCCCGCTGGCTCAGGTGAACATAGATGAGTATCCTAAAAAGAAGAGTGAGGGGGACTGGGAGCAAATAAGGGTGCAGTGCCCGTGCTCCAAGTGTAAGTATTCGGCAAGATCTGCCAAAGATCTCAAAAAAAGATCTAGGTTGTAGATAAAATTGTGCTGGACAGGCAGCAAGATTGTTTCTTGTTGCCCTCACACATCCCAAGGGATGTCATGCTTCATCATTGGGTGGATGCTCCTCATCGGGCCGATGCTGCAATGCCCTACGGGTCCCCCGAAGGAAAAGTGGACATCTTTTGGTTTTCTTGCCGTATGATGCATGTGAGAGCGTGCTCATAAGGTGGTGAGTGGATATAAAACTAGCTAGGGGATATTGATTCTATTTTTTTTTTTTTTTTAAATAGTGGACTCCCCTGTTGGATCAAAAAACTATGTGGGTTGGTGCTATTTAGTAGGTTGTAATGTCCCTTAGTAGTCAAGTGTGAGTAATAAGTGAAAAATGAAATGGCTCAACATGTTTCGCGCCCCTGTTGGTCTCAAGAGATCCCTGGTGCTTCTTCAGGATCAGAAAAAAAAATGTATATAATAAATGACTGGAGGAAGAGTGTCGCACCCCCAGTATGATTCAGTAGAGAATGGTCCCCCACTAGTAGGGTGGTACCAACTCATGGATCCTATCACTGGTTGTCCAACCTATTCTGATTGGGAATGTGCCCCATGGGTCAGATCAGAAGGATGGATGCAGTCACGTAGGTTTTGCTGGGTGCTTTGCTTTGCCGCACCTACCTTTCCTTCCGGGCTTCCCTTGGGATGTGTGAGGGCGCCAAGAAACAGTCTTGCTGACTGTCCAGCACAATCTTATCTACAACCTAGATCTTTCTTTCGCAGAAACGTTGACCCCCCCCCCCCCTTACTTGCAGGGAACATACACGAGTGAGACAGATTTGTGGCGGTTCTAGACAATGATACAGCAAGTGGGGTGAGGAAGGGAGCTTCAGTCCCCCAGGAACCGAAGAGGAGGGTGAGGCTACAGGATTTGCCCAGCTGGAATCAGGAACTGATGCTCGAAGAAGAAAATGCGCATGACCACCCATGCCTCTTTCTCTCAACCACGGGCCGACCCAAGGAAGAACCCGTAGTCATGGTAAGAGTGAACAATACCCCATAAACTTCCTGATAGACACTGGGGTGATCTGGCCATGCCTGAGAGAAGGGAGAGTCCCCTTATAAGAAAACACTACAGTTATGGAGGGGTTTTTGGGTAGGATGACCAGGGTTCCCTAAACAAAAGATCTCAAACTGGATATAGAAGGTAGTCCCATAGGAGGACAGCTATTATATTTTCCCTTGTCTCCGACCAATCTTTTAATGCAAGAAGTGATAGCCAAACTAAAAATGACAATTCAGTTCTCAGACGATGGTACTATGGCCTGCTCCTTCCCTGGGACTCGTGTCATTAAAATTCTCGCACATCACAGGTAGAAAGCGTAGACATCACCTGCCAACCAGACTGCCTTCACTGAGGCAGTCTTGGAGAACATGAAAAACTTCTTGGATCTTTGCAAATTTGTTAGGTTTTGGATACAAAACACCCACTGTCTCCTACTCGAGGCTACTAGGAGAACAAAAGCCTTCATAGCCAATAAAGTATTGGAGGAGAAAAAGAGCCAGGATTGCGCTACATACGCACCTGCTGGGCCCCTAAGATGAGGCACATGGGGACAATGGCCGTAACAGCTAGAACATACACGCCTTCAGAAACACGGAGCTCTGCCTATGCTGGCACCACCACAACATTCCTATACACCTGGAGGTGGCAAAGACTAGGCTGCCTGGCGCTATGCAGGGCGCTCGCCATGTCCAAGAATCCCTTTCAGCTGTCCATTATTACATCACCCGAACGCATAACTGCAGTAAAGTCTGCTGCATATATGGGGGCCAGAAATACATCGCAAGATAATGTCTCCTCTTGACGCCCCACAGGGATGGTCTCCAAACCAGAGCAAGCCAGGAAAGATGCTGCTAAATTGGCCCAACACATATTGAAAAGGACTGCTCTTGAGGAGGCCGTGTTGGCTGTGACCATGCAAATGGCACCAGTCTCCAGAGGGACTCCGACACACAATTTTAGAGGGTTCCAACTCGGCTATGGGGGTAGAGACCAGGGAGGTTGGCAACAAGTGGACCCTAGGAAATGATACTACTACTACTACAGCTGGTTTACCAGGCAGACAGATTCCGGTTAAAGGCCTACCATGAGCAGTGATCATGGGCCACCCACCACAAAATACCCCAAATTCACAAAACCAAGCACAGGGGAATCTGAGTGCGCCCTACACTCAGGGTGGTCTGCCAGCTGCTGCATCCCCACAGCGGGGATCAGGTAGCTGGACAAACATGTGGCATCAGCAATCGCAGACAGGGAACTCCGCCCAACAGGGACCAGGCCACAACTTGGGGTGGATAACTGTCTGGGGAGATAGTGCTTTCACGCAATCACACAGCCAAAATGCACAGTAGAATAAACCCCCCCACATAAGCAGCTTACCCAAAGAAAAGACCAATGAGACAACGTTGGGAATTCAAACTTTTTACTTGCATTCAGGAATTTATAGTGACCAAGGGCTGGCGGTGCGGCTCCCAGACTAAAGTATTTAAAACCAGACTCCCAGGTCCGTGTGCCCAAAAAGTCAATGGGGACAGGTTCCAGTTACCAAGTCAAAGCCCCCATTTTCGGGTATCCAGCCTGGGACCAATGTTTCTTTCATGGAGTGGCATTCCAACAGTGCCTCCTAAGAGCTAGATGCTTCCACCCAAAGGAGGCCCCCTTTCAGTTCTAAAACAAAGCTGTCCTCTATAGGGGGAACCAGGATTCTCATGCACCTGGGGTGGTGGAAACCCTAAACTCCACAGGTCACATACAAGACGCTGATGAGCGGCAAGCTGTCTGCATGGCATCGAGTCAGTTGGAAGGTTCAACAGGGTGACCAGACTTCCCGGAGTTGCTGAGGTAGTCTCTGTTCATCATCATCAACCGGCAGACTTTGTCAATGGTTTGTGGTCAAAGCCACAGGGTTTCCATGTTTTTCCTGTTATAGTTGAGTGTTTATTTTAATTTATTTTTTATTTTTATTCCAAAAGTCTGACCACCGTGCCACAAACATACCAGTTCATTAGGAGATCCCGGCCACAAGCTAGGAACAGCAGGCCCAAATGCATCGAAAGCTTGCAGGATTTGACTCAACGGGGTACCTGGGAGAGGGAGTAATCCTCAATGTCCGCTACAACTCCAGCCGAAGGCAGGACACCGAGGGTGCACACCCTCATAGTGGGCCCAGTGATTAACAGACGCTCCAAGCCTTGCATACACCATCCAGAAAAAGCAGTAGGCCATGACCTCTGACCCCACAAGACTGCATAGGCAGGGGTAAATGGAGGCCATGGAGTACTCTTCGACCCCCTCCGCCTCATGGCAGATGTAGTAGGTCACGCGAGACCTAAGGAAACACCCAAAACTAATGAAAACCGCTCAAAAGGAAGCTCCTAGAGTAAGGGCGGAGTCCAAATACCTGGCGCCCCAAGGAAGGGTCATGTTGCACACCACATTCTGGGAATGGGGAGATGTACTCACTCAATCTCTTTCTCTGGGCACGTCGTAACCACCAACAAACACCCAACTGCGACATGCCCCCTCATCGCATATTCCTGTGCACACGTAGGTTGAAAGACGCAACTCACACCGATGTTGCCTCCATGCATAGCACAGGCGAGACCTGCTCTTAGGTAGCTACTGGCGCCAATGAAGCCCAGACTAAATGTGAAGTGATACATCCCTAAGCTCACGAGACCACCTCATAAATATTTTGCTCTAATCTAAACATCCAATTGGGTACAAAGGAATGGGGTGCTCAATGGATCATAAAAGATTAACTGTCTGGTAATCAATAATCGCCCTTAAAATTGCCCAAAGACGATCAAAAGATACCAGGACCACCTTCCGATGCCTCACTAAACTCGCGACTAATGGAGTGTGGAGAACCCACCCCTTAGGAAAATACAGGAACCCAGAATATGGCACATGTGTAATTTTTTGAGTTAACAATGAACCAAGCTCTCTTCCAAACAAGTCGACCACAGAATCTTCACGTGCACCAACACTCGGCTACCACCGCAAACACCCCAGCACGGATAAGAAGTGTACAAATCAAGACTTTTGAGCTGACACCACAAACTTTTTTTTTTTTTTTTTTTTTTACCAATCGGGGAAACCGTCACCGGAGGACCACAGACTCCTCCCAAGGGATCCATATCCAGGCCTGCAATGTCCGATCACAAGTTATGTATTATTGCATCATTATGTACTCTCTGTCTATTATGGGTGGTACCGCACCAATTCACTGCAGAGGAACTGCCTAATCAAATGGAGTCTGCTCAAAAATTATCACTGCGCTTGCGTAGGGATCTCTCCCATGTCGCCTACAATTACACTAATCCAAACTCTAGCATCCCACATGTACTGCACAGTGCCCTTTTGCACAACACCTGGTATCCGTACATGACTGCAATGGGCTCCCAAACATCAGCCTGGTCATGTTACTTCTGTTCACTGTTACCACATGTACTAGGCACAGACAGACTTTACTTGTCCCAAGAGGTAGTCCCCGAAAAAGCAAAATGCCTTCTTCATGTATACTTATGCAGAATTGGGGCCAAAATCCAACCCAACAAGGAAGAACCCCACAGGCTAGTAGTGAACCTGACACATACGAAAACAGCCTAACAGCTTTATACCTTTTTACTGAGCATAGTGATCTCCAAACCGAACTGGACAGGATGCTCAGAAAGGGCACCATAGGGGAGGATACTGTTTGGCCCTGAGACTTCCCATAGTAGAGATTCTTGGAGATAGCTAACCCGCCTTACCCCCCCAACTCAATGTACAAACAAGTCCCCCCTCCACCCCATTTGTGGTCCAAGGGTGGCCCTTAGCGTATCTGGAGCAGTCTTCTTTAATAACAAGTGGACCTCAGTCGTGGAATTTCAGTGTAGGGCCCTCCAGCTCAATGATGATGTGTGGGGAATGAGCCACATGGGGAAGGTCGAATGAGAGCATAACCAACCCATGTCAGGAAATCTGGGATACCGAGGTGGGTGGATACACTTGGCTAGAAGGGAAGGGGCAACCCTTCATTGTATGTAAACTTACACTGAGTTCCTTGTGTTTCAGAGGTAGAGGAATGCTTCCACTGGACACGAATGAGAACTGCGGCACGATCATGCACATTCCAGGTATGCAATGGGGCACCTTGAGGCTGATGGATTTCTACTGGCAGTGCGGCAAGATTGCCTATACTCAGCTCGTCCCTGGATGGCGTGGACTCTGTTCCCTAATCACCATAACCACACCAATCCTGGTCATTCCTGGAGAAGAACTATCGGACTTCTACCAGCACCTGTTAAGGAATCAGACAATCTTGCTGCACCAGTATCACGAGAAAAGAACTGCGGACTATTTTGGCTGGGCTCAGTACAACGGCATTCCCAAAGAATTTAGACTGGTCACTGACACAAGTTTCGGCACAAGGGTCGATGCCCTTCTTCACTCTGCAGACAAAAGCCAAAGCCCGCTGGTTGCAAATAACCAGGTGGGAAATGCTTAAAATGATGAACAGAACTGAGCTGTGCCTTAATTCAATCAAGGAAGAACTGCAAGCAATCTGCCTTATGGTAATGCAGCATTGATCTGTTTTGGACTTGATGGACGTGATGGAGGGAGGGGTGTGTGTCTGTCAAGATTGATGTTGCCTGCTGCACCTTCAGTGCAGGGAACGACGCAGACAATGGGACACTGACACTTGCCATCCAAGCAGTGCACCACTTACAAAGAGACATGTGTCTTTGTAATCACTAATGCTCCCCCCACTTGGAAGCAAAAAGCTCAATTTGGGATTGCTGGTCGTGCCGGACTGAGACAGTTAAAAGTTCAGGCTGACTGCGATGGAGCATGGGCTGGCTACAGGGACATAGTTAGTCCAGCTAAACAAAAGTACCATAATCCTGGTTGCAGAACGATGCGCGGATCTGCGTTGAAGATGGATCATGTAGCAGAGGCAATACATTGGTTCCGAGATGCAACAAGGCTGTGGGACGAGGTCCTGATGTGTCTGGTTCGAGAATCTTGTCGACAGGGCTTGCAATGCGAAGGCCAGTGTCGAGGATGCGAGATTCAGTGAACCTGCAAGGCGAGTGTTAGACCTGGCATCCTTGGCGTGGGTCTCCCTTCCATTTTTTTATGTTGCCTCCAATGTTATTGATCTGTTTTTGCTGGTTTAGATGCTTTGGGCACTGTCACTGCTATTCAGTGCCACAGTGCAAGTGCTCCCTATTGTAAATTGATGTATGTATTAGTGACTCCATGATTGGATTACTTGTCAGTCCCTAGTACAGTGCACTGAGGGTGCCCAGGGCTTGTAAATCCAATGCCGCTGGTGGGCTTGCAGCACTGGTTGTGCCACCCACAGAAGCAGCTTGTAAAATGTGTCTCAGGCCTGCCATTGCAGAGCCTGTGTGCAGCCTAGGGCTGCCATGTCGACTTCGTGAGTACACCCACTTACCAGTCCCTAAACCTTCCCTTTACTGCATGTTGGTCACCCCTAAAGTAGGCCCTAGGGCAGGGTGCATTGTAAGTATAAGGTAGGACATGCCCTGGTGTGTGTGGCATGTCCTAATAGTGAATTACAGCCATTTTCGTTTTTCACTATTGCAAGGCTACCTGCTCCCCATAGGCCAGACTGGGCAGTTTGATTATTACACCTTATAATCCTAACTGACCCAGGGAACATGGTAGAAAAACGAATTTAGTATGCCTGAACTCAGGATGATAAAATACATCTTTTAGTGAAGTTGGTTTTAACATTCTGTGTTTGAAAATACCACTTTTAGAAAGTAGGTATTTTCTTGCCTAACTATCCAAGCCTGCCTCTGCTAGGTTGTGTATTCCTTGTCTGGAGTTTGAGTGACAGGGGCTGGGGGTGGCTACAGGAGACGGGGTGAGTCAGCACAGGGCTGAATAGAGAGATCTGCATCCAGAGTGGAGGGAGGAGTTGCACCTGGGTCTGAATAGGGCTGTGCCTGCCTTCCACAATGCTGGCTCCACCTCCTGCCGGGCGGCTGAGCACTCTGCCCCACATTCTGAAAGGAAAGAAGGAGTCCTGTAAACAAAGTGCTCCAGGACTGACCAGAACTGGTTTTGGACTAGGCAAAGGCCTCTCTGCCTTCAGAGAACAAAGAGAAAAGGTGTATAAAAAGGGGACCCAGACCCCTAGGAAATTAGATCACTTTTGGGAAACAAGAAGAAACCTTTGCTGAGGAGCGGAACCAAGAAGAAACTGAGAAGTGACTTTCCCTAAGCTGAAGTGCTGCTTGGGGGATTGGCCTGCAGTGGTTGCCTAACTGAAAGAAAGGAGAGAGGAACTTTGTGTGTACTTTCATCAACTTGTGAAGGATCTCCAAGGGCTTGATTTTAGAGCTTGCATCCTGCTGAAGTCTCAGGGACAACAGACTTCACCCACCAGCTCCCCCTGTGTTCCCTTGCTGGGAAATTGGACCTTCTGACACACTTGCGTGTCTCTGGGAGCTGGAAGCGCGACTCAACACGAAGAAGCGTGTCGCCGCAGCCGCTGAGTATCGCATCGCCGGAGAAAGGTGTCGCCGTCGCATCAGACGCCGTCGCATCCCCGGGGCAGAGCATCGACCTCGCATCAGACGCCGACGCATCACAACACGAGGCGCGCCCCGCATCCCAGGAGAAGATCGTCGACCTCGCATCAGACGCCGTCGCATCGCCAGGGAAGCGTGTCGCAGGGCCTGTCGCGGCTCCAAAGACTCATCGCAATCTCCGCACGGCCGTCGGGCGTGCACGCATCACCCCTTCGTTGTCGCAACCTCAAGAAGACGCCACTTTGTTTCTTTTTGCACCAGATCTTCAATGCATCACCGTCCTTGCGTGTAAGGGACTATCGCCTCACCTTCCCTGCAACACTTTTCGTTGCCCTGCATTACGCATCTTAAGGTACATTGAACTCCGTGTCGCATTGCTATTTTAAGAGACTCAAGCTAATTCTACCACCTTTAAAGTACAGTATTGTGGATAATTTGTCATTTATGGTCTTGTGGTAAATCTATATAAAATACTTATTTTTATAATACAACCTGTGTGGTGTCCATTTGTAGTGTTGCCACTATATTACTGTATGTGTTCACAAATGCTTTACACACTGCCTCTGAAATAAGCCTGTCTGCTCGTGCCAAGCTACCAAGAGGGTGAGCAGGGGTTATTTCAGGAGTGTACCCCCTTACCCTGACTAGAAGCAAGGGTCCCTATTTGGACAAAGGTACCTTCCTCTGCCAACTAGAGACCCCCAGTTCTAACAGCGAGGTTCAGTGTCGTTGTCAAGGCTGCTGTCAATGAGGAATAGGAGCAGCTTCTGCCGGTTAAAGCGTCAGTGTCGGATCCGAGGTGTAGGAGAGTAGGATCTGCTTCTTATAGTTACCCCCACTTTTTGCTGATGTTTCACTGTTTTTCGACTTAGCCAGACTGAGGCCTTGCTAATCAGGACCCCAGTCTATCTGCTTTCTACTCTAAATTGACTGTATGTACTTTAGGTACACTCCAGATTGGATTCTGGGGTACCCTTGTGAGTCCCTAGTATATGGTATACTATGTACACAGGGCATAGGTACCCCAGAGGCCTACCAGGGACTGCAGCATGTATTGTGCCACCCCTGGGAAGCCTTTTAAAATGACACAACAGGTCTGCTACAGCAGCCTGTGTAAGGTGGTATATGCACCCCTTACTGAGATATAGGTTCCCTATATCTCTCCATATCACTGCACATGTAAACCTATCAGTCACCCCTATGGCAGACCTTAACAATCCTGAAGACAGGGTGCTGGGTTTCATGTGAGAGGGTGCCCATGCATGAGCAGAGCCCCTCTGCAGCTTTCGGAATCTTCATTCCGGGGTTGTTTGTGATGCAGCCAGACCATATACTCTTAAGTGCATTATAACCCCGCGGTAAATGCTAACTTGAGAATGGCTGCATGGAAAACTGTCGTGTTTGGTGTCAAACACATTGGAATCATACCTCCCACCCCAGTACTGGGGTGGGAGGTATGATTCCTCCCTTCTAGAGGGAGCAACATGGCATCACTGGTACACCCGGTACCAGCTTAACAGAACCCTGGCATCACAAAATGGATGCTACAGACACGAGTCTGCCCTCCTGCTGCTGGACGAAACTCCGGCAGGGGAGGCCTGGACAATAGGTTTCCTATCACAGGGAGGTGTGACCACCTCCCAGACAGGCTTTAGTGTATTGGGGCTGGGTGGGTGCACTCTCAGAGTGCTTTGAAGTCTGCAATGGGGGAGCATTTGGTGTCCCTGTGCATAGTCCAGCTCAAACTGGTTCAGGGGCACACAGCCCCTGCTCTGGTGCGAAACTGGACAAAGGAAATGGGTGTAGCCACCCCTCTTTCCTGACCCTCCCATAGGTGGGTCCCCAGAGTTTGTCCCACCCCTTCCTTGGGTATAAAGTAGGAAACCCTGACTACAGGATTTTAAATTACACCTGGACTAAACTCTGACACAGAAACCAAGTACTTTGACGATCTACACTACGCTGGATGACTGAAGAATCTCCCTTGGAGTAAAGGAGTTACTCCCCTGCAAGGCAGGCACCTTTAACGCAACTGACCAGTTGGCATCTCCGAAGCTCCTGCGGACTCCGAAGAATATTGCCACACGAGGTGGGTTTTCCAAGGTTTTTGAGGTTGATCTGTGCCCACAGCAAGTCTGAGGCCCGTATCCCTCGTGGAGACCGTGCAACCCGAACCCCTGGACACCGCGACCATTTGAAGAAGCATCAGCTTTCCGGCAACCCCTGAGGTTGAGCTTTGGGTTCCTTGTAGCCCTGACCCCGAGCAGTAATTGCACCGAAGATTGCAGGCCTATACTCAACAAGTGTTCCGTGGGCTGCCATTTTGTGATTCCTCTTGAGGTCCCTTTGCGATCCCGAGTCCGTTGACCTGTGGGTCCCCAAGAAGGCAACTCTAACTTTTATTGAGCTTCCCTGGTTGCTCCAGACGTGACCTGACTCTCCATCACTTGGGGGAGTCCCCAGGACCTTGCTGGTCTGCACAGAAGCATCTTTTCTCTTCCTGCGTGGGTTGCTGTTGCCAAGGCTTGTTGTGGTCAATCCGATCACCGACACCCCAGCACTCGACATCCTTTGTGGGACAGCTTGAATCCGGCTCCTGGTCGACGTCTCCAGGACCCTGTGGCTGCAGAGTCAAGCTTCACCTCTTCGCACCTGAAGCACCCGACATCAGTGGGAATTCAATTGCCCCGCTCCTGGTCACTGGCTAGTGACCCAGACTCTGTCCCCTCTGCTTTCAGGTTCTTCACATCTTCGATCCAGGCTTGGATCCACCCGGACTCTTCTCTTCTTCACGGCAGCAGCACTTTGCAGCAGATCGCCATTGGAAACGACGACGATTCCCGACACCTATGCACCCGGCTTCCCTGGGTGAGGTAACTCGAGTACTCCGGTGCTCACATGGGTGTTGGCCCTAGAACCCCTTAAGTCTAAAGGGGTTTGCTGAAAGTCCTCTCCTAAGTGTCCTTTAGCTTTAAAATTCCAACCGCGACTTTCCGCATTGAATCCTACGGCGCTCGCGGCTGTGTTCTCACACTGCAGACGTCCCCCGTGGGTCTCCTGTGTCACTACCTTGGGTGGTTCCTTGGGGTCCCAGCAATTCTACGTGCTCTAGGCACTGTGTCTAGTCAAGTCGGGGTTCTTATACCACTTTCTTAATATATGGTTTGGTCCCCCCCCTGGGGCCCAGTGTATATTGTGCTATTTACTGTCGTTTTAATACTGTGATATTGTGTATCTTGAACTCTAATCTCATAAAGAGATTAGTAGTTAGTGTTTAGAAATAAATACATATATTATTTATATATATATATATATATATCTTGTGTGGTTCTCCTTTCATTTAGTTATTCAAGAGGTTATAATCTGGTAAACCAAGCTGCTTTACACTCCTTCAAGACTTGGCCTGAAGGCTGCTCTCCATAGCTACCACTAGGATAGCTTTCAATAAAGGTTGTCTTTAAACCTATCATCAATAAGGGTCGTTTGGACTGGTGCAAGGTGCCCACTATAACTAGTGGACAGCATATGCCAGGCCAACTTCTCACACGAGGGCGATGCATCAGTTCCAAGGTGCAAGATGCAGAAGTGTTGCAAGTCTTTTGTGACTGGACCAATCCATGCAACAGTGGCGGTGCGTCAGTTCTGCTCGAATGAGGGCCGCTTCAGCTGAGGAGATACGTCAGTTCTGCTCGAGGATGCGTCGCTCAGCAGAACACGTGTCCGTCCCACTGAAGTAACCCCTTGGGCCCACTTCCAAGGGTCCAGGGCTGGGGTAGCACCACTTGGCAGGGTAGACTCCCAGATGGCAGAGTCTTAGGTGCAGAAGCAGGTTGATTGGAAGTTTAAGTCCCTGAGACTTCTAATCAGAAGGCCAGCCAGCTAGCCCTTGGAGTCACTCTGGGTTCAAATGATCCAGGTCCAGTTCTTTAATGAAGGCAGCAGGTCAGCACAGCAAGGCAGGAGTCCAGCAGAATGGCAGAACTTTCAGCAGCACAGCACTCCTTCCTGGTATTGTCTTTACAGGTCCAGAAGTGTACTGAAGTGGTGTTGTCAGAGGTCCAGTGCTTATACCCAGTTGGGCCTTTGAAGTGGGGGGGAACTTCAAAGACAAACACTTGAAGTGCTCCAAGGTCTTCCCTTCCTGCCCTGCCTCCAGACTCACTACAGGGGAATATGCAGCCCTTTGTGTGGGGTCAGGAAACAGCCTATTGAGTGTGAGGCTGGATCCAGCGCCTCCCTCCAATCCTGCCAGGAAGGCCCATCAAGTTACACCTAAGCTCCCATTGTGTGTGGCTGTCTAGGGGAATACACAAAGCCCAACTGTTACCCACCCCAGACATGTTAACCGAGACAGGCAGCAGGCACCAAATGGCTAAATTAAGAATATGCCAACTTTCTAAAAGTGGCATTTTTAGAATTGCAATTTTAAAATCTAACTTCACCCTAAGTTTTTTTTTTTTTTTTTTTTTTTTTAATTGTGATTGCAGAGATACCAAACTTGATCCAGTTATATCTTCCCATTTGGAAATTTACTCTAATAAAATGTAATAAGGTCATTCCAATGTTATCCTTTGGGAAAATCGACTTGGAGTTTTTCACTACCAGGATATGCAAAACTAAAAAGTACATGTCCTGCCTTTTAAATACAGTGCATCCTGCCCTCTGGGTTGCCCAGGGCCTACCTTAGGGATGAAAAATGTATAAAAAGGGATGGTTTGAGTCTGGCAAAGGGATTATTTTGCCAGTTCGAACTAGCAGTATAAACTGCACATAAAGGCTCTGCAGTGGCGGGCCTGAGACATGGTTAAAGGGCTACTTAAGTGGGTGGCACAATCAGTGCTGCATGCCCATTTAGTAGCACTTAATTTACAGGCCCTGGGCACAGGGAGTACCACTTTTCTAGAGACCTATATGTAAACTAATTTTGCCAATTGGGGATGAACCAATATAACCATGATTAGGGAGAGAGAGAGAGAGAGAACAAGCACTTTTGCACTGATTAGCAGCGATAAAGTGTGCAGAGTCCTAATGCCAGCAATACTGAGGTCAGGAAAGTGGAGGAGGCAGGCAAAAAGTTGGGGGTAAGACCACCTTAAGGCTGTTTGGTCTACCAGTCACCAGTTTTAGAAACTTTGACAGCACAAGATGTGGCACACAGCAGATTAAATGAGCCGCAAGCAAGCTGCCCAGCTGCTCTACCTGTGAGCCCAAAAACTAATAAAAGATGAAAAAGAAAAGACATGAAAAGAGGCCTATCAGAGGAGAAAATAGAAAATTCACTTCTGGTTAAGCAGATGTGCACATGAGGTAAAGCAAAATGTTGCCTATTACACGGCCATGGAGCCAATGGCTGAAGTGAGCTGATCATTCCCTTACGCTATATGCTGTCACGGTGGAAGCAGAATGGGAAAGACCCTGACCAGAGCTGTGGCTGAGAGGGCTAACCTAAAGCCTGTGCGGAGCTTGCAGAGTTCACTTCCCGGAATTTCATGGAGTTACCGAAAAACTCTGCATTATTCCATGGAGTTTTTTGAGGGCTGACTGAGGCTTGTGGCCCCGGCTGACAGCCGGCAGACAAGCTTCCCTGAACAGTGAGGTACGACTTGGATGCGCGTCATTCGCCTCCCCTTGGATCTCTTGCAGGGCCTGGCTCAGGTGCCCTGTCTCCGGAGCTAGTTCCGGGTCCTGCAGGTCCTTTGCCCGGCAGGACATGTGTGTGCTCAGAAGCAGGGTGTGGTCGATGGCACCCCTCCAGTTTTGTTCCACATATGCCGCTTAATCGCACACAGTACATATGTTAGTGAAAAGCACTTTGTGAAATAGGACACAGTTTCATTTTCGTTATGTTTTTTAAATTCGTATAACGCAGCATAGTACCAGTTTGCTGTCTTGAAGATTGCATGCACAGCACACAAAGGGTTGTCGCTGCGAAGCTTGTGTGCGAGCAGGGAATGTGGTAACCGGCTCTATTATACCTTAGTCTGCTTACTCTAAGACCATGTCCACCGCGCTCCAGTGATTGCTGCTTGTCTTTAAAGCCAGGGGTGCTCCACCCCCACGCCTGGCAAGAAATACCCCATCAGCCTTATGATTGGAGATTTCACGATTGGAGATTTCACCACCTTTAAACTAGGAGTAGGCAGTAAATTCCACCACACATCGGTAGGGGAGTTTTTCAAACTCTGCGCTCCAATCGGAGCGCAGAGTGGGAAAACTCTGCATGTGGAGTGGAGTTTACCACCCACTCTTAGTAGGCCTGTAAAGCTGCCAGGCTTCATCTACACGTACTTTAATACACACACAACCAAATACTACATGTACAAATATTTCCAAAGTGACAGCTGTCAAAGTATTGTATAACCCTTTCTAAGAGCGTGTTGCAAGCATTGTCCGTGCCAAGCTTCGACCCTTGTCTACTGAGGAGTCTTTGAGATTCTATGCAATAAAATAACTGTCTGCAGACTTTACCACGAAGTAATTACAATCCTACCTTAAAGGTATATTCGCTTAACTGGAGAGTACCAGGACTTCTCAGATGTAAGCAGGTACTCTGGTTAACGACTGGTGTTTTTCACTATAAATAAGTTGGCCATACTGCCTGGGTTGTAACTTCAGATTAAAAAGATGAGACCTTTGGCGTTTGATGTAACTGTTCTCAATGAATCAATCAGGCTATAGCCTTCATCAATGACTTGTCACCGTGACAACCCCAAACCTACTGAACTGACCACTATCTTTCCCATAAGGCAACCATCAGATACTTATAAAATTACTATCTACCAAATTACAGTTGGCAAAACAATATACAACCCCTCCTAAGAGGGTCTACCGAGGATTATCACAGGGCAGATTTTCTATACCCACAGTTTGTCGGAGACGATGAGCGACACCAAAATCCTTGATTCCTCTGGTAATCTGTGAGACTCCAAGTAACGTGGTACCCGGTGCTCTAGATGTGCTGATACTGTCTGGTACTAGTGCCTGTGCGTCTTTCTTTGGAGAGGGAGAGAACCTGCACTCCGCAGAGGTGCAGTACTTTGAACTGGAGAGTACCAGGACTTCTCAGATGTAAGCAGGTACTCTGGTTAAGGGTACCTGCGCTTCTGTTTTTCAATCTCCAGTACTGGCTCTGGGGCCGTGCATTAATTTGTCTTTACTCACACTCGCTGCGCAGTGTCATTGCATTCCTTTCTGTTGTGTAGACCTCTCTGCTCGTTCATGTTTACTCTTCTGACTATATAGTATTTCTTAACTTTTGATGCTAAGCGCTGCGACCTTCTTCTGTGGGAATGGAAAGCGCTGTATTAAACTCTGGTAGATGCAAAACTGTCGTGAGATACAAGTTCTATTTACACCGGTCCCATGCAAGGGTAGGTGCCATCTGTCACTTGGCAAGCAGCCTCCTGAACTATTCCACTGGGTGAAAATAATAAAAAGGCATCCCTCTCTCTGCACATTTCCTTACACTCCCCTTTTCTCTTTCTTCTCACTCTCCTCTCCCCCCCACTCTTTGTATTGTAATTGCATTTATATAGCGCTTACTACCCCAAGAAGGAGTTGGGAAGAATGCCTTTAGTTTTGTTCCACTCTTATGCCTAATATTCCTCACTGTTATTTCGAAAATATTCTCCCCGCCGCCACCCCACCCAAAAAACTGTTTCAAATCTGCTTCTGTCTTACAGTGATTTAAAAAAAAAAAAAAAAATGTGCTGCAGACCTCTTGCTCTCCCTGTCGCCAATGCCTCAAGTCTCTCTTTTCCAAGACACTTTACAGTCTTGTCTTCAGTTTCTTGACTCTACTTTTCCTCCCGTAGTCTTCCCCAATCAGGCTTCTGGGCTCACCTGGACATCAGTCACTCCTTCACCTCCCACCTCCTCCCGTGTTCGAACCCTTTTGGCGCGCCTCTCCCTCCCAGTAGAGATAAAAACTAATTTCACCTCCCAGCAGATGTCGCTCTCGGCTCAGTTTTGGGACTTCGCTCATTTTTTTGAACCACGTTATTTTTTTTTTCTTTTAATAGTAACGTTCAAATATTTTTTTCTTTTCCTCTTTCCTCTGACGGTCTGACCTACCTCATGAGCAGAATCTGTGATTGTCTAACAGCCGCCTGGCAACGGGTGCTGCTCTGGTCACTAGTGCTCGACTCTGGGAGAGATTGTATTGTATTTATATAGCGCTTACTACCCTTGACGAGGCGTCGAAGCGCTTTTATGCTCTACTTTCTGACGTCTACTGCGCCTGACACGTTACCTGGACTAATTTAGACCATTTACTGCAATTTGACAACCTCCCGCTGCTTTCTATTGTCCGAATGTAGTCGCCCGGGCCATAAAAAAAAAAAAAAAAATTCCAGTCACTATATTCCATACTTAATTTTTGTCCTCTGATCCAGATTCACTGACACTTAACGGACCAAATGTTTAAAACATTAACCAGTCAAAGCCGCCTAACCTCTTTTTAATTTAGATCTCTTGAAAATTACTGACTTGATTTATACCGAACTACAGAAAAGATTAATACTTGGGTTCTATCTGCATTCCTCCCTGACCCAGCTCCCCTCTCCTGACTCCGAACAGCAGATCAATCAATCAATCAATCAATCATGTCACTTATAAAGCGCACTACATACCCGCGAGGGTCTCAAGGCGCTGGGGGAAGAGGGGGGTGGTGCTGCTACTGATCGAAGAGCCACGTCTTGAGGAGTCTTCTGAAGGCCAGTAGGTCTTGGGTCTGTCGGAGGTTGGTGGGGAGGGTGTTCCAGGTCTTGGCGGCGAGGTGGGAGAAGGATCTGCCGCCGGTGGTCGTTTTCCGGATGCGGGGGACTGTGGCGAGGGCGAGGCTGGTCGAGCGGAGCTGGCGGGTGGGGGTGTAGAAGCTGAGTCGTCTGTTGAGGTAGGCTGGTCCGGAGTTGTGGAGTCTCCGCTTGTCCACCTGCTGACCCCTGCCTGAGGGCCTTCTCCCTGGTCTCTTTCGTTTTTGAATCGTGCCGTCTCTGCTCTCCTCTGCCTCTGCTCTCCTTTGCCGTTTCCGCTCCCTGTGCCTGTTTCTGCTCGCCTTTGCCTGCTTTTCTTGTATTGTGCCTATTTCTACGCTATTGTGCTTTTTTTTATTTTATTTTTTTATATCCTTCTCTTTTCCCACTAATTCTGCCACTGCCACCCAGTGCCTCTCCCTCCTCCCAGGACTTATTTAATGGAGGCCACACCGAGGACATACCACCAGCGTATGGAAGCCATCGGCACCCGACTGCACCTGGACCATGCCCAGCGCTGGGAACCCTAGCTCTCCCACCTCCCGCAGATGCACTATCACCAAACTCCTAACCCTGTACCAATGTCACCATCACACCAGCTGCTGTCGCACCTCTTCCTGACCCACGGTTGGACCTTTCTTATGCCTACAATGCCGCATCTCCTGTGACATCGGGGCTCCCTCCCCATCGCCTATCTCCACCGCACACCTGCACCGAAGCAACTCGACTGCCTCCTTCTCAACACACACTTGCTCTGCAAGCCTGCCACCGAAATCTGGGACATCATCACCTCCCTCGCCCTCACCCCCCCGATGTCCTCTTCCTCTCCGAGACCTGGCACATCCCCTGTATCCGCTTCCAGCATTGCCTCAGCCACACCCGACGGCCACAAGGTAGCTCACTGGGACTGCTCCAACAAACCCAGAGGCGGGATCACCATCATCCACAAAAAACATTCGCTGCACCACCGCTGCAAATGATGCCACTCCGATCATGGAAAACCTCAACTTCAAACTCCAAACAGAGGACAAATCCACCATTTGGGGCACCCTCGCTTGCATACCACGAGGACCACACCCCAGCTTCTGCAACGCCATCCCCAACTTTATCATCCCGCTCCCATAGACTCCAAGGACTACATCTTCCTCGGAGACCTCAATGACCCCAACAATGCCAACCTCCTTGAAAGCATGAACAACATCGGCCTCATCCAACTCGTCCCCAGCCCCACACACAGCACAGGACACATGCTTGACCCTATCTTGTTTTCTAGCAAGAGAGCCAATTGCAGCCACATTACCAAGCTCCCCTCAACAGACCACGCCTTAGTCCACTTAATCATTACCAAACCACCCTCCGCTCCCCCTGCCACAGCTGGAGCAAGTGTCAGAGCCAGTGGACCAACGCCCTCAATACCTCCCACCCTGACACTGCATCCAACCTGGACCAGGTGGTCAAAAACTTCACCACATGGCTCTTCGAATACGCAGACATCGGCCCCATCAAGCCCAGCAGATGAAAAAAATCCACCAGCAGACTAGATGGTACACCAAGGAACTAAGAACCACTAGAAGCTACTGCAAGCAACTAGAAAGGAAGTGGCACAGAAGCAAAGAAACTGCAGACAGAACCACTTTCAAGACTGCCCTAAACCACTAACACCGGCTAATGAAGAAAATGAAAAAGATAGCCCTTGCCGACTGCATCGAAGTCCGCTTCGACAACCGCAAAGAACTCTTCAACATTTTGAGAGTTCTCCAACCCTAAAGCCACAAAAACATAATCACCCCCTCCCAAGAACTTTGCACCACACTGTCACACTACTTCCACAAAAAAGATCTCCATCCTCCACAAAAACTTCTGAGCCCACCCCTTCCGACTTCTTCTGTCACCATGCCCTCGATGAAGCCTGCCCTGATCAACGACTCACCAACAGGAACCAGCTCACCCCCCAGGACACCACAGCCCTTACAAAGTCTGTCCACACAGGAGCCCCCTCGGACCCCTGCCCACAACACATTTTCAAGAAGCAATGAAATCAGCAGTGAGCTCACTGCCCTCTTCAACGCCTCCATCACCACGGTCACCTTCCCGAGGAAAGAAAACATGCAGAAGTCAGACCTCTTCTCAAGGAAACCATCTGTAGACCCCAGGGAACTCAAAAACCACCATCCCTTCTCCTTTCATGCCTTCCCAGACAAAGTCCTTGAAAAAGCCATCAACTGCCAACTCGCGGAAGGCCTGGAAAATAACCTTCTTCTCAACACCTCCAAATCCACATTCTGCATCAACCATAGCACCGAAACTGTCTTGATTGCTACCGCAGATGACATCAGTAACCTCCTCCGACTGATGAGAAATGGAGGCGATGATCCTCCTTGACCTCTCGGCAGCGTTCAACACCGTATCCCACCACACACTGATGAATAGGCTTCATTAGATTGGAATCCAAAGAAACGACCTCACGTGGATCCCCTCCTCCCTCCCCGAAGAACCCTGAGAGCCCGTCTACCACAATTCACCTCTGAGCCCAAGGACCTCATCTGTGGCATCCTACAGTGCTCATCCCCCAGCCCCACTCTGTTCAACACCTATATGATCCCCCTGACCAACATAATCGGATCCCACAGACTAAACATCATATCCTACACAGACGGCACCCAGCTCATCCTCTCACTCTCAGAAGACCCTTTACCATGAGAGCCAACTTCAAGAGATGTATTGCGAGCGTCGCTAACTGGGTGAAGAACAATTGCTTCAAACGCAACACGGGCAAAATGGAAGTGATGATCTTTGGCAACAGCAACTCCTCCCTTTGGAACGACTCCCGGTGGCCCTCAGAATTAGGGCCCTCACCCACACTGACTGACCATGCCAGAAACCTCTGCATTATCTTGGACAACAAATTCCTCATGCAAGCCCAGATCATCACAGTCTCATCCACCTGCTTTCACACACTTTGCATGCTTCAGAAAATATTCAAATGGCTCCACATCAACACCAGATGAACCATCACCCTAGCCCTAGTTACTAGCTGCCCGGACTGCGGCAATGCACTCTATGCAGGAATCCACTCTTCTCTCCTGAAGAGACTTCAAACCATGCAGAACTTCACAGCTAGACTCCTCCTCGACCTCCATAAATGGACACACATCTCCAATCACCTCCGGCAACTTCACTGGCTCCCTATACAGAACAGATGCCAATTCAAGCTGCTGATCCGTGCCTACAAGGCCTTGTACAACCAAGGATGAGCTTGCATCAACCACTGCCTTGTCTTCCGCCAGCCCTCTAGACACCTGCTCACTGCTTCACTCTCACTCACTCACCCCCACGCTTTCACAAACAGTGGAGGATGCTTCCTTTTCCTACCTCGCAGCAAAATCCTGGAACAACCTCCCCCTTGACCTCCACCTCTCTTCTACAATTCTGGAAGGCACTCAAGACTTGGCTGTTAAACTGATCCCACCTGAAGCAACCGGACCCTCAGCACCTTGATACTTTCACAGGTAGTAAGCCACGCTTTATAAATCAGATTGGATTACGTATAGCAGACTTTTCTGAAGCAGGGAACATGTCTTCCTGTGTGCTTGTCAGCTTCCCCAGTCCCGCTTGCCCTTTTATTGTGAAAATATCTGATCGTTTGTTTGTGTTGTTGAAGGGCGGCAGTGTGAAGTATGGGGAAGAAGCTGGAGAATAATCCACAATCTTGGGGTTTTCTAACTTTTGTGATCTTGGGGGAGAAATAAGTGGCAAAGTCTGCGAGAGAGAGGGAGCTGAAAGGCCGAAGGCTCAGAGAGCAGATTTATGATGTGAAGAGGACTTTTTGGGTAGGAATGTCGTGACGTGATGGGGTCTAGGATGTAGTTTGACTTCAGTGTTCAGTGCAGATGTGGCAAGTGGAAACATGTTAAGTATTCATCTAAATATGTACTGATCTTTAGATATGCACGATCTGCGGAGCAGCACCTGCATTTTTAGGTAGCCGCCTACCAGAAAACACAGCAGTCTGGTTTGCTAAAGACCTCTTGAGGACATTTGGAAAGCTTCCCTGATAATGCATTCCGCCAATTGCTTACCATTGGCTTCGCAGTTTGTAACTCAAATTTTCTGGATTTCTATTTGCTGACTGTTTTGTTTTAGGCTGTTTAGCTTGAGTTGGTACCTTCCATGGCCCACACCCTATTTACTGTATTCTTCCACCAGTACTTGATTTCTGTAAACCGGCTTAACATTTGTTTTCTTATCTGCTCACCTTTTCTGTGCATTCACAGAGGTCAAATGTCAGGCTCTGTCTTCTGTGGGAGCTTGGTGTTTATTTTTCTTTCTCTGACTTCAAAGTGAGAGGATTTATGTGACAATCTTGCTGGGTATTGATGTGAGAGAATAGCCTGTAGGATATTATATTTTCGAGCATACAACAAAATATGTCTGTTAATGAACTGCAAATTTTTCAGAATATGTCAGTTAGGAAAAAACAAATGATGCACTTTTTATTTTTGGTAATTCTGAAGTGTGGTGGAAACACATATTTTAATACAATCAAATCAATACACTAGTTGATATTTCCACACATTATCGTTTGTGTGCTGTATAGTTTTATCAGTAAAACTCTGTCTATGCAAATGTAATAGTCATTTCAATTGAAAATGTGATGTCTGTAATGGCAGTGTGCTACCACAGCACGCATACTCTACTTTACACCACGCCACTCTACTCTGCACCTCGCCACTGCAGGCTACTCTGCATCACTCCTCTATACACCACTATAATCTATGCCAATCCACTCTACAACATTCTACTCTACGCCACTGCACTCTACGCAGCTGCACTCTGCACGAATACACTCTACTCTGCAACACTGCACTCTACTCCACTCTACACCACTCTACTCTGCACCACTGCACTCTATGGCAGTGACCTCTATGCCTTGCACACTACTCTACTCATAGCCACTCTACTGCACTCCACACCAATGCACTCTACGCCACTACTCCCTACACCACTCTAAAACATATTTGTGACAATCAGCACAAAACGGACTGTATTCCAAATGCTGCATTTGCAATGCAGCTGCTGCTGAGCAGCAGGACTAAAAGTAACAAAAAAAAACTCTTAATGCACTGGCTGTCATAGCACTTATTTTTTTACTTCAATTATATGCGATGGCGCTTTTTTTAAACTTTCAGTGCAGAAGAGCACAGGTTATAACACATTGAAACCGCACTGCAATTTGGAAGTTATCTGTATGGTTTTAAAGCAATGATTGCAAAAGGTTTACGAAAGGGTAAAGGGACTGCTCGAGCAGATCTAACAATAGTAACTGCACACAAATCTGCGTTGTGATTAAAGTAGGTAAGTTGCCTATTCTGGTGTGTGAATTTGACTTTCATCTTTACTGATACACAGCCAGAACTAACCCAACGCCAGCTCCCTTCCACAGAGAGGACTGCGCTGCTCTGCTGCCCGTTCCAAACACCGGTCACATCCACATATTCAGGGGGTGTGCAGGTGGAGGTGGGTTTACCAGCTCTCAGTGGCGGGTCACTTACTTGAGAGGTAGGTTATTTTAGCCTCCCAGAATCATCTGATCCCTAAAACAGAAGGATGAACCACTCCACTTGGACAGAGGTGACAACACTAAAAAAAAAACACCAAAGTAAGAGGGCAGCATGTCACGAAGATACCAAATGCTCATTTGGCTCTGTTTCCTTTAAATTGCATTCTGGTACATGTAGTCCGCTATTTAAATAACTGTACAAAGGTCTTCAGATTCACATATGCTCCCTATGTCCATCTGCACAGCATTCAAGACCAGATAGTTGTACACAAGGAACTCCACTCCAGCTTCCAACCATATCTGGTTCCAAGATTAAGACCTCTGTGGTTTATGTGCAACCCTCAGCTGCAGCCTTGATACCAGAAGTGCAGGACAAAGCGGGCAAGACAGCAGGCCTTCGCCTTCTGCAGTTCTAGGTCATTGGATCCCATGATGGTCCACCTCCTGGGGGCTTCAATCAAGGTTTGTAGAGTGCACTTCTCACCCATGAGGGTCTCAAGGCGCTGAGGTGGGGGAGGGGGTGTGAGCAGCTCCGTTGGTCATTCCAAGAGCCAGGTCTTGAGGTCCTTTCTGAACTGGTGAAGTGTCGGGCTTCGTCCGATGTGAAAGGGGAGTTCGTTCCAGGTTTTGGCTGCCAGGTAGGAGAAGGATCTGCCACCTGCTCTGGCCCTGTGGATGCGGGGGACCGTGGCTAGGGCTAGGTCGGCAGAGCGGAGGTTTCTCTTGGGGGCGTGGGAGGAGATTCGTTTGTTGAGGTATTGGGGTCTGGTGTTGTGGTGGGCTTTGTAGGTCTGTGAGAGCAGTTTGAAGGATATTCTTCTTTCGATGGGGAGCCAGTGGAGGTCGCAGAGGTGGTGGGTGAAGTGGTCATGTCGTGGGTTGTCGAGGAGAAGTCTGGCTGCGGCGTTCTGGACGGTCTGGAATTTGCAGATTAGTTTTTTGTTGATTCCAGCGTAGAGAGCGTTTCTGTAGTCCAGCCTGCTGGTGATGAGTGCGTGGGTGACGGTCTTCCTGGAGTCGTGGAGGGGGGGGAATCTACTTGAAAGTCTTGCGAAGTATGCAGAGGGTGTTGAAGCATGTGGAGGACACTGCGTTGATCTGGCGGTTCATGGTGAGTGAAGAGTCCAGTATGATGCAGAGGTTGCGTGCGTGGTCTGTTGGGGTGGGTGGGTTTCTGAGGGCAGGGGGCCACCAGGTGTTGTCCCATGCGGAGGGGGTGGAGCCAAGGATGAGGACTTCTGTTTTCTCCGAGTTGAGCTTCAGGGAGCTGTTGTTCATCCAGGTGGCAATGTCTTTCATCCCTTCTTGGAAATTGCGCCTGGTGATGTCAGGTTCCTTGGTGAGGCAGAGGGTGAGCTGGGTGTCATCCGCGTAGGAGACTGAGTCCGTGGGTTTCTGACGATGGTTGTGAGGGGGGGCCATGTAGATGTTGAAGAGTGTGGGGCTGAGGGAGGATCCCTGGGGTACTCCGCATCTGATCTCTGTCGGTTCTGAGAGGAAGGGCAGAAGTTTTATTCTCTGTGTTCTGCCTGAGAGGAAAGATGGTATCCAGTCTAAGGCTGTTCCTTGGATGCCGGCGTCGTGGAGCCTGGTGGCTAGTGTGCAATGGGAGACGGTGTCGAAGGCTCCTGAAAGGTCCAGGAGGATGAGGGCTGCCGTGTGGCCTCGGTCAAGGAGGGTGCTGATGTTGGTGGCGGCTATGAGGGTGATTGTGGTGCTGTGGTTTATTATTATTTTTTTGTCCCCAGAGTTTTATATAGCGCAAACTTGACCCGAAGGTTTCAGGTATCAGAGCGCTTTATATGAGCACCAGATGCGTTACACAAGGACGCATTCATTTTTGTTGGGCACGGGGAGATTAAGTGATTTGCACAGAATCGCAGGATGTTGAGCATCCCTGCCGAGACTCAAACCCAGTTCCCCAGCATCGAGGTCGGCCGCTCTAGCTGTAAGGCCATGGTTGCTGTGGAATCTGGATTGAGAGGTGTCTAGGATGCTGTTGGTTTCTATGAAGAGTGCTAGCTGGGTGCTGACGTCCTTTTCGATGACTTTGGCAGCAAAAGGGAGCAGTGAGATGGGCCTGAAGTTCTTGAGATCCGTCTGGTCTGCGGAGGGCTTCTTTAGGAGGGGGTTGATTTTTGGCGCATTTCCAGTCGTCGGGGAATGTGGTGGTCTCGAGGGAGCAGTTGATAGTTCGATGTAGTTCAGGTGCGATGGCGGCCCTGTGGAAGATGTGCGGCAGGCAGGGGTCAGTAGTAACCGCGGGCGGAGAACTCTGCTCTGCCCACGGAGTGTGCGGAGATTTGCCTACTCCGCGTTACGCAGAGTAGGCAAATCTCCTCACACTCCGGAGCGGAGTTGGCCAGCCCCCGCCTCCACTACCCCCCCCTATTAACAATGAATTAGACTTTAATGAAAAGTAAAATAAAAACCACTTACCTGTACTGTGGCATCCCCTGGCTGCCCTCCTCCTTCTCTTCCTCGGCGTCTCTGGGTAATCCTTGCGAAAACTGTGCGCGCGCGCATTTCTCACAAGAAATGCGCATTTCTCACAAGAAAGGTTGCAGGGGCGTTATAGCTAGGAAACATTACAAAAACCTTAGAAATTCACTGAAAAAAAAACAAGTTACAGTGATCGAGTTAGTCTCAGATTCCACTCATATAAAAACAGTAAAATTCAGCAGTTCTACTCCCTGGCAATGCACTGCTTATGACCTGACATATATTACATCACTCATGACATGGTCAGGGACCTAACTGATGCCATCTCAAATGAAATCATTGATCACATTCCATAGAAGCACTCACACTTGCACCCTTATACAACCACTCGCACACCCACTCGCATCCCCATACATGTACTCACACTACCACTTCCTCATTCATAGAGCCACTCACACAGTCACTCACCCATACAGCTGCACATACAACCAGTCACTTACCCATACAGCCACTCGCACAGCCATGTGCTCACCCATAAGCTACTCACAAATTCCACTTATTCACCTATACAACCACTTTCACACCCACTCAATCGCCCATACAGCCACTCATACAGCCTTTCAACACAGCCACTCACCCACCCACACAATCGCTTACATACCCATTCACACATCCATACAAGCACTCACATCAGCTCACTCACCCATACAGCCATTCACAGACACTTGCTCTACAATACATCCGCTCACACACCAACTCACTTAACCAAACGCCCACTCACTCGCCAATATAGCCACTCACACAGCCACTTACTCACACATACAGCCACTGACACACATACCCACTCGCCAATACAGTCACTCACTCACCCACACAGCTACTCGCACATCTACTTATACACCCATGCAGCCACTCAGACCCCCACTAATGCACGGATACACACAGTGACACAAAATATGTTAGAAATTGTATCGCGCATTAGTAGTACACAAAGTATACTAATTTTACCTTTGTGGTACCTTGGTACATATAGAAAGGGGTGGGAGCACACTGCTTCACCTCCCAGCAGAGTTTGCCCCTTAGCATTATGGTAAATGCAGTTCATGGTTCATGCTTACTTGAATATTTACTGGAGTATTCCACCAAAGTTGGTGCAGGTTAGTGCTGTAAATCTCTAGACACGTGTTTCTGGATATCATCCGTCATCAGTAGAGATAAAAACTAATTTCATCTGGGGTTGCTGAGCAGGCTGCCACAATCCTTTCAGGTCTCAGTACCTCTCACAGGCGCACAGGTACATATGTTTAACACTCATAAACCGTTAGAAAACACTCACACTCTTTGGATGATGTCATCAGTGAAGTCATTTGAGATGTAATCTGTGATGTCACTGAACATGTCATGAGGGATGTAATATGCAAGGTCATTAACAGTCCTTAGTGGGGGCATCAGTTATAGCTAGCTCAGCTAACTATAATTGCTGAATTTCACTGATTTTGCATAGGTGAAATCTGAGCCTAACTATAACTCCCCTGTCATCTTTGTATTTTTCAGTGAATATATTTATATATTCTTTTTAAAACAGTAAATCTTACATATTTGAATATATAACATTAATATAAGTAATATTTAATACTATATACTTATAAACATACACAAATATGTTTATATATACAGGTATATAATATAACACAATTATTAAATATATTTTACAGTAAATTAAATTTTGGGGGTTTTCTTTACTACTATAAGTGTGTGTGTGTGTGTGTATATATATATATATATATATATATATATATATATATATATATATATATATATATATAATCAAATGCGAAATATTGAATAAATCATGAAATTGTTTAAGTATAGACCACAAAAGACATTTACAAAAATATTATTAAAAAAATATATATAATATAAAAAATAAACAAATAATATTAGATATATTTAAACCATATTAAAAAAAATAATTGAAGTCTGAGAATTATAGATATAGTATTCCCACTCCAGTCTGTGCAACAGTAGAAAAAGTGTTGGACTTCAGAAAAATTAAATTTACTATTCCCACTCAAGTGCGTGCAACAGTAAGGAAAGTACTTCACTTCAACACAACATATATGAAACATAACCCGATTAATTTATATCAAATTATATATTAACTTCCCACATATACCTCTACAAACCCAACAGCCCACACCTAATATATAACTAAAATATACAATGATTACACAATTTACATAATCAAATAATAAATACATTTACAATTGATTGTTACTGAATCAATTCCTACTTAACTTCCCACCCTATACCCCGACAAAGCCAGCAGCCTGCACATAACGTATGTTAAAAATAGAATTATTACACAATTAACATAATAATCAATTAAATAATTGATAATTATTCTTAATTAACTTTCCACCCTGGAAAACCTAGCAACCTGCTATGACAATATAAAGCCTTCCAGCTTTATAAGGACACCCCGTTTATTTCTACTATGCAGCCAGCAGAAGTCCAAACTATGCCTGCAAGAACCATTCCTGGCAGCGCGGGGACAGTGAAGCGAGAACCTTCTGTGTTTGAGAAAGTCCTACCCCTGACCGCTGCTTTCATGCACTTTAGGATTGGTCAGCAGGGCGATCTGACATTTGCCCGGGGTCGGCAAGGGCACACGCTCCCCTTTGGGTACGATGAATTCACAAACTGGGTCCAAGCATGCACCTGCTATTGTAAATTAACTATAGTTGTCCTACATAAAATGTCTCCCAGTCCTTGGAACTGGCAGTGCTGGACACCCCAAGTGTGCAGGAAGAGAGTAGGTACTCGACACCCAGTAGGGTTCATAACATGTACTTCATATCATGGATAGGAACATGTGAAACAATTCTACATATTTTGTTGATACTTTGGACATTTTTATTACTTTGATATTTTCACTATGTAATATGTTAAATATAATTTCAAAAGCTTTAATAAAAATTGAAAATATTTCCTCCAACTCACTTATTTCATTTTTCAAATATCATCCCTTCTTCAACTCCCAAGTGAAACACGATTTATAAAATACTGAATCCCTCTGGTGGGATTTATGAGAGCCCAGCTCATGTTTGTAGTTTTTCGTGCCCCTTCACCCTTCCCAAACTTTTGTGGGATTGACAAATTCTTAAAATTTGTTTCATCTGGTTTCAAACCTTTTGTCTGCACAGACCGTCACCCCTACCCCCACCACCACCACCCCTTGGTCTTCTATATAAATAGTGTTGCAGGGATTCTGCTCAGGAACAGAACTATGCTTGGGACCATAGAACATCGGCATGTAGGGACTGAGTCTCCATACCACCTCAGTATCTATGGGCTCGAATCCGACTAGCTATAGTGCCTCACTTGGCCTCCTAACCTTTCCAGAGAGACAACTGCTTTGGCACCCCAGAACACAACACTCTCTACCCTTTCGGGGATCGCAGTAGCAGATCACCCCCTTTCGTATTCTCGCTCCTACCTATCCACAATAAACAGAAAAGAGACACTAAGGAAGTATACAATATTTATTTAAACTATCGTGCTCTAATATGCAATAATTGTGCCACAACTAGAACACAAATACAGGTCAGTAGTGTCATTAGCATGATTAGCAGACCATGTGCAATGAAAAGTCATATTAGCTGACAGATTTGCCTAAACCCCCCCTCCCTGCAGAAGGTAAGTGATTATAGATGATGGACTATAGATCTCTGGGTTTGAGTGGTGGACCCCATATTTTAGCATATATAGATAGTTGCTCTACATCCCAGCTGACTTGGCCCTCTTGTCTCGGGACCTTTGCTCGGCCTGCAAGTCTCCGCTCTGTTTTTATTACTACACGTCCCTGGTTATGACAAAACATGCGTTTTCTAAAACGGCAGCTGGGTGTCTCTGTTCTGTTTAGGTGCTAGTGTCCGTCCGCAGAGAATAACCGGGAGCTATGTTTGACCTTGCCTAGTCTGTTCAGACTAAATCCCAGGAAAATAACTAAATACAAAAACATGTGCCTACCATGTGTGAAAATATAATGTGGCACAAAAACAAGCGTGATATTTGGTAACGTGTTCAAACAAAAAGCGGCCTACAACGTGCAGATTTAGGCTAACCTAGGGAAAACGACAATGGGCTGTGTAGGAACACACGACAACATTATGGTGGAAATGCCTATCACTATATTATTACGGTAGCTAGGTGTGAATTCGGAACAGTAAATCTGTGTTTCTCTACATACCTTAACTTGGTATAGTGATAGCCAATACTGTGGGTACAATATTTTTATAGGTGGGCTTTTCCAAACCTGTTACAGCGATGTATGGGCAGAACATTAACAAAGAGAAGTCCCGTGCTAAACTGGAGGCACGTACGTATGTTCTCCTTTCAAGATGTAAGCGACGGTAACACTTTTGAACATGTGGTCACAGATGTCACTGTGAGTAGCATGCACCAGTGTGTCATGTGAGGTGACTTTGCAGCCTGTGTCTGTTGATCCCCACACTTGCATGAGTGAACGGGGATTGTTGTAAACTGGCTGTTGTTCAAGTAAAACAAACACTGGTAAAGCCAACCAGTCTGGCTTTTTGTTAGAGGAAGTGTTTGATTATAGTTGAGGGACTTTGTGTGTGTTGCATCCAGCTGCCATGGAAACAAAAGAAAGCGAGGCAGCCTCTTTGGCCACAGCAGTATGGAGGCTGGGAGTGGGGTCTCTTTGCTGAACAGACTGAATTAGCAGAATTAGATGTACTGTTGAAGACTAGGTGTAGGGAAAAGAGTTCGAAGATCAAGTTTGTGTTGTAAGTGGGGAACTTAAAAGGCATACGCAGCAAAATATCCCGTAGTAGGTACTTTGGACACAGGGCCAGGACTTTCACTCAATTAAATGTTAATGTGTGTGGTCTGTAAGAGGATACAGAATGGACCATACAGAAGATGTGGTGGAAATGGTGCATGTGCGCAGATCACACAATGTTTAGCGTATGGGATGAACTCCTGTGAGGTGCCCACAGTGCAGAACACTAAGGCAGTGAGATCCAAGGATGGCCAGGAACATTAGAAACCCTGATATGATGAAGACTCCTTCAGGACCACCCGTTGCCTTCTTTTCAACCTCAGCAGGCCTGGTACTCTCTGCAAAGGGACGATGAAGCAGAACCGGTGACCGCCCATCCTGTCTGAAACCAGATGGACAAACACAGAAGCCAAAAGACGGCTGTTGACCAGCGTCAGACAGGGACCGGAAGTAGAGCCGGGCACCAATAGAAAAGGGCCCCACATGAGCGAACCAGATAGCTAAGAAAGTGCCCCACTTGTGCAAATCGAAGCAGTTTTGAGCTTGTAAAGACACTGTACAGGTGTTTTGCGAGGTGAGGGGGACTATGCGCTTCCGACATTGCTGCAGGCCATGTTTACAGTAATATTACACAAGTCACCAGTAGAAACCAGCCCAGCATACCACAACACAGGCTCCCAAACAACAGAAACAGCCCACACTGAGCTGTCAGATCAGCCCTTCTGGCACTGCCAGGCTGCTCTGGAGGCCAGCCCAACCCTGGATAACCAATGGAAATTAGAGTAAAAAGTTCTTAAATTGTTTAAGGACCTACAAATAAATTGACGTTTTATGTTTTTTTTAAATTTCCTTGTGTTTAATGGTGTGGAAAATAAAGCGCTGAATATCATTAGTGTGGGATACAGGCCTAGGGGTGAGATGTGGAATGAAGGTTTCACTATGGCTGTGGTCTCTTGAGTAGCTTCAGGAGCATCAGCTGGGGATGGCAGAGAAGAGGAGGGAAAGAGCAGTATCGGGTGATGGAGTGAACTTGTGAGAAATGTGGGTCCTTGAACAGAATCTTTAGGATTGCCTCCCTGTCCCTTTCCTTTTCCCTCTGTCCCCCTTTCTCTGTTGCTCTTTCTCTGCTTTTTTAGACTCTCTTGCTGTCTCTAATTCTTACTTTTGCATCTCTCCCACACTTGTTCTCTCTCTTTTTGCTATCTTTCTTTATCTTTTTGCTCTTCCTTTAACTGCCTTAGTATTTCTAACTCCTTCCTTTTTTTTTTTATTTTTTTTTTTAGGTCGAGCATTCGAGACCTCTTGTATATACTTCTATCCTTTAGTATATACTTATGTGTATGTACTTTGTGGGCTCTGGAGATCAGCCCTAGGACTTGTCTACTTCCGCTTAGGGACTTTTTTTCTGTTCGACTGCCTCTATTTAACTTTCTTGATAGAAAATGACCAGCAGAGGTCAGTAAAATAGCAGAAACACTTTAGCATTCTGTAGAGTCCAGTCCATAGAAATTGTCTTCCACGAGCACCCGTAGACAATATTTTTTTTAAATCTTGTATTTTCAGTGATATGACCACCAAAGGCCCTGCTTTTATATTAAAAACAGAGCTTTGGACTATACCATTTCCCGCTGAAAGGCAATATTTCTCTCCATGTGTTCCCATACCTGGCGTGTCACGCAGTTTGGTGCTTACTTTCCCTCCATGTTAAAGAACAGTAGATGTTTCAGCACCCAGGCTAATGTGCTGCATAGCTAAATACATATAAGGTCCCAAAGGCGAGACCGATTGCATTGCAAATGCTTGTCTCTTTGTGTTTATCGATCTCGCTCTCTTTTTTTTTTTTTTTTTTTTTTTTTAATCCTTTTCTCTTTCATGCTTCGTCTCGTCTGTCTCTCCTGTTTTTCTCTTCTCTTTATTTCCGTTCGTGTCTCTCAATCCTCAACTTTCTGTCATTGTTTTGCTGTCTTTATCTTGTTCTCTTTCTTTCTCTCGAATTCACTTGCATCTTTCTCTGTTCCGCACTGTACCAGCTCTAATCAGCTGAGCAGCGGTCACATTTCCTCTCTCTGAGTCAATAAGACACCCTTCGCTCGATCCAAACATGGTAAATGCCAGCACGTGACTTTGACGTAAAAACGGTGACTACAGACTGTCCTGCCACCCTGTATGTCGGCAATAATGCAGCACTTTTTATCTGCATGGGGCATTGCACAACAGCTGCCAGGTTGGCAGGTGCCCTTTGCCCCTCACACGATTGCGCCAGCGTCTCGGTAAAAGGGCGCGTGCCGGCAGGATAAGCTTCTATACCAGAAATAGCTTTGATTTCAGAACACTGTTCTAAGACTCCGCATTGGGCCCGGGACCTGCTTGGAATCGCCTCAAAATGTCTGGAATGTGAGTATTTGTTTTCGAAATCCTGATTTCTCTTGTGACCGTCTGGCCGGGCTGAGCTGGCATTTCATGTCCGCCGGGTGCATTCTCCGGTGTGGGGCGACACTCTTCCTGTTTTAGGATTATACTCCAGGGTGAACAGGTCCCGCCTGCTTCTTAGAAGGGGGGGGGGAGGGAAACAGGTCTTGTCTGCTTCTTAGAACGGGGAACTTGTTTATTTTTCGGAAAACTTCGCGGTTCCAGGCAGATATTTAGAAAACGGACCACCTCTGTAGAATGTCTCCTTCCAGAGCCTCCTCCCCAACCCTACATCCAGTGAGCTTCAAGAGAATTGTCTGTTTTTTGTCTTTTATCTGACTTGTTTTAGGGTGCACCTCACCCCACACTCCCGCTTTCTGATTACCGTCTAGGGCATTTTTATTTTTATTCATTTAAATTGTAATTATGTAGTTGATATTTTTCATTCAGCTCCACATGTTGCCCTTTGGCTGCTTCATGGCACTCTGGCCCTCTAAGCGTAAAAGAAATCCAGAAAAGCCGTAAACAAGCTTACAAAATAGACAACGTCAGCAAACATTTTATGTCCACTGAATCCAGGGCTGTCCAGATGGTAGTGAGTGGAGAGGGTATATGAATTAATATCGGACGCCTCTTGAATAAGCACCGATTCACTGAAAATGCCTGTACTATGTAACCCACAGGGCATCTAATGTTTAAACGATGGTACATATTGCAGCACCTATAGAACCCCACCCCAATAGACTTTGACTTGGCCATGTCTATCAACCACCATTTAAATCCCTTTGTGTGCTGTCAGCGTTTTGAAATCGTGTCTCTTTACTGGTGCCTCGTGTACAGGTCGCTGCCGCCTCTGGCCCTTGCCAAGGATAACCGGAGAGTAAGCGGGGTACGTGAGATGAGAGGTTTCAGAAGGACTGGATTCACTGCCTAATTGGTTTGGGTCTTAAAAATCAGGAATTGAGGTAGAAAAGAATGACGAAATAGAGGCAGAAATGGGGAAAGTAGAACCAAAGAGTGGGTACTCCGAGAAGGAGCGCGCTGGGTCTAGAACCTGAGATTGGGGGAACAGCAGTTAATAGTGGAGCCCTCAGAAGCTGGGATCAGAAGATTCAGAAGGGTGGTGAGGGGGGGGTAATGAGAAACTGGGGGACCGGTTCAGAAACTGAGATCGTGGGGAGCAAAAAGCTTGAAGTGGGGTGTGGAAGAGCAGAGTAGAGATCTAGAACCTGGGAGCAGGATGTTCACAAGCTGAGAGCGGGGGCGTGAGCGGCGTAGAGCGGGGGCGTGAGCGGGGGCGTGAGCGGCGTAGAGCGGGGGCGTGAGCTGCGGAGAGCGGGGGCGTGAGCGGCGGCGTGAACGGCTGAGAACATGGGAGTGAGGAGCGAGGGGATGACAAGCTGAGAGCCGGGGCGTGAGCGGCGGAGAGCAGGGGCGTGAGCGGCGGAGAGCAGGGGCGTGAGCGGCGGAGAGCGTGAGCGGCGGAGAGCGGGGGCGTGAGCGGCGGAGAGCGGGGGCGTGAGCGGCGGAGAGCGGGGGCGTGAGCGGCGGAGAGCAGGGGCGTGAGCGGCGGCGTGAACGGCTGAGAACATGGGAGTGAGGTGCGAGGGGATGACAAGCTGTGAGCAGGGGCGTGAGCGGCGGAGAGCAGGGGCGTGAGCGGCGGAGAGCAGGGGCGTGAGCGGCGGAGAGCGGGGCGTGAGCGGCGGAGAGCGGGGGCGTGAGCGGCGGAGAGCGGGGGCGTGAGCGGCGGAGAGAGTGGGCGTGAGCGGCGGCGTGAACGGCAGAGAAACTGCGAGTGAGGAGCGAGGGGATGACCAGCTGAGAGCGGGGGCGTGAGCGGCGGAGAGCGGGGGCGTGAGCGGCGGAGAGCGTGGGCGTGAGCGGCTGAGAGCGTGAGCGGCTGAGAGCGGGGGCGTGAGCGGCGGAGAGCGGGGGTGTGAGCGGCGGCGTGAACGGCTGAGAACATGGGAGTGAGGAGCGAGGGGATGACCAGCTGAGAGCGGGGGCGTGAGCGGCGGAGAGCGGGGGCGTGAGCGGCGGAGAGCGTGGGCGTGAGCGGCTGAGAGCGTGAGCGGCTGAGAGCGGGGGCGTGAGCGGCGGAGAGCGGGGGTGTGAGCGGCGGCGTGAACGGCTGAGAACATGGGAGTGAGGAGCTAGGGGATGACAAGCTGAGAGCAGGGGAGGGAGAAGCTGAGCAGGGGAGGGAGAAGATTGGGGGGGGTGAGCAGCTGAAAGCCGGGGCGTGAGCGGCGGAGAGCGGGGGCGTGAGCGGCGGAGAGCGGGGGCGTGAGCGGCGGAGAGCGGGGGCGTGAGCGGCGGAGAGCGGGGGCGTGAGCGGCGGCGTGAACGGCTGAGAACATGGGAGTGAGAAGATGGGGGGGGGGTGAGCAGCTGAAAGCGGGCAAAAGAGAAGCTGAGAGTGGGGCAGTGAGAAGAGAAGAGCGGGGAAGTGAGAAGAGCAGGGACGATTGAAGCTGAGAGCGGGGACGATTGAAGCTGAGAGCGGGGACGAGAGAAGCTGAGAGGGCGAAAGGGAAGCTGAGAGCAGAGGACTAAAGGGGGGGGGGTGTGACAAGCGGAGTACAAACAACGAAGAGAGGGACTGGGGCTTGAGAGGGGTCCAGCATACGTGCCCCTTTGTGTCAATTGAAAAAACAAGCATTGGCATAGCCAATAGGTCTCGCTTTTTATAAGTGCTTAGCCACGCAACAGTTGTTGTTGTACCAAGGATATTGTGCTGCATAACTAAACGCTTACAAGGTCCCAAAAGCGAGACCTATTGGCTATGCCAATACTTTTTTTTTCTTTTCTTAAAGGACAAGCAGTGCTATCAGGCTCCGGCTGCCACTTCGTCCACTGCAGGGTAGAAGAGGGATAGAAGAGGGGTAGAGGGATAGAAGAGGGGTAGAAGAGGGGTAGAAGAGGGGTAGAAGAGGGGTAGAAGGGGGTTAGAAGGGGGTTGGAAGGGGGTTGGAAGGGGGTTGGAAGGGGTTAGAAGGGAGTTGGAAGGGGTTGGAAGGGGGTTGGAAGGGAGTTAGTTGAGGGGTACTTGAGGGGTAGAGGGGTAGAGTGGTACTTGAGGGGTAGTAGAGTAGAGGGTAGTAGGGTAGAGGGGTAGAAGAGGGGAAGAAGAGTGGTAGAAGAGGGGTAGAGTGGTAGAAGAGGGGTAGAGTGGTAGAAGAGGGGTAGTAGAGAGATAGAAGAGGGGTGGGGGGAGCGTTAGTGAGCATCAACACAAAGGAGACAGGGCGGGAGTTGAAAGCACAGACGTGAGTGGCGGAGGGACTGGTGACTGAAGTAAACAACCAGCGGAGTGTGGTGGATTGGACCGCCTGGGGAAAATGCGATAATATGCGTTGTCCATACCACCGCGAACCTCTAGCAGACGTGTGCGCGTGCACACAACCAAAGCTTCCAGCCAGGATTTAACGGTGCAGGCACTTGTAAGAAGTATTCAAGTAAAGAAAAACACAGACACTGGCGGAAAGCAGCTGATAGTGAAAGATAGCCCTGTAGCTGGAGGGAGGAGGAGGGAACATGCGAGGATGAGAAACCTCAAAGACGCCGACAATCCTAAAACTCGTCAGAAACCGAACAAGCTGCGAGACGCGCTCTGTGGTGGGGGAGGGGCATTGAAGCGAGGCGCGCGAGCGGAAAGCCAGATGGCACCTCTGCTCGTGCCTGTGCGCATAACCGCACACTGTATGCCACACAAAGCTGTGGTCGGACTTTTAAAAGCCCACTCACTAAATGTCTCGCCAGAGCAGCGCATGCGCTGGCTCAGGCGAGACCTAACAAGGGTATGCAGTTCCTAATGGGGGGGGGGGGAGGGGGAGCAGGAGGGGAGTCCAGATGTCAAGAGTAGAAGGAAAAATAGGGGGATTGTTCTGTTGGGAGCAAGGGCCCTCGCACACCCCAAGGGGTGTCATGCTTCATCATTGGGCAGCTCCTCGTTGGGCCAGCGATGCAATGCCCAATTGGCCCGCTAGGGGGCTCTTTGCCGGAGGTCTTCCCTTTTTGCTGATGTGAGATAGAAGGAGTGGAGGGTCGTGTGGTTAGAAGAGGTCTGAGTAGAGATGGAGAAAGAAGGTGTGCGCGAGATAAAGATAGCTACAGGAATCCCACAGGGTTCTTCATTAGCTGGGTTCCTCTGCTATGGTTAAACCAGGAGTCCTAGCCAGAGAAGGTTATTCTTGGCCTCTCAAGCTCAAAATGGTGTATGTGAAGTGAGAGGGGTCAACATGTTTCATGCCTGTCATAGTCCGAGGGATCTTGGCATTTCATCAGGATCAGAAGAGCCTTGTCTACTCAAGTAGGGACGGTGAAAGTGTGTGTCTGTGTGATACCGTGCCCTAAGATATTGGATTTGTAGTGTTGTATAACTTATATAGACATACAGTGTACCTTCTGGATGAACCTAATGGTGTGGGCTAATGGCCCCTGTCGTTATGGCTGGGACGGTCACACACTATCGTACCTAGGAGCAGTAGGTGGGGCTCCGTATGGTAGGTAACCTGCCCCTCGTCCGGCCGTCACAGTAAGTGGTGAGAAGCTGAGAGCGGAGAAGTGAAGGGGGGGGGGGGTGGGGGGGTGGTGACCAGCTGAGAACAGGGGATTGAATAGCTGAGAACAGGGGATTGAATAGCTGAGAGCGGGGGAGTGGGAAGCTGAGAGCAAGAGTGAGCGGGGAGTGGGAAGCTGAGCGGGGGAGTGGGAAGCTGAGAGTGGGAGAATGAGCAGCTGAGAGTGGGGGGAATGAGCAGCTGAGAGCGGGGGGAATGAGCAGCTGAGAGTGGGGGGAATGAGCAGCTGAGAGTGGGGGGAATGAGCAGCTGAGAGCGGGGGGAGTGAGCAGCTGAGAGCGGGGGGAGTGAGCAGCTGAGAGCGGGGGGAGTGAGCAGCTGAGAGCGGGGGGAGTGAGCAGCTGAGAGCAAGAGTGAGCGGGAGAGTGGGAAGCTGAGAGCAAGAGTGAGCGGGGGAATGAGCAGCTGAGAGCGGGGAATGAGCAGCTGAGAGCGGGGGAATGAGCAGCTGAGAGCGGGGGAATGAGCAGCTGAGAGCGGGGGAATGAGCAGCTGAGAGCGGGGGAGTGAGCAGCTGAGAGCGGGGGAGTGAGCAGCTGAGAGCAAGAGTGAGCGGGAGAGTGGGAAGCTGAGAGCAAGAGTGAGCGGGGGAGTGAGCAGCTGAGAGCGGGTGAGTGAGCAGCTGAGAGCGGGGGAATGAGCAGCTGAGAGCGGGGGGAATGAGCAGCTGAGAGCGGGGGGAGTGAGCAGCTGAGAGCGGGGGGAGTGAGCAGCTGAGAGCAAGAGTGAGCGGGAGAGTGGGAAGCTGAGAGCAAGAGTGAGCAGGGGGAGTGAGCAGCTGAGAGTGGGGGGAGTGAGCAGCTGAGAGTGGGGGAGTGAGCAGCTGAGAGTGGGGGAGTGAGCAGCTGAGCGTGGAGAGGGTCAGAAGCTGAGAGTGGGGGAGTAACAGCTGAGAGTGGGGGAGTAACAGCTGAGAGTGGGGGAGTCCCAGCTGAGCGTGAACGTGAGGATCAAACCGTAGGAGCAGAAGGATCCGAAGCTTAGATCGTGGGGAGTCAAAAGCTCAGAGCAGGGCAGTGATGAGCAAAGTGGGTGAGTTTTGGAAGTGGAGCACAGGATGTTCAGAAGATGAGCGGGGAAGATTCTGGAACTAGGAGCAGGGTTTCAGAAGCCAAGAGAGGGGGGTTTAGAAGCTTAGAAAGAGTAAGCTGAGAAGGGAATGTAAAAAAGCTGGGAACACGAGGTTCAGAAGCCAAAAAGGAGAGCAGGAGGTTCAGAAGCAGGAGGCTCAGAATGTGAGAGCAGGAGATTTAGAAGCTCAGTGGGGGAGTTTCAGAAGCTAGGAGCGAGCGGTTTAGAAGCCAAAGGTGGGAGGTTCAGGAGCCCAGAACAGGATGCTCAGAAGCTGAGAGGGGAAACATCCAGAAGTTCCGAGCGAGAACTTCAGAGCTGGCGCTCAGTGCTTCAGACACCACTGAGCGCCAGTTCTGAAGCAGAAAGCTGGGTGTTTGGACGTAGAGAGTAAGGGAATTAGATGGCGAAGACAGGGTTTGGAAGTAGCGAGTTAGCACTTGGATGGAGAGGAAAGGGGTTAGAAGTAGAGAGTTAGGGACGTGGATGGAGAGGAAAGGGTTTGGAAGTGGAGAGTAAGGAAGGGACTTGGATGGAGAGGAAAGGGTTTGAAAGTAGAGAGTTGGGGACTTGGATGGAGAGGACTGGGTTTGGAATAAAAAGTAATGGACTTGGATGGAGAGGAAAGGGTTTGGAAGTAGAGGGTTAGGGACTTGGATGGGGAGGAAAGGGTTTGGAAGTAGCGAGTTAGGGACTTGGATGGAGAGGACTGGGTTTGGAGGTAGAGAGTTAGGGACTTGGATGGAGAGGAAAGGCTTTGGGATAAAAAGTAATGGACTTGGATGGAGAGGAAAGGGTTTGGAAGTAGAGAGTAAGGGACTTGGATGGAGAGGACAAGGTTTGGAAGTGGAGAGTAAGGAAGGGACTTGGATGGAGAGGAAAGGGTTTGGAAGTAGCGAGTTAGGGACTTGGATGGAGAGGACTGGGTTTGAAAGTAGAGAGTAAGGGACTTGGATGGAGAGAAAAGTGTTTGGAAGTGGAGAGTAAGGAAGGGACTTAGATGGAGAGGAAAGGGTTTGGAAGTAGAGAGTTAGGGACTTGGATGGAGAGGAAATTGTTTGGAAGTAGAGAGTTAGGGACTTGGATGGAGAGGAAAGGGTTTGGAAGTAGAGAGTTGGGGACTTGGATGAAGTGGAAAGGGTTCGGAAGCTGAGACTAGTGAGGCAGCCAGGAGGGAAGGCTGAGAGACACCTAATGGATATTCAAAGAGACTTGATCTGGGTCGGGTAGAAAGGACACTGAACTGCACCAACCTATTCATTCTTTTCAAGAAGCGTACCATGCAATGAGAAAAATATTTCAAGGCCTTTATTTGTTTGAACAAAAATCATAACTAAGTGTAAAATTATAAATTTAAATGTAATAACACCGGCTTACAATCAAGGCAGCATCTGGGGATGAATCAAAGTGGCTGATAATGGGCGTCGCTCCATCACTGGTCCTTTATTTAAAAATAACATGTGTTTGGGGGTGACGTAGGAAAGGATTTAGTTCTATCCACATTTTATGAATTTGCATTAACATTTATCTTTCTACAAATTAATGTAATGCATTTTAATATATCTTGCTTCTTATATAAGTATATAAAAGCCACGTCATAAACCTACAAAATAATTCATTGGGAGTGAACTGCAGAGTTAGAAGAAGAACTTGGGGATTGGCCTCGTTTCAAGGCTTCACTCGAGTGAGCACTGAATAAATGACCCCATCCTAGTGCCAGGAAAAGAAGTGTTAACAAGCATTTACAATGCAATAGGTCTCGCAATTGCGAGTTTTTGAGCTATTGGCATTGTAAATAGCAATACATTTTATTATATTAAAAGGCTTTGTCACTTACAATACCAATAGTTCAAAGTTTTGCAAAAGCATAACCTATTGTATTGCAGAGCGCAGTGTCCCTGAAGCGTGCGCCACACTCCGTATTAAAGTTTAAAAAAATTAAAAAATAGAGCACGGTGTCCCTGAAGCGGGCGCCACGCTCAGCATACAATTTTTAGAGCGGCATAGCGCTCTATAAGAAAATCGGCTGCCATTGTCCCAATCACGGTCAATAAAGAAAATAGTGGTCAACCACTTATAATGCAGACCGTGTAAAAAGCCAAGTAAAAGGTCAAGTCGTTATGGGCAGTAACAAATGCAGACAAGGCAGTACCAAGGAGGGACTAACAAGCCTATTTACGAATCGGAAGCCAGCATTTACGAAAGACAATGACGCAAGCCAATGACAAACATGGGCAGAGAGTGGGTGGGGCTTCCAGTGCACACAGCATGCCTCGCAGAGCGAGTAGCTCATGCGCGCTGCCGCTAGGCTCGACCTAAAAAGCGTCCCATATGCAGGAATGTTGTATCCTGAAACAAAATTTATGCAATACCCATGAGGCGAACTTGCAGGATAAAAAAATATATAATAACTTGGGGATACATGAAAAACGGGGTGATCCAGAGTCAGAAAAAGCAAAGTATTGTAGCAGAGAACAGTGGACAGAATAAAACATCAACAATGATATCCTTCTCAATCCAAATAACTGACTAATATCCACCACTCAAATTACTTTTATATTTTACTATACTAATTCACCACTAATCCTTTATGGGTTCCGGAGTAGCGTGCTACTCGTCAAAAAAAAAAAGCGCTTCAACACCCCGTCCGGGGTAATAAGCACTATATAAATGCAAACCTTTTCCCCTCTTCTATCCCTCCGCTATCCCTCCGAATCCAAATAACTGAATAACATATCCACCACTCAAATTACTTTCATATTTCACTATATTAATTCAACACTAATCCTTCTTGGGTTCCGGAGTAGCGTGCTACTTGTCGAAAAAGCACTTTGATGCCTCATCAGGGGTAGTAAGCGCTTTATAAATGCAATTACAATACAATGAAACGCAAGCAACAGTAGTGAGACCCAGCATAGTGAGGCAGAAAGAAACTAGAAAGAGAGACCAGGAGTCGCGTAGCAGTAACTCCAGTTCCAATGCACAGAAAAAGTTCTAAATGTTCGAGGCATAAATTTGGATCAATTCATTGTGGGTTTTTATACGTTTTCCTTGTCGACACAAACCCTAGACGGAGGACGGGGTATGTACGCGGCACACGTTTTCTTGCTTCCTCCTGTTCCCCTAACACTTGCATATCACAGATAACAAACTCCGTAGAAATCGGGAAAGTGCGCATTTGATCACTGCGTATTTTTCTTTGTTTGTTCTTGAAAAGGGGTTTAAATACGAATAAATCCTTTTGTCTAAACCTCGCTCAGCAAGAACTGGATTTTGTATATTGCTGTTCCCTAATGCACAGCGCAGATTTGTTTCCTAGTTTCGTTGCTCCTCGTATAAACCGTTCAAGATGCTTGTGACATCCCCATGTGGTCCTAACTCTCCTGTTCGCCACGATATGATACTCCGATGTGTACTACAGGGGAAACTGTCTTCCCTCCTGGAGCCAGGTGTCAGTGTCTTGTTATTACCATGATGACTCGTTAGCCAGAATGTGTGTTTCTGTCCATAGTTCAACTACAATCGAACCCCACAGACGTCACCTTCTCATCACCTCGTTTCTCTCTTCCCAGGTGCGACCAAGTGGTGCTGACGAGGATGGAATACGCCATGAAGTCCTTGAGTCTCCTCTCGCCTAAGTCGCTGTCCAAGTAAGAATCCTTTTTGTAAGAAATGCCCTCTCCAGCACCTCTCTGGTCCTCGCTCCTGCCCATCACTGGTCCTCGCTCTCTGCCCTCCAGCACATCTCTGGTCCTCGCTCCTGCCCTCCAGGATATCCCTGGTCCTCGCTCCCTGCCCTCCAGCGGTAAACAGCCATTTCAACGCGGCTTTTGCACCGCATACCGTTACATCGCATGCGTTACAACGCATGCGATGTAACAACGCGTAGCCATTACTACGCATGTTATTACATCGCATGCGCTTTTACAACGCATGCGATGTAATGGCGATCCACCTCGTTGTGAGTAAACTGAGACTCTTCCGTTTCCTCACAACGACGTGCATCGTGCACCGCCCCTCAGCCGACGTGAAGCGAAGCAGGAACCAGGGAGAGGAACCACGAGGAGAGCGAGGTAAGGGGGATTGGGCCAGGAGTGGGGGGTAGTGTTTTAGGGTTTAGCGTAGTGTCGGGGGGGCTGTGCAGGGTAGTGTTTAAGTGTAGGGAGCGGACTGGAGGTAGTGTTTTAGGGTTTAGGGTAGTGCTGTGGTGTGTGTAGTGGTTTAGGGTAGTGTCGGGGGGGGTTATGCAGGGTAGTGTTTAAGTGTAGGGAGCGGACTGGGGGTCGGGGGAGGGTCGTGCTGGGGGTAGTGTTTTAGGGTTTGGGGTAGTGTTGTAGTGTTCGTGTAGGGTAGTGTTTTAGGGTTTAGGGTAGTGTCGGGGGGGGGTCGTGCAGGGTAGTGTTTTAGGGTACTGGTGTGTGTGTGTAGTGCAGGGTAGTGTTTTAGGGTTTAGGGTAGTGTCGGGGGGGCTGTGCAGGGTAGTGTTTAAGTGTAGGGAGCGGACTGGGGGTTGGGGGAGGGTCGTGCTGGAGGTAGTGTTTTAGGGTAGTGCTGTGGTGTGTGTGTGTGTAGTGCAGGGTAGTGTTTTAGGGTTTAGCGTAGTGTCGGGGGGGCTGTGCAGGGTAGTGTTTAAGTGTAGGGAGCGGACTGGAGGTAGTGTTTTAGGGTTTAGGGTAGTGCTATGGTGTGTGTGTAGTGCAGGGTAGTGTTGGGTTTAGGGTAGTGTCAGGGGGTTGTGCTGGGTAGTCTTAATGTAGGGAGAGTACTGGGGGTCAGGCAGGGTCGTGCAGGGGTACTAAATTAGGGTTTAGGGCAGGGCAGGGTAGTGTCACTTACATTGCATACTTTTACCATGAGTATAGCTTTACCACGCATGCCTTTGCGTTGTAATGGTATGCGTGGTAAAAGTATGCGATGTAATGGCATGTCGTTGTAATTGCAACACGTAGTAATACCTGCGTTGTAATGGCACGCGTGGTATTAGTACGCGTTGTAGTGAGTCATATATTCCTCTGGTCCTCGCTCCCTGCCCTCCAGCACCTCTCTGGTCCTCGCTCCCTGCCCTCCAGCACCTCTCTAGTCCTCGCTCCCTGCCCTCCAGCACCTCTCTGGTCCTCGCTCCCTGCCCTCTAGCACCTCTCTGGTCCTTGCTCCCTGCCCTCCAGCACATCTCTGGTCCTGGCTCCCGCCCTCCAGCTCATCTCTGGTCCTGGCTCCCGCCCTCCAGCGCATCTCTGGTCCTGGCTCCCTGCCCTCCAGGGCATCTCTGGTCCTGGCTCCCTGCCCTCCAGGGCATCTCTGGTCCTGGCTCCCTGCTCTCCAGGGCATCTCTGGTCCTGGCTCCCTGCCCTCCAGGGCATCTCTGGTCCTGGCTCCCTGCCCTCCAGGGCATCTCTGGTCCTGGCTCCCTGCCCTCCAGGGCATCTCTGGTCCTGGCTCCCTGCCCTCCAGGGCATCTCTGGTCCTGGCTCCCTGCCCTCCAGGGCATCTCTGGTCCTGGCTCCCTGCCCTCCAGGGCATCTCTGGTCCTGGCTCCCTGCCCTCCAGGGCATCTCTGGTCCTGGCTCCCTGCCCTCCAGGGCATCTCTGGTCCTGGCTCCCGCCCTCCAGGGCATCTCTGGTCCTGGCTCCCTGCCCTCCAGGGCATCTCTGGTCCTGGCTCCCTGCCCTCCAGGGCATCTCTGGTCCTGGCTCCCTGCCCTCCAGGGCATCTCTGGTCCTGGCTCCCTGCCCTCCAGGGCATCTCTGGTCCTGGCTCCCTGCCTTCCAGGGCATCCCTGGTCCTGGCTCCCTGCCCTCCAGGGCATCTCTGGTCCTGGCTCCCTGCCCTCCAGCGCATCTCTGGTCCTGGCTCCCGCCCTCCAGCGCATCTCTGGTCCTGGCTCCCGCCCTCCAGGGCATCCCTGGTCCTGGCTCCCGCCCTCCAGGGCATCCCTGGTCCTGGCTCCCTGCCCTCCAGGGCATCTCTGGTCCTGGCTCCCTGCCCTCCAGGGCATCTCTGGTCCTGGCTCCCTGCCCTCCAGGGCATCTCTGGTCCTGGCTCCCTGCCCTCCAGGGCATCTCTGGTCCTGGCTCCCTGCCCTCCAGGGCATCTCTGGTCCTGGCTCCCTGCCCTCCAGTGCATCTCTGGTCCTGGCTCCCGCCCTCCAGCGCATCTCTGGTCCTGGCTCCCGCCCTCCAGCGCATCTCTGGTCCTGGCTCCCGCCCTCCAGGGCATCCCTGGTCCTGGCTCCCGCCCTCCAGCTCATCCCTGGTCCTCGCTCCCTGCCCTCCAGGGCATCTCTGGTCCTGGCTCCCTGCCCTCCAGGGCATCTCTGGTCCTGGCTCCCTGCCCTCCAGGGCATCTCTGGTCCTGGCTCCCTGCCCTCCAGTGCATCTCTGGTCCTGGCTCCCTGCCCTCCAGTGCATCTCTGGTCCTGGCTCCCGCCCTCCAGGGCATCCCTGGTCCTGGCTCCCGCCCTCCAGGGCATCCCTGGTCCTGGCTCCCGCCCTCCAGGGCATCCCTGGTCCTGGCTCCCGCCCTCCAGCTCATCCCTGGTCCTGGCTCCCTGCCCTCCAGGGCATCCCTGGTCCTGGCTCCCTGCCCTCCAGGGCATCTCTGGTCCTGGCTCCCTGCCCTCCAGGGCATCTCTGGTCCTGGCTCCCTGCCCTCCAGGGCATCTCTGGTCCTGGCTCCCTGCCCTCCAGGGCATCTCTGGTCCTGGCTCCCTGCCCTCCAGGGCATCTCTGGTCCTGGCTCCCTGCCCTCCAGGGCATCTCTGGTCCTGGCTCCCTGCCCTCCAGGGCATCTCTGGTCCTGGCTCCCTGCCCTGCAGTGCATCTCTGGTCCTGGCTCCCTGCCCTGCAGTGCATCTCTGGTCCTCGCTCCTGCCCTGCAGTGCATCTCTGGTCCTCGCTCCCTGCCCTCCATGGCATCTCTGGTCCTCGCTCCCTGCCCTCCATGGCATCTCTGGTCCTCGCTCCCTGCCCTGCAGTGCATCTCTGGTCCTCGCTCCCTGCCCTCCATGGCATCTCTGGTCCTCGCTCCCTGCCCTCCAGGGCATCTCTGGTCCTGGCTCCCTGCCCTCCAGGGCATCTCTGGTCCTGGCTCCCTGCCCTCCAGCGCATCTCTGGTCCTGGCTCCCTGCCCTCCAGCGCATCTCTGGTCCTGGCTCCCTGCCCTCCAGCGCATCTCTGGTCCTGGCTCCCTGCCCTCCAGGGCATCTCTGGTCCTGGCTCCCTGCCCTCCAGGGCATCTCTGGTCCTGGCTCCCTGCCCTCCAGGGCATCTCTGGTCCTGGCTCCCTGCCCTCCATGGCATCTCTGGTCCTGGCTCCCTGCCCTCCAGGGCATCCCTGGTCCTGGCTCCCTGCCCTCCAAGGCATCTCTGGTCCTCGCTCCTGCCCTGCAGTGCATCTCTGGTCCCCGTTTCCTGCCTTTAGTGAAGCTATGGTGTCGGGAAGACCTGTGGTCAGAGTGTATAAGAACGTGGACTTTCTCATTAGCAGCTGGATTGTTTATTGAATTTATCTTTAGCGCTGGTGGTGCCTGGTGCGACGATCTATGTTGGTGTCCCCCTTGAACCTCTTCACGGATTCCCTCACTACCACCCTCCAAAGGTGTGCCGCACAGATCCTCAACTCCTCGTCCATATGTATTTGATTTCTTTTACGTCACAACTCTTGCCAATGTGGTGTATCAGACCACGTTACACCACACACACACGTTATACAGAGACAGTGAATCATACAAGTGTGTAAATCAATGTATAAGAAATGTTACAAAACAAGAGAATTTCCTTTTGGATTTAATTCTCAAGGCTATTGGATATAATACTGATAGTCACTGCACCGTTTTACCCCAATCAAAACCACACTCATTCACATCACTCCTCAGTTGTCATACACACTAAGGAGATGTTACAGTAAACCCAAAGTCAGAATGCACAAAAATCAAAAGCAATTCAATTTATTAGTAGTATAAAACCTCATATGCATAAACATTTTTTTGCAGATACACCACTGCGTTAAAAACAGTTCATAACATAAAAATGGAATCACAATTGTGCTAATAAAGCCTAGTAAGTCCTAGACACAATTATTCAAACAATTCATAAAAGAAAATTGGGAATAATCACACAAAAAATTATCTGTATCACGAGAGAACACACAAAAGACAACACACTTTGTCATTGAAAGCTACACATCTGTTTTGCAAACAATACTGGCTGGAACCCGAAAAAAACGTATTGGTAATCTGTAGTTCCAGTCACTCCACGGATTGTGTGATGGAGCGTCGGCGCGTTTCGATGGAATCTTTTAAATTTTACACCATCTTTATCAAGACCTTTATTGTGACTCTCAAAATAATTTTAGTATTGCCAGTAGAAGGTTAAAACACCTCTTATAAAGAAAAGCATAGAAAGGAGATACTTCTCAAGGTCAATGTGCTCTTTTTCTAAGATCTTTGAGACCACAATATATTGTGGTTCACTCCCTTTTCTCGTCCTATCTGCCAGATTGCAGGAAGTATCTTATACTCAAATATGAGCTGTGGCCTCTGGTTGATTAGGTTTCTTCTATTTGAATTACTGCGCACTGCCGTGGTGCATTAAAATCTGCAACATCCGGGCCTTTCGCAGACTCTTAGGCTTCCTTGTGCGTTTTTACTCGTTTGCAGATATGTGGCTCGTCTCTTATTCCCCAATTTGAAGAAACTGCTTTAACTGTGGGCGATGGCAAACGGGTGGTCCGGAAATGACGAATGCGGAGGTTTCTTTTCAAGGGTTGAAGTGACACCAGAAAGAAAGCGGGTCACACGCGGTCTCCACAAAGTTAAAGTAGCAACAGTTTGTTATTTTTGCTTTGAATAATTTTCAGAGCCGTCTAGGACCTGTATCGTGTCGACTCCACACACTTCAGCCTATGAACTACAGCTGTAGAAAATAATTCGATTCGCTCTGATGTCATCACAATGCACGTGAGTGGCCGGAGGCGGCTCCTATCACGTAACGTGGGGGTTGCGGGGCCCTGTGTTACGCCCGAGGGTCGGATTGGTAAGGCAGGTACTCGGGCAATAGACGAAGGGCCGGTGTCTGAGTTGCAGCTGTGAGGCGCTTTTCAGGGCAGCATGCAGGCAGACTTGGGATGTGTCTTTGCTGTTGAGATGCCGCCAGCGGCTCAAAGGGTTCCCCCCCCGAAGCCCCCTTATTGCCGTCTGGCTCGCTCGCATACGTTGATTTGTTCTGCATACGCCTCACCAGTTTCAAATTCCACCAGCCGCCACTGTATAAGGGGTCGCTCTCGTTTGTTTATAATAAGAAATGTTACATACGACAGTGAGCACTACGCGTGTAGGAGTCTCGTGCTGTCCTCACTGGAAAGCAGCATATTTCCAGAGTCTGGGGTCTGGAGAAGCACAAACTCGTGATTTAAAAAGTAACACAGTAGTTTCGGTTTGGTTCACTAATAAGAATGTATTTCTTCCCAAATGAAACCTCTTTAGCAACCGTAGGATAACAAAAGATGGGCTGGTAGGGGGGGGGTACATAAGGTTCTAAACCTACACCTTGCAGTTTGCATGAATATCCTCGACTCCAGTTCATAGCTCACTGTGCTATATAAGAAGGATTATGAACTGCAAGTAACAAAAGGATCACTGACAAAAGCAGTAAAAACTGAGTTATCTACAAAAATAATATTCTTTCTACCTACTATATGTGCTTGTTAGCAGGTACATAACCTCCTGCGCTACCTTATAATGCATTAAAACTGTAACTAGACAAAACCCAGATCTGTATAGCAGGTACATTAATCACCCGACTCATCTTGACGTGTAATATTGCTTGAGAATTGCTGGGCACACAAAGAACTCGGCAGCACGTGCTTTTAAACCTATAAGGTATTCCAAAGTGGAGCACCCCTCCAAGCTCTGTGCCCGGTGCGGTGGCACCGGTCGCACAGCCCGAAAGCCAGCACTGATTGAATTAGTCCTTGATTGTTGCTGTAGTCGTGGAGCTAGTCGGCACTACCTCTCGGGTGATGGTAGGAGATCACAAGTTGCGTCTGCCACTGGTAGCTCCTAGCTAAGTCTGCATTGTGTGTCAGTGGAGATCACAGGGAAGCCGAGTTATGGGGGTGACCGTTCATGTCACAAGCATGCATGAGGACCTGGAGGTGACTCCCCCCTTCGGAACTAGTGGGTCTCTCCCTTCTGAGGCCGAGGTCGGGCACATTAACACTAGATCCTTGAGAAGAACAAGATCCTGGGAGGGACCTCAGGCTAGCCTGCATGGATCCTGCGTTGTATGTTACGTTGTGTGTCCTGCCTTTTCTTCATCTATACTTTACTTAAACGTCTCTATGGTACCTGAGCCCTGTGTGAGCGAGTCTGTGGCACCAGAATATCATAGTCCGAACACAGTGGGACATAAATATTGTGTTCAAAATACTGTTTTCAAAAATATTGCCCCATTGGAGAGAACAATGCCTGCACTCAATCCGACAATATTTTTGTAAATCATATTTAGGACGTAACACTTATCTCCGGCGATATTTCTATGATCAGACATGCGGCCAGGAGTGAGTAGTCTGTGTAGATTTTGGGGGATCGTTCGGGCCATTTCTCCGAATCTGTTTGACCTCTGACCTGAAAGGTCACGCTCCCATTGTCTGACCAGAGTGGCTCTGTTCAGGCTAGAGCTGAAAGCCTCTTCTGCCCTGCTGGGGGTTCATCTCCCAGTTGTGCACACCAGTGCTTTTTAAACAGGCTTGTACCTGAACGTGCTTTCCTACATTGAAGTGCTTAGATGGAACTCCATAAAAGAAGCACTAAACACCTGGCTGAACCTGGACCCAAAGCAGGCCTGGCAGAAAACACGTGTACCAGCCTCGCACTGGGCAGAGGAAGTGTGTCGCCCCCCCTAGAGGGTTTGGGAAGGAGCGGAGCGTTCTGCTATCTGGAAACATGGAGTGTTTTTAAATCTATTGGCTAAAAAGACCGAGGCTTTACAGGCAGTTCTGAAGTGTGGCTAGTGAACTGTTGTACCACCTCTGTGTCTGCCAGTCGTCCGCGGTTCCTAGAAACTGTTGGACTCTCAAACAGCAAATCCCGCATTTGTGGATGGCAAAACTGTGCTCCCAGGTCAAAACTCTGGTTCACAGCGGCGAATGTATGTGGCACAGTCAAGTCAAATCAAACTTTATCGATGGGTTACTGAAAACCATTCGAAATCATCCCATCATTGTGCGTATCGGCGCATATTATAATGCACACATTGGCCGTCACGTTGCCTATTGTTACACCTTCTACTTTTGGTCAACAAATAAAAACTGGTCAGCCAAAATTCATTAACGTTGGCAGTAACAGGATTAAAAACTTGATAACTTATGATGCGACATGACAGCATTAAGAACAGGTGAAATGCATTGATCAGAACTGACGCATCATTTTAGGCATTAAAGCGCCCTTGTTTTCACGACAGACACTGTAGTAAATTCGGACATGATTCAACGTTAGTAGGGATTGCTAACGTGCAGTAGTAAAAAAGTCTAGCTTCGTTGTTGACATTTGTGGCTTGGCTTTCACGACATCCACTACCAGCTCTACGCCCGCATCTAACGCTCAACGGAGCGATGCAGTGAGCGGCAGCAGTGACCACTACAACTGAGGTCAGACTGGAATATATGCAGAAGGTGCTTCAATGGAGACGCAGAATGAAGCCCTTCTCCAGAGCCGGTTGATCATTACCTACAAAGTGTCCAGAGTTCAATGTTAATAACACAGGGATTCGAATCAACAGGCTACAGGGCAGTCCATGCTTATCTGCTGTCGAAGACTGCAGCACAGGAACTGACGTCTCCTAGAATTTGAACCAGGCCAATAGCTGTAGGTCAGTACCCTGCAAGCAGGCTGGCCCTGCTGCCGCCAAAGTCCTTATTCCAAGCCGGAGGAAGCATGAGCATAGCAGCTGCCTTCCTAGGGCCATTACATATGGGTATATACAAATAATATGAGTAGGAGACTCTGGGTACTGCCCGCATCCTCTACAACATGTGCATGAGTGTAGGTATCCCCACCATGTAGTAGTTTTAAGGGGTGTAAGTAAAAACCTGAATTGAAAAGATTTTGCTCATAATGACTGTTCATGCGCAAATAGAGGTATGGTTGTGGTCTGGGTGTCTGACATGACGCTTAAAGAAGGTCGGCTCTGGCCAGTCTTTCAAACACCTCTGTTTTTGATGTAAGAGTATACACTCTGGACACTTTCTTTACTTGTAATTTGAACCGTCTGTCCCAGAACTCATGTAACTAAAAATCAAAAATAATTGTTGTAAATTTACCTTTCTGTTATCTATGTGAATTTTGGAATGGTCTTGATGGTCTTTCCAGAGGCATGCTTTTAAGGATCCCACAGGTGCATTTTTCAAACTGTAACAATGCTTCCCAAATTGTGCATCAGCGGGTGTAGAGAGGTTGACCATTCCAAACTCTAATTGACTAACAGGCGTGCTCTTGAGTAGACAAACACCTTCCTAATTGCCTCGGATTGGATTTGTACCGGGGCAGTTTGGTACCCCAGGTTGGAGCCCCATAAATAATGGCTGGTTTGAACTTGGCTCTGAAAACGTGCAGCAGGCTCGTTCCGGTGGAGCTTACAGCCTGTTACTTATCAATCTTAATTAATGCTGCAGAAACTGTGCTCAGCTCCTCATTGCTTTCAATTGGTTTTTAAATGTGAGTTTTGAGTCAATCCAAATTCCTAGGTAAAGATAAGCTTGTGTCATCTGAGTATTTTGTTCTTCAAGTTGCCAAAAAAAGTTGGATTTCACAGGACCAAATTTTATCGGTACAGGGGCGTATTGAAGCAGCTGGAGATGTTGACTTAACAGTTTTGAAGGAAAGACTCACTGACCTAATAGCACGTGTTGAAGATCTGCCGTGTTCAAATTGAATAGAACAGGCACCAGGACACAGCCTTGTTTTAGATCCTGATTAGTGTTGATTTTCTTAGACAAAATAGTGCCATTGCCAAATTTTATTCTGACCTAGGAATCCGTATACAGTAGTCGAGTGAACAAAGATTCTGGTATTTTCCAATCGTTCAGCTTCCACCAAAGAGTTTGTCCGATTGACTTTATCAAAAGCCACACTATGCCCCAAAAAACAGACATACAATGATGACTTCTGAGCAATTGCATTTTTTTTGCCAAAAGGATGATTATACTAATCTTATCCAGGGTTTCATTGCCTTTTCTAAACCCTGTCTGACAGAAGGGTAAGATTTTAAGTGAGTTAATCCAGATTTCAAGATCAACCAGCTCTAATTTTGCTAACACTTTAGCTTCAGAGTTCAACAGAGCTATTGTACCATAGTTTTCTGGTATATCTGTTGAACACATTTTCCTTGGCATAGTACAATTGCAATAGTATTTCTCCCAGGTCTTCATCAATGCCATTAATTCTTGGAGAAGGGCCATCTAATTGCCAGACAAATTTCCAAAATTCAGTGCTGTTCTTGGCCGCTTACAGATATTGTGCCATCTTTTTTACATTTTAAATCTGATTTTGCTTTCCAAAACTTTGCACTATATTCTCTTTTCAATTTGGTGAGAAGACCTTTATCCACCACCTGGTTCTGGTTTTCAATCTTTTTTTTTTTTTTTCTTTTCTTTTCTTTTTTTTTTTGTAATTTCAATATTTCTTTCTTTAGTGATCTGAATTTGTCCGTATAACATGACAAGTCCTTATGAGGATTATGTTCGCTTGTCTGGGGTGGGCAAGTCGGTCTCATTGGGGTTTGACCTGGTTGAAAGTGTTCCACCAATGAAGGGAGGATATTAGCCCATGCGTTGATTACAGGTGGAGAGGTGTGGTGCAGCGGCCAGGGCAGCTGACTTCGGAGCACAGGGTTCACGGTTCGATCCCCGGCTGCGGCAGCTCAGCTCAGCACCATGTGACTCTGGGCAATAGCTCACTTAATTTCCACGACGGCCCCCAGCGCCTTGAGACCCGTAAGGGTGAGTAGCTGCGCTATATAAAAACGGACTTACTTTTTTTTACTTGCAGCATTAACCTCCGTTATCTGCAGTATTTCTTTCACTAACTGATCAGCTGAGCAGCACTTCTGCTGCTCGTATTCTGCTTATGCTGGTATATTCCATTTAACTCTACAGAGCCTGCAATAGTCTTGGCTGCTCTTTGTCTTTGCAGGTAAGTTCCAGGTTAAAAGAGAAAATCTGACCATGATGGTCACTTTTGGCCAGGGAAAGAATTTGAAAAAAGATAGTCAATTCTAGAAGGCAAGTGGAGTCAAAAGTGTAATCCAAAATATTTGACACAGTCCCAGTTTGTATGTGTCTTGCGTTGGTATATCTGGTTGAAAACATCTGTTACGATTAATCAGCCCATAATCATACAAACTGGTCCAAAAACGGTCATTAACAGCACAGACTTTATGGAGAAGCACACCATTTCTGGAACATTACAATATTGCTGGATCTTGTAGGACTGCCAGAGAAAAGGCTTCGTTTAAATCCCCCGTTAGCATTATTTCGTGTTCTGGGATTGCCTGCTGCAGAGTGTCCAGTCGCTCCAAGTGTTCCTTGCATTATTTTCTTTTTTACTGAGTCTGGTGGAATATAGACAATAAATAAAAAACACTACGGATTTATGTGCAATATAAAATACAATGTTGGTTACAAGCAAATAACTGGACTTGGTCTCAATTACTGAGCAGTTGCACTTTATTTTTGTTGCAATGGATGTTACCAAGCCTCCTGATCGTCTGCCCTGATCCAGAAGTTTTATTGCTGGCTTACTGTAGGAATTGGAACTGGCTAAACCAACAATAGCGTGGCACAGTCGAAGCAACACCTCTCCGTGCTCACTAGAAGAGAATGGTGCTATTCAACGGCAGAAGAAATACCACCAGTGATGCATACTGTTGCTCGGCCAGTGTCGTCAATGGCCCGTGCCCCCTTAATTGTCCATTACAATGTCAATGCCATACAATTAAAGGTTATTTAACCTGGTCCTGTGATGTGCCAGGGAGCTACCATCCTGTCCCAGGGCACTTCCTGAAATGCGAGTCTTGCTCAGACACTTTGCCTGCTGACAATCTCAATCCTGGGTTATGATAGAATGTCCTTGGTGCTACTAATATTGGGACACTCCATGGGCCAGTCTGCCAAGGGTGATGGGTGAAGACTGAATAGACAAAGAGGGCTCATTGGGTCCCCTCTCTGTGTAGAGGAATGGAAGAGATTTGAGGTGGGCACTCAATGCTCATACCAAGGGCCTGGGGCTCAGGGTGCCGCAGGTTACTTAATGCCCTCAGGTTATTAACCCTCCAGGCAGGTGTCTTACTGGGGAATCACCTGTAGTTCACAGATATTCAGTGCTTAATTTGTAAAAAAAAAAAAAAAAAGTGCCAGGGTTCTCATCAGGAGGCCACTGCAGCTGCACCACACATTGCCCCTGCCACACAATGCCAATGATGGTAACAACACAGCTACTAGCATTCACACTCCTACAAGTGTGACAATTCGGACTATTTCAGGCCCCTAAAGCTATAAGAATGGCTTGGGCGGCAGGTAATAGTCATTTTTAATGTATATTGAATTAATAATTACCTGTTGGTATAGTCACCTCTAAATAAGTCACAGTGCCACCTTGTGGCAGACTGTCCCATGCGCTGGTGTTGACAATTAAGTGCCGGTGCAGAGCACCGGAGACCACTGGCTCAAATTAAGCACTGCAGATATTCCCATAATGCCCCAGTACGAGAAGAACACAGTGACCTGATGGTATCAACACCCCCCCTCGACTGTGAAGTATACATTCATGTTGCTGTACCCACAGCGCCCCACAGAATGTTATTACACATTGCTACAACACTTTCTGTGTTTCAGTTACCCTTTGCCTCTGTGCACCAGGCCTCGCCTGCTGGTGACCACCTCCTTCCTTGGTCTGCCACTTTGGAAAAGTCTCTGGTCAGTGCTGAATGGTGCCCGGGGTGGCCTGGTGCAGGCCAGTGTCAGCCAATGGGTCACTTTCAGCATGATGACCTCACGTGCAAGTTAAGGGGCCAGAGGTCAGTCCACAGTGACCGATTTCTTGTAATGTAAGAGCAATGGAGAAGCCTCACCCAGCTATGAAGGGGAGGCTAGGTTCCTGCACGGTGCTCCCCCATAAAATAATAATACCAGTTCTTTCCTTACCCTGGACTTACCGTGACGCCCCTGGCGGAGGTCGACGATATGGAGTATTGTACCGTGTCACCCCCAGTGAGGGCCCAAGTGTTGTTGAAATCACTGACCTTGTCCCAGTCCAAGAGGGAGGACCACAGATCCAGCAGCGACAGAAGGCAGGAGCCATGGGGTATCACTCCTTGTCAGGTACCTCCCACCACCCCCTCCTCCACTCACTGATACCACGCCTCCTATATCAGGGGCAGCGCTCACTGAACCCATGAGGGCCCAGGTCTGTGGTTATCTGGGAGTGCCTTGCCCAAGTTGACCTCTGTCCCCAACAAACACAAGGAGATGATGGACAGAGCGCTGAAACTTTTCAGACGCTCACCCCCAGTCACAGATCTGGGTTGAATCCATCATCGTTCGCACTCAGTTCAGACCCAGCTATATGCAAATCAGTCTTGACCCTGTGCCTCATGGGAGCAGTCCAGCCTGAACTGCCAAGCCAGGTCTTCCCTGAACCGGAAACAAGCATCCTGAGACCGGTTTTGGGGTGACACCCCTCATCAGCCAGGCTCACTTGAATCCAGTGGCAAAGTGAGCAAGGGACCCATGTCTGGGCATACCCTGCCAACTTAGGGTGAACAAAGCAAACACAAGGAGATGATGGACGAAGCGCTGAAACTTTTCAGACACTCACTCCCAGTCACAGATCTGTGTTGAATCCATCATCGTTCTTTAGCTCACTTCGCCACCTCAGTTCAGACCCAGCTATATGCAAATCAGTCTTGACCCTGTGCCTCATGGGAACAGTCCAGCCCCAACTGCCAAGCCATATCTTCCCTGAACCGGAAGCAAGCATCCTGGGACCGGTTTCGAGCTAACCGCCCTCATCAGCCAGGCTAGCTTGAATCCAGTGGCAAAGTGAGCAAGGGACAGAACGTCAACATAATTCAGTGCATTTGGGCTCATTTGCATTTTCAAAAGCTTGAAATCTGATAGGAGCTCATTTTATTCATAGTGCTTGCTGCAGTAGTTTCCGGCGCTTCTCGGGTGTGAGAAGGGTTCAAGGCTTGGTGAATGAGAACAGAATCAGGGGAGACGGAACCTGATGCAGGCATAAAAGGCAGGGTGGGTGAGAACGGTGGTTGACATGTTGCCTGGTGTGCAGGTAGTGGCACATTGTATCAAGTGCTGCACCCGTTGTCCGAGTCCAGCAGGGGGCGCATTTGCAATGATTTGCATAGCAGTCTTAGAACACCGTTGCGTTCGCCTCCACTAACTCTCCCCGTCTCCTCTTCTTTTCCCTCCCGTCCTCTCTCATCTGCCTTCTCTGTGCCCTCCTCGCGCTCCGTCCTCCATCAGCCATACTAGGGCTGTGAGTCATTTCTGTGAGGTGAGCAAGTCTTTGCCTTTGGCGCCCGTCAGGCGCCAACAATGTGCGCACTGTCCCTGACACTGAGTGTGAGAGGGCAGCCGCTCTGATTTCTAATAATGCCAGCTTGTTTTTAGGTCTCGCCTACGCAGCGCGCATGCGCTGATTAGGAGGGCCTTTAGCCGTCGCTCTGCTCATTTTCAAGCACTTCACTCGTGCTTGTGGCGGCATCCACCTTGCGGGAGCGAGCAGCGGCGCGCCACAAGCACGAGTGCAGTGCTTAAAGTGAAGACTGCTCTCCCAAGCGCGCGCGCACTACTCGCGGGCTTGTTGTAGTCCAGGAAGTTTGCGACGCTCTGGCCAGCTAGTCTCCTCTCTATCTGTGTGTGGAAGCAGTTGTAATGAATATTCGCGTTACCCCTGCAGCTGTTTGTTCTTTGCTGAATGCATGTCGTTTATTGCTTCCTGAGTTTGATGGTCTGCTTTTACGTGTATTCCACCTTTGCAGTCCCACGCAGGGGTGGATTTCCTTCCATTGCGTGTGAGAATGGAGACGGGTCCGATCCTGTTTCTAGAAGGGTTGGTTTTATTACAGCCCGGTTTGGTGAAGCTAGTAACCAATTTCCATTAATACCTTTTTGTGGACCCGTCCCTGCTACTCGCTCATATCTACATTCTTAGAGGTCTTTCACCCATCTTCTTTGTCTCCCCCTCGAACTTCTGCCCTCCTTCTCCAGCAGTCAATGTCCCTCCTCCTTCATGTATAGCCCCCACCCCGCCAGCGTCATTTCGAGAGTCTTGCTGACTTACACAATACTTCAGTACAGTGCCCTGTTATAATTTCAGGGTAACCATCAAGGCACTAAATATGCTCGGGACAAACATCTCGCAAACCAGTTCGGCGATCACAGACGCGCCTCGTCGTGCTGTCTGCGTCTATGTGACAGCGCAAGACACTTCTTAAAATAGAGCAGTGGTCGTTGAGCTCTGGTTCAAGCCCTCGTAAATTTTATTTTTCAATGCAATACATCTGTTCCAAAACAAGCAGGGCCCTCTGCCTGTCGTTGCTGCACACAGGCCCCGTTGTGCCTGCTGCGGTGAATCACTCTTCCTGCAGGCTGCTGAGACAGGCCCCTCCTCTGGGGCTGGCGGGCGCCCAGGGCGGGCTGCAGCTGGGCCCTTACTGTCTGTTATTCATGCCTGGGGGGCAGGATGGGTTGGCAGGGTTTGTCCGCGTGCACTCGCTATTATGGATGTTGCCTGTACCCAATTTCCTCTCGTTCTACGCCTGTACCCTGACCCCATCTTCTGCCTCTGGCTGTGGAGCTCTTCTCTCTATTTCTACCTCGCCCCCCACCCCCCCCCCAGCAGCGTCCGCATTTAGTACCCCCTTCAACCATACACCCTCTTCCCTTCATGTCCAATGAACTGTTTCCGTCACTGCTCTCTCTCCCTGCCAATGTCGCCTTTCTCACCCATTACTCACTGTCTCTGGCCCTTCTCCAATGGCTGTCTCTTCTTCTCTCTCTGTCACATCTGACCCTTCTCCAATGGCTGTCTCTTCTTCTCGCCCTGTCACCTCTAACCCTTCTCCAATGGCTGTCTCTTCTTCTCTCCCTGTCACCTCTGCAAGCGTCTCCTTTCTTCATGCCCTCCCATCCTTTGCTGACATTGTCACTCTCTGCTCTCCTCACGCGCCCCCTCTCCTGAAGTGTCCGTAATCGCGGCCGTTTCTCCCTCCCATCACGTCTCTCCCTCCTTCCCTCGCTCTGTCTGTAAAGCGTCACTGCTGCTCCCGCTCCTGCCCGCCGGCGGCTCCTCCCACTCTCTCGCTGTCTGTCTGACAACCTCTCTCCCATCCCTCCATCTCTCTCACGCTCTCTCCCATCCTGCCATCCCCCTCATCCTCTCTCCCATCCTGCCATCCCCCTCATCCTCTCTCCCATCCTGCCATCTCTCATGCTCTCTCCCCTCCTGCCATCTCTCATGCTCTCTCCCATCCTGCCATCTCTCATGCTCTCTCCCATCCTGCCATCTCTCTCATGCTCTCTCCCATCCTGCTATCTCTCATCCTCTCTCCCATCCTGCTATCTCTCTCACGCTCTCTCACATCCTGCCATCTCTCTCTGATCCTGCCATCTCCCTCATCCTCTCTCCGATCCTGCCATCTCTCACGCTCTCTCCGATCCTGCCATCTCCCTCATGCTCTCTCCCATCCTGCCATCTCCCTCACGCTCTCTCCCATCCTGCCATCTCCCTCACGCTCTCTCCCATCCTGCCATCTCCCTCACGCTCTCTCCCATCCTGCCATCTCCCTCACGCTCTCTCCCATCCTGCCATCTCCCCTCACGCTCTCTCCCATCCTGCCATCTCCCTCACGCTCTCTCCCATCCTGCCATCTCCCTCACGCTCTCTCCCATCCTGCCATCTCCCTCACGCTCTCTCCCATCCTGCCATCTCCCTCACGCTCTCTCCCATCCTGCCATCTCCCTCACGCTCTCTCCCATCCTGCCATCTCCCTCACGCTCTCTCCCATCCTGCCATCTCCCTCACGCTCTCTCCCATCCTGCCATCTCCCTCACGCTCTCTCCCATCCTGCCATCTCCCTCACGCTCTCTCCCATCCTGCCATCTCCCTCACGCTCTCTCCCATCCTGCCATCTCCCTCACGCTCTCTCCCATCCTGCCATCTCCCTCACGCTCTCTCCCATCCTGCCATCTCCCTCACGCTCTCTCCCATCCTGCCATCTCCCTCACGCTCTCTCCCATCCTGCCATCTCCCTCACGCTCTCTGCCATCTCCCTCACGCTCTCTGCCATCTCCCTCACGCTCTCTGCCATCTCCCTCACGCTCTCTCCCATCCTGCCATCTCCCTCACGCTCTCTCCCATCCTGCCATCTCCCTCACGCTCTCTCCCATCCTGCCATCTCCCTCACGCTCTCTCCCATCCTGCCATCTCCCTCACGCTCTCTGCCATCTCCCTCACGCTCTCTGCCATCTCCCTCACGCTCTCTGCCATCTCCCTCACGCTCTCTGCCATCTCCCTCACGCTCTCTCCCATCCTGCCATCTCCCTCACGCTCTCTCCCATCCTGCCATCTCCCTCACGCTCTCTCCCATCCTGCCATCTCTCTCACGCTCTCTCCCATCCTGCCATCTCTCTCACGCTCTCTCCCATCCTGCCATCTTTCTCACGCTCTCTCCCATCCTGCCATCTCTCTCACGCTCTCTCCCATCCTGCCATCTCTCTCACGCTCTCTCCCATCCTGCCATCTCTCTCACGCTCTCTCCCATCCTGCCATCTCTCTCACGTGCCATCTCTCACGCTCTCTCCCATCCTGCCATCTCTCTCACGCTCTCTCCCATCCTGCCATCTCTCTCACGCTCTCTCCCATCCTGCCATCTCTCTCACGCTCTCTCCCATCCTGCCATCTCTCACGCTCTCTCCCATCCTGCCATCTCTCACGCTCTCTCCCATCCTGCCATCTCTCACGCTCTCTCCCATCCTGCCATCTCTCACGCTCTCTCCCATCCTGCCATCTCTCACGCTCTCTCCCATCCTGCCATCTCTCACGCTCTCTCCCATCCTGCCATCTCTCACGCTCTCTCCCATCCTGCCATCTCTCTCACGCTCTCTCCCATCCTGCCATCTCTCTCGCTCTCTCCCATCCTGCCATCTCTCACGCTCTCTCCCATCCTGCCATCTCTCACGCTCTCTCCCATCCTGCCATCTCTCACGCTCTCTCCCATCCTGCCATCTCTCTCATGCTCTCTCCCATCCTGCCATCTCTCTCACCCTCTCTCCCATCCTGCCATCTCTCTCACGCTCTCTCCCATCCTGCCATCTCTCTCACGCTCTCTCCCATCCTGCCATCTCTCACCCTCTCTCCCATCCTGCCATCTCTCACCCTCTCTCCCATCCTGCCATCTCTCACCCTCTCTCCCATCCTGCCATATCTCTCACCCTCACTCCCATCCTGCCATCTCTCACCCTCTCTCCCATCCTGCCATCTCTCACACCCCCTCCCATCCTGCCATCTCTCTCACGAATGTGAAAGCACCGCATGGGCGCTCACCATGAATGTGAAAGCACCGCATGGGCGCTAGTAATTTGCAATGCAATGGGTCTCGCATTTGCGAGAGTTTAAGCTATTGCATTGCCAATCCACTCTCACTTACTAACTAACTAACTAAATCTCTCACTCTATCCCTAACTAACTAAATCTCTCACTAACTATCTCGATCTCACTCAATAACTCACTCTCCTACTAACTCAATAACTCTCACTAACTCTATAAATACATAATTAACTAACTCTCTCTCTCTCAATAACTAACTGACTCACTCTCTCAATAACTAACTAAATAACTAACTACCTCAATAACTAATTCACTAACTATCTCACATACTCACTAAATCTCTAACTCTCTCTCACTAACTAACTAAATAACTAACTAACTCTCTCACTCTCTCTCTCACTAACTAACAGGATAACTAACTAACTCTCAATACCTCACACACTAACTCTCTCACTAAGTAACTTACTAACTATCACTCACTATCTTAAAAACTCACTAACTCTCTCACTCACTAACTAACTCTATTAAAAAATAACTAACTCTATCACGCTTCTCAGTTCTCACACTGCACCCGTCCTCCATAGGTCCCCTATATCACTACCTTCGCTGTTTCCTTAAGGTAAAAAAAATAAATAACTGCTCTAGGCACTCTGTCTAGTCCTATCGTGGTTGTTATACCACTTTCAAACTTTATACTTTGATCTCCCCCTACAGGCCACTATATATTCTGCTATTTACTGTCGTTCTACAGATTTAATATAGTATGCTTTCTTCTCTAATATCATCAATATTTTAAAAAACCTGTTTATTAATAAATACTTATATTTTATATATGCCTTCTATGGTTCTCCTTTAATTTGCGCATTCATAAGGTTCACAATTGGTAAAATAAGCAGCTTTACATTCCTTCAACTCTTACACTAAAGGCTACTCTCCATAACTAACACTAGGATAGCTTTCAATAAATGTTGTCTTTAACCTATTCATCAATAAGGGTTCTTTAAACAACTGCAAAGTGCACACTATAATTAGTGTTCAACATAGACCAGGCCAACCACTCATTTATAACAATACAAATTAACATTACAAAAACCATTCCTTCAAAACACTCTCTCAAACATTCACATAGCCAATAGGTCTCGCCTTTAGGACCTTACAAATGTTTCGCCATACAACAGTTCATAATATTGCACCAAAGATATTATACTGCATAACTAAATACTTATAAGGTCCCAAAAGCAAAACCTATTGCCATATACAATAAGACCTTATAAGTGTTTAGTTATCCAGCACAATTTCCTTAATGCAACATCAATTGTTGCATAGCTAAACACTTATAAGGTCCCAAAGGCGAGACCTATTGGCTATGCCAATGCTTGTTTATTTTGGTGCAGGTGTTTTGACACATATGGAGCACAGTCAGCCATTGGTATGGCACAGCTGAGCATTTGGGAGTCGGTTTCTGATGATTCATGTTACACGTATGTTATTTTAACCTGTTATATTATTAACCTATGTGACGTTACTCAGTTTAGCGACTTCAGAAGGATTGAAGTCTGTGTTGGCCTTGTCAGCATTCAAACTAGTGACCTGCAGATCAACGCAAATCTCGGGGATGAGTATTTAACTCACTGAGCCATCCTTTTGGGTTCAGTGACACTTGTGGTTGTTTATTCAGTGCCACGCAGGAAGTGGACTTTAAACCAGCCGAACTCATTCACCTGTGAGATATGTCCCAATCCTCGTCTGGGTGTGTCACTGACCAGTTCCTTTATCTGCTCGCTCATGTGCAGCTGCTCTCAAGACTAGGGGTTCGCACATGCACCCCTTTCAGATACCAGCCTGAAGCGTGTTCCTCAGTACATGTATGCAATGGGGGAAATATCTCCTCTTCATCAGGTTTCTAAAACCTTTCAAGCTTTATGGAGTTTATAAATTGCCACAGTTTTCAAAACTTGCAGACGTTTTGCAAAGAAACTGTTTCAACCTTGTTATCCTGAAAAGTGTGTCACCTTTGTAAACCTTCCCAGGGGAGATGCACATTTCGCTGACCCCTCCCACCTCTGGACCGCAGAACTTACGGCGCAACACCTACTCGCCCCAGCAGATGGTGCTAGAGGCCAGGACCTATGCTGCGTGTCAGGAGCTGGGCCCCAAGGGATATAGGACAGACAAACGCATATACCCCCCAGAAACACAATTCTTCAGGTCACGTGATTTAAGCACATCAATGAACCCTTAGCCTCTGGGTCTGGAGGGAATCAGTGCAGCCTTTGATTTCTGAACCAAAGAGACACCCAAGTCCAACATCTTCGCTGAATGAATCTCTCATCATCAGCTAACAGTGGTCCAGTAGGTCACTAACTGCAGATTATTCTACTGTGTCGTGAGCTCTGGCCAGTTTGTGAGACAGTCACAGCTGCAGACTGTCCATGCAGTTTTAATGCAGTGACCACTGGCCAGTGCACGGTGTTGACATTCAGACATTCTTGTTTCTAAAGTTTTCAGAAATCAGCAATTTCCTATTACCAATAAAACTATAAAGTCAGAAATATAATAACTTGCAGCATCTTATTGTTTTAAAACTTCAGGAGCTTTGTAAAGTGCAAAACTTGTGAACTATAACAGAAAATAAGACCGGCAGCTTCCGCGCCCCATCCATGCAGCAGCAATGGGCGGACAGGGCAGCGGGTGGACAGCAGCTACTGAACATAACATGTATATTTGCAAAGCACACGTTCACCCAGAAGGGCATCTTGGCGCTGAATAACAGATGTTTATTGTTACCCAACTCAATGGTACTCATTTTATCGACCTCAGAAGGATGAAAGGCGTCCAGGAGTACACCTGCCCGGATTTGAACCTGTGACCATGAAGTCAAACATAGGCCCCTACAGTGGACGCATTAGTCCACTAAGCCAACAGACCCGCCTTGGCAGTAGTCCACTAGCCCCTGTGCCAGGCCGTCTACCTGAGGGCAAAGTTCAGGCCCCACACCAACCCAAGCACTGCGCCTGCTTGCCATGCCACAGAGATTCAAATTTATGTCTCGCCACATACAGCATTAATGCTCTATTGTCAAACGACCTGTTGTATACAATAGTGATACTTCACACTTCCTCTGCATCTGCCCGTTGCGTATGATTGGCCGGTTTTCTTGGGAATCTCATTTTTCTTATCCAATGCCTTTACTGTTTCTTCTTGTGTTTGCCCCTCTAACGGACCATACCTTCTTTTGATGACTTGTAGCGTCCCACAGCTTCTAAAGGGAACTACTTTTTAGGTCTTGCTTTCCAGACACTGCAAGCTTTCTGGCTAGAAATGCCAATTGTGGGCTTAACGAGAGCTTACAGTGGCCTTTTGCCCAACCATTGTTTATCCTTTGTCTTATTGTCACTTTAAGGTGCTTGCTACTTATTTGATGGCTTTCCTTGTCCGTCTTGTGTTTGTCCCTCCCCTACAGCATAGCTTCTTTACCATCCCCTTGATTTGGAGGACTTGTCCTTCCACTGCTCACTTTTAGGGACCTACTTTGTTCTTTTTGATTAGGCAGTCCATGAGTGCATGTGTTTTGCAGCTCTCTCCCTTGTGTTTTCACCAAATTCCCACCCCCTAGCGTTCCATGTTTCTCTCTCGTGTACCTCTCACCTGCTCACCCTGTGCTCCGTATTCTCTCCCTAATGTGCTTCTCTCCTACTTCCCGCATGTTGCTGGCACCCTTCTGTGTTGCTCACTTTCTGGTTTGCTTCTCTCCCCCGCCCGCGCTCCATGTTCTTTGGTCCGTCATGTGCTTCTCTTACGGCACCCGTGCTGGTCTCTCCTCCCATCACTCTGTGTTGCTCTCTCCCTCATGTGCTGCCTTCCCCTCACCTCCACTCCACCCACTCCCCCTTTTGTTACCCAACCCCTGCAGTCCTTTTATGTATTCAGTACTTTCACACTAAATTCCTCACTCCCACCCCTTTTTTTTTTTTTTTTTTTTTTTTAACTGATCCAAGTGGAGTCTACCATTTTGGATCGGTAAATATGAAATGAAGCAAATGGCACCCACATCGTTCTGCTGGTGTGCATGCATCTACACACATGCGTGCGCCACAGGAATGACATAACCCAGTGGCGGCTCCTCTGCTATGGCGGAGGAGCGTCGCCCCACTGCTTAAAAGGAAAAATAAAATGATAATAACGTATCGGTCTTATCATTTTATTTTTCCTATTGAAGTCAGTGGCTCGCGGGGCAGGGCTGGAAAGAGCAGGGAGAGGAGTGGTTTGCAGGACTGCTTGGTCGGACCTATTGGGCCGGCCAAACAGCCCTGCGCACTTTGCATCTTCCCCACCAGGCTGCATTACACAGCCTGGCGAGGACCATGCAAAGCCTCCCAGTCCCCATCAGAGCACAGTGGTTCGGCGCTCAGACCAATCGCAACACTGCATTTAAGGTGGCGGCCGGCCGGCACAAGTTTGTCGTCTTTTTTTTTTTTTTTCCTTTTAAACCCCCATACCCTTGATCAGTAGCAGTCGCTACTGACATAACCACCTGTAAGGGTCACCTCATAGGGCCCTTTTGTTTTCTTTTAGAGTTGCTGCACAGCTTCAGGAAAAATCATTTTGCGTTTCCCCCGTGACGTTGGACAGAATCGCCAAAAGGCATTGGCAAAGCTAATGGGTCCCGGAGGCGACACCCATTGGCTTTGACTATGCTTGTTTACTTTTGCTTGTAGCACTCCATGGGAGTACATGTGTTCTTGCTCTGTCTCCTGTCTGTCCTCATCCTTCTACGCTGGTTTTGACATGGTTTTGTGCCACACAGCGCTCCTTTGCACAGCAGTGTTTGTTCTCACAAAGGCTTTTAGTCTTGCTTGATTAATTGTCACTGATGTAGTTATCTGTGCCCCTAACTTCCCTTCTACCTTTGTAATTTCAACCCTTCTTGTAGTTTAATGCCTTCTGTTCCTGTGAGGAACATCCCTGGTTGCTGCAAGGGTGCTGTAAATCCATTCATGCACAATGTTTTCTTTCACTGCGCGCTCTAGAGAGAGCATCGCCTCCCCTCGTCTTCAGTGCGCTTTCTCCTGTGCTTTCGTAGAGTCTGTGTTAAATTGGAACAAGTTGTGATTTACAAGCCCTTGCAGCATGCCCAGGTGTTTCTGAAGTGGCTTCAAGTTTGTTTCACTTCCTGCTGTGATTACTCTATAAACCTTCCTTCGGCAGACCCAAGACCTACTGGCCTTCAGAAGACCCCTCAAGACCTGGCTCTTCGATCAGTAGCAGCACCCCCCCCCCTCTTCCCCCAGCGCCTTGAGACCCTCGCGGGTATGTAGTGCGCTTTATAAGTGACCTGATTGATTGATTGATAAAGATCTCTGTTCCTAGGAGTTGTAAATTATTTTCTGAAGAAGCTGCCACTCTCAGTGCCCTAAAACAATTGCACGTTTTTATAAATGTATGTTAAAAAAAACTTAGAACGCCTAAAAATCCCTTAATTTTATTATTCGTTGGATGGCTTCAGAAAATGGCTCAGTTAATGTCATTTTGGAATTCTATTGCTGACCAGCATTAGCAAAGCCACCTGCTTTGCAAATGTTTCAGCATCTAAGCTCCCCCTGCTGCCACCATTATCCAACCTGCATCCCGTCCCCCTGCATCATCACTGTCTGCTTCCTTCCTCCTTCCATGCATGTGGAGGGATTGCAGTGGTTGGCTTGTAACGTGGGATGTCCTGTCAAGTAGGTAACCTGCATCTGGTAATCTCCTCCTTCCATGCATGTGGCGGGATTGCAGTGGTTGGCATCTAGCGTGGGATGTCCCGTCAAGTGGATATCCGGCATCTGGAAATCTCCTCCTTCCATGCATGCGGAGGGATTGCAGTGGTTGGCTTCTAGCGTGAGATGTCCCGTCAAGCGGATATCCTGGGGTTGGAAATCTCCTGCTTCCATGCGTGTGGAGGGATTGCAGTGGTCGTCTTCCAGCGTGAGATGTCCCGTCAAGCGGATATGCTGGGGTTGGAAATCTCCTGCTTCCATGCGTGTGGAGGGATTGCAGTGGTTGGCTTCTAGTGTGAGATTTCCCATCAAGTGGAAATATTGCGGCTGGAAATCTCCTGCTCCCATGCATGTGGAGGGATTGCAGTGGTTTGCTTCTAGCGTGGGATGTCCCATCAAGCGGATATCCTGCAGTTACAAATGCGGTTCCCGAGTGGGCCAGGCAGTTTTTTCTATATGTTGGGGGAGGCGGGCAAATGTGAAACTTCACCCTCTTCCTTCCCCAACTTCATGGGTCCTGTGATCACCATTGCCCATACCTGGCTTAGACCAGGAAACATCAAACATAGTATCAGGAAAAGTCAAAGCTACTCGTTCTGTCTTGTATTTTGGCTTTCCAGAATCTTTGCTCTTGTCTACGTTTGATGCTAAATCCTGCCCTTAATCGGTGACCTTAATCCAGCCATGCCTTGGTGAATCCTAGGACGTGGTCGTGAGGTCCCTCTTTCTCATTTTTAATGTGCACAGGGAAGGGCCGGCACTTGCAAGGCAGTTTTACTGTTGTTGAAAAATATTTATTTTCTTTCGTGTTGGCATCCAGCCAGCTGTGTTTTCCGCCAGTTGGAACTTTCTGGCCAGAAAGAAGTGTAACCGTGACCGCTGGGGATAGGAGGGACTGACATGGATCCGGTGGAGTCATGTACCTCTGAGTCTAGTCACAGATCATCAGGAGCAGACACAACCCTACCGTGTCTCCAGCCCCTCGCATGTCACCGTCTTAGTGGTTTGCCACAAATGCTGCTTAGCGGCACTGCAAGTCCTTCCCTAGCTCCTGACCCTCTAGATTATCTGATCCAAAAGATTCATACTTCCTAGTAATTTCCTTCGGATCCCAACTCCCTCTTCCTTGTAGTTCTCTATCTTAGAACTGTGAGTGGAAGTGTAGGTGTGAATGTGGGTCCATCTGTCCTGGTCACCTCAGTTTAAACATTGCAGCTAAATATTCCTTGAGCATTTCTGCTGCTTCTCGGTCAGCTTTCATCAGGTTGCTTTCTATATAAATGCCTTTTTTGCAATATTAAGTGCAAATCTGCAGTTGTGTAGATGCCTGGTGTTCCCTCTGACCCATTTGTCAGCTTCGTGCCCATTTCTGCAGCTTGCATTTTGGCAGAGAAGTCTCTAACTCATGCCCTGTATATCGGGTTCTCCTTTCTACCTTCTTCCTAGGTATCATTTCTTAACCCTGGATTAACTCTGCTTCTCAACTAGTCACAGACCCCACACACATTGCCGGACACACCCTGGACCCCATATTCTAGCCAGCAAAAGAATGAAGTACAGCCAAGCCACAGAAATCACCTGGTCCAACCATTCCATCATCCACTCCCACATCATAAGCACCCCACCACACCCTCCACCCCCCAACCCCACAGCTCCACCATACAGGAGCTGGAGCAAAGTAACTGAAAACCTCTGGACCAACACCCTCAGCGCCTCACCCACCGATACCACCACCGACCTTAGGGTGGCAGTCAAACTTCAATGCATGGATCAACCACTGCGCCAACATATTCGCACCCCTCAAACCCACCAAAACCAGCAGTTCCTCCAAACACCACAGCTGACTCACCCCATATATCCAGTCCCACAAGCGCACCTGCAAGCAACTTGAAAGGATCTGGTGCACCATCAAAACAAACACTGACTGATCCGATTTCCAACTAGCCCTCAACAGGTATCACCACCAACTCAAAAGAGCCAAGAAAAATAACCCTAGCCACCTGCCTCGAAGCCAGCCCTATTCAGCATCATCAAGGAGTTCTCCATCCCCACATCCACTGAGAACACCATCACCCCTTCTCAGGAGCTCTGCGATACCCTCACAGACTTCTACAACAAAATCATCACAGTCTACGAAAACTTCGACCTCCAACCTTCTGCAACCGCACTCGACAAACTCCTCAACTTCACCTCCCCCGCCCCCCAACAAAATCTCACCAACCCCATGGGAACCACTCTCGGCTCATACAACCACCACCATCATGGGCTCCATTCACTCGGGAGCACCCAGGGATCCCTGCCCCCACCACATGTTCAACCTGGGCAACAGCAGCATCAGCAAGGAACTTGCCACCATCATCAATGCAGCCATCGCTTTGGCTCTTTTCCGGAGGCATGTAAACACACGAAAGTTAAACCGCTCCTCAAAAAACCCACAGCTGACTCGGACCTCAAAAACGACCACCCCATCTCCCGGCTCCCATTTACAGCCAAAATACTGGGAAAAGCAATAAACCTCCAGCTCACCACACACCTAAAAATCAACAACCTACTGGACATCACGCAATCTGGTTTTTGTTCAAATCACAGCATGGAAACTGCCCTGATCGCGGCCACAGACAACATCAGGACTCTCCTAGAGAGGGGAGAAACTGCACCCCTGACCCTCCTCTATCTCTCCACAGCATCCGACACCGTGTCCCACTACACCCTTCTGCACAGACTCCACCGAATGGGGATCCAAGGGAAGGCCCTCAATTGGATTGCATCCTTCCTCTACGGATGAACCCAAAGTGTCTGCCTCCCACCCTAAACCTCTGACCCAAAAAACATCATGTTCAGCGTCCCAGAAGGGTTCTCACTAAGCCCAGCCCTATTCAGCACATACATGCCCCCCCCCCCCCCGGCCACCCTGGTGCGATCCTACGGCATGAACATCTATGTGGATGATACTCATCCTCTCCCTATCCTCAGATCCCACCAACACCAAATCTAACTTCCACAGGTGCATGACTAGCGTCACAAGCTGGATGCAGAACAGATGCCTCAAACTAAACGCCAACAAAACAGAAATACTTATCTTCTGGAGCAGCAACTCCCCATGGGACGACTCCTTATGGCCAATGGAACTCGGCCCACACCTTCAACGCATGCGAGAAATCTTGGAATCATACGTAACAGCCGGCTCACGATGAGGAAGCAGATAAACGGGGTTTCACCCTCCTGCTTCCTCACCATGCGCATGCTCAGGAAAATCTTCAAATGGCTCCCCATCAGCGTCCGGCTCACCGTCACCCAAGCCCTCTTTACTAGCCGCTTGGACTATGGCAACTCCCTCAATGTGGAAATCACCTCTCAACTGCTGAACAGACTCCAGACCATTCAAAATCATGCAGCAAGGCTCATCCTCCCGAGGCAGTACCACGTTACCCCCACCTCAAGGCTCTGCCCTGGCTCCCTATCAGAAAACGGTGCCAGTTCAAACTGCTCACCCACTCCTATAAAGCTCTACACAACAAGGGACCTGTATACCTCAACCACAGGGTGAACTTCCACCAGCCCATCGATAATCTACGATCTGCATCCCTCTACAGGACCCACACACCCACATTCATAGGAGCAGGAGCGGTGGCCACGCCTTCTCGCACCTGGCAGCCAGATCCTGGAACGTCCCCACCTCCGAACAGCCGCTACCCTACAGGAATTCAGGAAGGGCCTAAACACCTGGCTCTTCGACTAATCAACTCAGCAGCAGCACCCCCCCCCCCCCAGTGCCTAGATATCCTCATGGGCGATGAGCATCGCTCTACAAATCCTGATTGATTGATTCCTTGTATTTTGCTTTTTTGTTTCCCCTGATAGGTCAAATTAATCGGACACACCCACAAATAAGCAATCATATTTTTGAAGCTGTGGACATTTCGTGCATTGAGTTGTCACCAAGAACTTGACCTGGAGTCCACAGCACAGACCTTTGTGGTGTGAATCTTATTGTCCCAGGCTGCCCCGCTGTGCCACATTGTGATTCTGGTGCACAATGTTTGGTAGGTCTGAGAAGGGCTTGTATAGAAAGCATAAAAAGACTTCAAGTCACCGCTGCAAAGTGGAACATTACAAGTAGCATAGGGGGGGGGAAAGCTGGGAACCAATTTTAGTGGACCATTGTAAAGCGAGGTGTATTTTTATTTCTTTGGAGAGCAGGTTTATTTTGTGGTTATTTATGGCTCACTGTGGGCTACAGGATGAAATGCCTTACCTTTGTGGAAAACAAGCTAGTACATTATTCAAAGTTTTATCTATAGAGCAGAACACCCACTCACAAAATATAAAATGTGAGCATTGCCCCTCCACCCTCAAACACTCTGTACCTATCACAGCACCCTCCCTCTTCCCTGCCCCTCTGGGATTTTAGTCCATTTTGAGGTCCTGCAAAAGTGATGTTTGCCTCAGCACTGATGCTAAACTGCAGCAGGCCTTGGTCCTGCTTCCCCAGACCATACCACTGTCCTATGAAGTGATGACTTGGAAGCCATGGTGCCCACCTAATTTCTTCATCTGGTAGGAGGCTCTTTCCCAGGCATGCCCTTGGCATCTTAAGGGCATTGATGATGCCCAGCGCATGTTTATAGAGCAGATATAGAAAGTGCCAACAGGGTAAATTAAGGAAGGCAGCCGGCTGCCATCTTTGGAGACCAATCTCTCCTCAAGGAGATCTTAAAAAGATTAAACATTTCTAGGACTGGGGTGTTATGGGTGGGCATTAATGTGGTGAAAGCGGATGCTTTCTTTGGGTGTAAGTTTCCACTTAAGATCTGATATTTGTTTGTTCAGCTTTTGAGGTCTGTATAAAAACAACAGTCTCCTGGCATTTATACCAAGTCCCTGTGCAATGCCAACAACCACAGACAGGATTTCGACACTCACCGTTAGTGAGCAGTGTGATAACACAGGAGAGTGACGAAATCCCAGCTGCGGCTACCCGCGAGGCACTGTGTTAAGCAAGTAAACTACTTTTTCTTGCTTCTATAAAATTATTTTTTGGGGTCACTGAAGGGTAAGAGAAGAAGAAAAAAAAAAGCTGGTAATGGAGTAATTTTAAATGCAGCTTAAAAGCTGTTTTTCTGTGTGCAATATCCAGTTCTCTTTTCTTAGGCTATACTGCATTAGAAGGTATTGAAGTATTGTTATAGTGAATGGTGACACTTTCTGTTTGGTATACAGGGAGTGCTGACGATGCAGTGATACTGAAATAAACAACAAAGTTGTAGTTAAAAAGCCATACATTTAAACACCACAAGCCAACAGTATATGCTTTAAGGTTATATGGCAGTTCCGTACTCTGTGTGAGTCATTGGTTTTGGTCTGTTGACGACGATTCAACCCTTCTGTCAGGAACAAGCCAGAAAGGAATCTAACTTGTGTCCGGTGGGTGAGCAACAGTGACTCAAACTCGCACTCCTGCCCTTGCCGCATTATAACTTAAACTCACAAGGTCGCTTGTAATGAACAAAGTCCCAAATGCTGATTCTGGTGATTGGTAATTTGTTCTACCAGTTATGATGAAGACCTTCTCCAGTCCTGACTGAAGGGGCGAAACGTGTTCGACTTACCTATACTGACAGGTCATACAGGCTACAAAATTATTTTTTGTTTCTCCGAAAAGCGTGTATTGGACTATAAATGAGCTGTACCATCATGAGCGTGAGGGGCGGAGCTATCCTTTACAAAGGGGATCACTGAGCGTTTAGAGCGTCAACTACAGGAAAGAGAAATATCAAAACACTGTTGACTAGCCATTGACAAGTTCTCTGCTCTGATTATACAGGAAACCTTTAACTTAAGAGTCCCAAATTATAATTTTTTTTTAAACTCAGAAGAACCTTAGTCTCACAATTAATTGCCTTTATGGTTCTCACTGAGTGCCTCTCTTTCTCTTTTTTTCTTCTAGGAATGTCCCTTTATTCATAACATCTTTGGACTTCTGTCAGAATTTTACATTTCAGTTTATCACAACAGGGATACAATTAAGTCCCATAAAGGCAGAACGTGACTCGAGTACTGCAAGCTCTCCACTGGCTACTGTACCTAGATTCAAACACATCACTTTGTGCTTTTCCAGCACCATGGTTCTTCCTACCACCTTACAATAAGAAATCCTTTGAAGGCCTGCTTTTTCATGGCCGGCGGCCAAACTCTCGAGCTCTTTGCCAGCTAAGATTCAAAACTTTTAAGAGCACAAAGTTCAGAGGAGAGGTAAAAATGTATCTGTTCCTGAGAACTACATCAACTGCTGACCCTGGAACAGAGCATGAATAAATTAATAAAATTAGTTTGTAAAGTGCAGACAGCTTCCTTTGGAGTATCCTGACACTGAGAGAGGATACAAATGTAAGCTAAGAAGATCAGTGCTGAAGGAATATCCAGGTCTGTAGCTTTGTGTGAAAGGATGGGAACTGATCTTCTGACCATAAGTCATGGGGAAGAAGATTCCTCGGATTATGGCCCAAGGGTGAAAATACTCTCCTCTGACCCATGTTGGATGTTTGATACATGGCACAGCCATGTTACAAGATCTCACAGAGAGGAAAAGTGAGGCAGTTTAGTGTCAACAAACAATGGTTCTTTCTGGTAGAAAGCTTGATGACAGAAGAACAGCATCTTAACCTGGACCTGTTGAAGGACAGGTAACCAATGCAAGTTGCGGAGAACTCTCTCCGCAGCATTTTGAACCTGTTGAATTTGCTGGCTGGGCTTGTTGGGAGTGCTGAGGTAAAGCACTTTGCAATAACCAATGTGCGACAAAATGAGAGCAGAGACCACTGTCTTCCATTCAGTTCCCAAAAGTACAGGAATAACTTTCCATAGAAATTTCAAGTAATAGAAGCAGAAAGACCTGATGGAGTTAATGTTTTGGTAAAAGAGAGACGTGCCTGTCTTCTTTCCAAGATTTCTAACTGCTTCTTTGGGTGTGGGAGTGGAGTCAAGCTCTGATGGCCACCATTCATGGAACCCAGTCACGGACACACCCTTCAAAAAGAAGTCGCTCAGTTTTATCTCCGTTTAATTTAAGTGAATGATGCCTCACCCAATCTGCTGCAGATGACATGCAACTGGAAAAAAACTCTGCCTGGACATATTCGTGCCTCAATGAAGGAAGCCACAATTTGTGTCCACATACGGCAGCATCACAAAACAACAAGCATTTGCAATGCAATAGGTCTCGCATTACTGAATGTTTGAGCTATTGGCGTTGCTAATAATAATGCAACGCCAATCGCTCAAGCTTTCAGTAATGCGAGACCTATTGTATTGCAAATCAATCGTGGCGCCTGCGCTTTAGCTTTAAACATCTTAAGATAAAGTGCGGGTGCTGCGATTCCTTCAAAAGTAAACAAATAGACAAAAAAAAAAAATTTCTATTTGTTTGCTTTTGTAGCAATGGTGGCACCCATGCTTTAGCTTAAGATGTTTAAAGCTAAACCGTGGGTGCCACCATTGCTACAAAAGTAAACAAATGGCGGCCACACATTTTTTCTATTTTTTAACTTTTGTTACAATGGCGACACCCGCACTTTAGCTTTAAGATCTGGTGCCGCGATTGCTGCTAAAGTAAAGAAATAGAAAAAAAGGCATAGGGATGCATTCTTTTTCCTTCTATTTCTTTGATTTTGGTGCAATCGTAGCGCCCGCGCTTTAGCTTAAGATGTTTAAAGCTAAAGCGTGGCGTGCCACCATTGTAAGAAAAGTAAACAAACAGGAAAAAAAAGGCATGCAGCCGAGTGGCAAGCCGCAAATAACAAAAGAAAAACGGGTCCGCCATTATTGAGGCTGAGGCGTGCCGCGCTGGTTAAATTTATACATTTTAAAAAAAAGCATTGGGGGAAGAGCGTGTCCTTCCTGCAACAGCAGGCAGGAGAAAAGGATTTACAAAATAGTGCTCAAGGCTGTAATTAAAACATCCCAAGTAACGACACACATAACGGGCAGTCCTCATGGGAGGTTACAACCAGAGTAAAGGCGGTACTAAGGAGGGACTACTAAGACTATTGACCAATGAAAAGCCACCATTTACAAAGGACAGTAACATGACTGTAGAACTGTCCCTGACCAGCAGATGATGCAGAGAGAACACACAGATGCAACCTACTGATCCAGCGCGTCTAATATAAATTCCTCTCCTAGGATATGACCTCCAGGTGAAATCATTCACATCTACTATACCATATGACGGTGGGCCCCATAACACCGCATATCATACACTCAGTCGTTCCCTGGATCACACCCACATTCACTAAGGAGGAAAAGATGAGTTGCTGGATGAACGGGGAATACCTTATTAAAATTGACAGATTATTACCTTAATCATCATACATTCAGTTTTAATCCTGTCGGTTCTAAAACATCAAGGTACTCCGCTCTTTGGTCGATGGACCAACTAGTTGAATAAGTTGATGGTGATCGAGACCAGCTCAATCATTTAAAACCCTTTTAAATGTCACTTCTATTAACGATCTAAAGAACCACAGACTCAAAATTAATTAGAAATACATTTTTATCTAAATTCAAATTGTCACGAGTGAGATTCTTAGTTTATTAATCACCTTAATACATTCTTTTACATTTATATAGGAAATTATGTAAAGAAATTCGAAATTATGCATTACCTATTTAGATGCAGATAGGAATGGTTCATCAAAGAAGATAAACCGTAAATCACAGAATGGATTCCCAAACTGACTGACTGTCCCTCTAGATGGCCTCCTCGACGGGACCTCCCATACAGATTTCCCGCAACGGTCTCGTTCCTTCCCCAGTCAGGTTCGAAGTCAATGGCAGCATCCGCATTAACATCAGCATCCGCATTTGCAATAATAACGGCATCGACTAACCAGCCAGGCCCCTCCCATAAGAGCAGTGCTTCTTATACCCTACTTCTGGCTTACTACACAAAAAGTTGTAATGTTTGGGGGCAGGAATCACGCTAATTGGTCCATTTGAGGGGTGGCGAAGATTGTCTCATCGCCTTCCTTGTTTCGGGGATGGTTAAGAGTTCACTGTTTCCCATGCTCTTTGGGTAAAAACAGTCCAAATTGTCTATTCACTTTGTTGCGATTCTGATGGTCACATTTTGGACAGTTCTTTGTTTCTCAATACTTCCTTCTTTCCTTTCTCACGGATACGTGCGGAGTCTTTCTTGGCACTCTCCTCATAAAAGGTTACTCCGTCCTTGACTTTTCTCACTCCATACACAGGCCGTACCCACGTGGTTCAGCTCCATTATTTCTTTCGCTTAGAGGCCATCTTTGGTTTCTGATATGACCTCATCTATGCCGGCAGCCATTTTTGCAGCACGGCCTAACAGGCCCAAACGGACTATCATAAAAACAAACACAATCATAATTAAAACAAAGAAAATGAGCCTTTCTGTTTCCCACCCGTCATTCTAAGAACCTGTGTTAGGTGTTACCTAGCAGAAGCGACATTTAAAGCCATTTTACTTACCATCCGTGTTCTTTGCCACAATACAATTTTCACTACACAGCACAGATCATGCGATTTTACTCCGATTTAGTACGCAATTCACAGTTTCAATATTATAATACTTCACATTGGTAAATAAATTAGATTTTGCACAAAAAGGGCAGTTACCATTTATGTAAATGTTTATTAAAGGTGCATTTTGTTGGTTATTTTCATCAAACAATTAGTACTGTTAATTTATTATTCTTATTTAAGGGGGGTTTCAAAATTATTTCTTTTACCTTGCTCCATCACTACCCAACCTGGGGACTTCCATCCACCACGGCCGCGCAATGATTTAGTTATTATATTCCGTTCATATGTCTAAGACATCCAAGCTGCTAGATATGGCTCTCCACCCCATGTCAGAAATGCCCACTGCCACTCAGCAGTTAGTTTTGTTTCATGACTGCTGAGATGGAAGAGGCTAACCATAGCTCGCCCACAAGCACATCACTGACGTAGCAAGCAATGTCTGCATTACCTCCCGCCTCGAAGTAGAAGCTGGAGTAGAGTGAAACTAGTCATTTTGTTGGTCCTTTGTGTCTCAATCTGATATTATCTGTGTCACCATATGACATCCTATACCAGTTCCCTACCTGATCCTCCTTCATTAGCTGGAAAGGCCTATAAAGTACTTTTTCGAACCTTGTCTGCAACTGGAGGGCATAGATCCAGATATTACCAGCCCGCTCAACTAACCACACACGTCTGTGGACACCAGAGTGATGTCCCCATAATACTGGACACCAGAGGACTTTAACATAGTTCACCCTGCAGGTTCTGAATAGTCTCATATCATGAGCACCGACATCCTATTTTGTCAATGATGAGTGCATCTTGGCAAATCTTCTTACTTGACGTCTCATAATGGCATTCTTGTAAAGAGGACTGCAACAGTCTATCTGGGTATATCTCTCACTCCTTCTCCATACCCGTTACCTCCACCCACCCACTCTATACTGTCCCAGAGAGGACAGCATCCGTGTCACAGCCAGCATAAGAAATCTGAAATCTGCTTGGGAACATCAAAGACCAGCATTGGCAAAGCCAAAAGATCTGGCATTGAATGTCTAGCTTTTGGCTTTGCCAGTGCTTATTTTGTTTTGCCATGGTTTTTCTAAAACTTTGTTAGGGGATATGTTGGGGCCCCACCAATAGAAAAAAGACATAGGCTAAAAGCAAAAGTATGGTTTTGCCTCAAAAGTCCACATTGTCCTGGCACTGAAGGAACCACTTGGTGTGTGGACGTGCTCTTGTGATAGAGCAGAGTGCTGTCACTCACAGTGAAGTTAGTCAGTGGCTCACATGGCTGACCCACTGCTCATTGTTTATGCTGGTGTGGATGAAAGAAATGTGTGAATGACAAACTCCTATATGTAAGTGTATTGTATATATAATTTTACTAAAATCAACAGGTCATGGCTAACGTCCTACCAAAAAAATTACAAACACAATAAAGGGGCCTACAGTGCAAATGAGAGCTGCCAGCATACCATAAACTATAGAATGCTAGGTTATCTCACAAATGTCCTTGTTCACCTCACCAGCAAGCGCTGCATCCCATAACAAGGTAACTGCACCTTGATGGTCCTCATGCATGACATGGAAACACTTCCCACATGAGCTCAAAGCAAGGGTAACACCCTTCCAAGCACACACTTGCACAGTGTAGCGTGATATCCGTGTGGGGGCACGCATCAGCACATAACATAGGGAGACAAAGCACCATATAAATGCTACAATACAATACTGTCTGCTCCATTCTGTAGTACTTATTTCTTCTGTAATCTCTTAAGTAAGAATAACTTGTTTTCGATAAAGCACCTCAAACCATAGCTGTTTATTTGTACCCACGTCATACTCCGAGATGTGGCTGTTAATACAACAGATTGATCACAAGACGCATGTTACAGTAGATGTACACCAGGGTCACGGGGGGGTTGCAGCAGACAGTATAGAAGAGGTGTGGGGGTGGTGTGATGTAGTGATAAAACTATCTCAATCTACCGTTCCATCTCCTTGCATGTCCTCACACGGTTCCTTCTCTTCAACAGGTGTGTCTCAGTTAGCGCCTCGATGACTCAACAACTTTTGTCAGGCCCTCCACCGAAACCTCGGCCATTTCGTGTCAATAATTACGACCGGAGCATCAGGAAAGGAGTCATGGCCGACAGCTTGGAAGATCTGGTCAACAAGGTGTGTGTAGCAAGTGTACGCACTGTGTCTCTCTCCAGCCACAGCGTTTGAGGTCTAATTTTGCATTGCCGTGTCCTCCTCATTTCATGTCTTCACCTGTTCCACCATCTTCCCTTGCTGTGTAGTCGCGCCTTACTTTCTTTCAGCATGTTCGTTATCGTATAACCTCTGTCTTCCTTCACCCGTTCCACTTTTTCTTCCCCTGTTTTGCAGCTCTTCTTGTTCAAGTCCTTGTTGCCTCCCTACTCATTGACATTATTAGATCCTTGCATCATCTTTCTTCCCCTACAATGTTCCCTTGTTTCCTCCGTATTCTATTAGATCATTATCTTCATCCTGAAATATGTAAATCTCCTTCACATTGGCAGATCCTCTCTACCTTCCCTTCCTCCTTGGACTCCCTTCTCATCCTCATCACTGGCTTTGCTAGAATGGTGATCTTTCTTCTAGCATTTGGCATAGAACATTGACGCATGGATATTTGTTTGTTTTTGACAACTCCTGGTGCATTTCATGGACGATTGTCCTAACAAGAGGCCCAGTATGGGCGAGATGAGCCTGATGTAAGATCCAAACCTCCATTCGTACCACTCATCCCCTTTTGTGTGGGTTCAAGACGCCTCTTGCATGTTTGTTGAACACAGCCATTTGTAAGTTGCATCAATGAAGCCAACTCTTTTGTGTGCGTAATAATTCAGCCCAGCTCTTGTGTATGCTGGCTGGCTCAAGCCAATTCATGTGTACTTTATCCGGTTTATGGTGACTCATCTGTATGTTTACTAGTTCACTTTATCTACGCTGCTTGCTGGCTGGTTCAGTCAGACTCTTCTGTATGTTTACTAGTTCAACCCATCTCTTGTGTGTGTTGCCTAGTTCAAGTCAACTCCTCCTTGCATTAACGAGTTCCTGACAACTGTTTTGTATGTTTACTAGTTCAACTCACCTCTTGTGTTTGTTGGCTGGTTCAAGTCAACCCCTCTTTGCCTTAACTGGCTCAAGATGACTCTTCGGTATGTTCACTATTTCAACCCATCTCTTGTGCGTGTTGGCTAGTTCAAGCCAACTCCTCTGTGCATTAACTAGCTCATGACCACTCTTATGTACGTTTATTAGTTCAACCTATCCCTTCTGTTTGTTGGCTGGTTCAGGTTAACCCCTCTTTGCATTAACTGGCTTATGATAACTCTTCTGTATGTTTACTAGTTCAACCTTGCACTTGTGTGTGTGGGCTTGTTCAAACCAACTCTTCTGTACGTTTACTAGTTCAACCTTGCACTTGTGTGTGTTGTTCAAACCAACTCTCTGTATGTTTACTAGTTCAACCCATCTCTTGCTTCTGTTGGCTGGTTCAGGCGAACTTCTCTGTGCATTAACAGGTTCTTGACGACTCTGTATGTTCACTAGTTCAACTCCTCTCTTGCATATGTTGGCTTGTTCAAACCAACTCTTCCATATGATTTTTAGTTAAACCTATCTCGTGCAAGTACTGGTAGTTCAGATTGACTCCTCTGTATGTTTACTAATTCAACCTTGCGTCCTTATGTATGTGTTATAGGTCTAATCCAGTTGTTTGAATTCAGACTGGCTTAAGCCAACTTTTCATCTTACCAACTCCCTCTCTTATTTGTTGTCTTTGTGCTACGCCTTTACACATTTCTCTCTTCGCTTTTCTAGTTGTCTCCTTTACATTCTCCCTCATCCTCGTCTGATCTTCTATTGGTTGAAGCTGCCCTCACCTGTTCAGTCATTTATGGCTCTGGTTCCTCACCATCATCTTGTCTTCGCCTTACTCTAGGTTCAAGACGCTCTACTGGTTACTGGCGCCATCACCCTGGTTCTGGACGAAGACGGCACGGGTGTGGACACTGAAGAGTTTTTCCAGTCTTTGGAAAACGGGACTGTGTTTGTCGTGCTCGAGAAGGGTCAGAAGTGGAAACCTGGTGAGGTGAGACAAGTGAGCAGAGTTCAGCACCTGGTGCATTATTTTATTTTCTCTGATGTGGAGCATTTCACAGTGTTGCCAATCCACTCCTGATGCTCTCCGATGAACAGAACGTGAGGGGAGCATGGTCTGTCGTGTGATTTATGCTTTTATTAACCGGCACAATTCCCTTAGGCTTCTGATTGTGCGACAAGGGAGCCTGAAAGCTAGGAGTGTGCCCAGAAAGGAGTGTAATGATGCACAGGGGTGATTCTGTCCTAGCGTGTGGCTATGGGTTCGAGAGCTCTGGACCTGCTTGAAGAGATGTGTGGTCCTCTGGGGTTTGCTTTTACTTGTATTAATCCTGGTTTTATTTGAAACCTGACTGCGCAGTGAGGTGGGAGCTTGTCTTTTCCAATAACCAGAGATGCTGTTGCGCCATGTGCAATCTTCAGCTGAAACAGCAAATCTTTCAACAGAGTATATGCTCCACGTCCATGTAGACAAGGAGGCAAAAAAGGTAGATTTATCCTCCAGGCAATGATGCACTTGAAAATGAAGGAAGATGTACTTCTTAATTGTACTGAGGATGTGGTATTTATCAGTGGCACCGATGTAGCGCCTTATCAGTGGCACCGATTTAGCGCCTCATCAGTGGCACCGATGTAACACTTGTCTCCACCGGTTTGTGCGCATGTCCCCACAGATCGGTCTGGGGCCCAGTCCTCCCAGTCCCCACCCTCCTTATTACCATCTTTGGCCTTTTTTGTCATCTCGGTGCTGATAACAAATGACTCCTCTACTTCCTCTCTTTCAATCCTCAGCTTCACACTCCAATTCCATCCCTCTCAGCGCTGCTAGGCATTGGGTGGCTCAGCGCTGCTAGGCATTGGGTGGCTCAGCGCTGCTAGGCATTGGGTGGCTCAGCGCTGCTAGGCATTGGGTGGCTCAGCGCTGCTAGGCATTGGGTGGCTAGCCACTAGGTGGCTCAGCGTTGCTAGACACTGGGTGGCTCAGTGCTCTTAGACAGTGGGTGGCTCAGCGTCGCTAGGCATTGGGTGGATCAGCATTGCTAGGCGTTGGGTGGCTCAGCACTGTTGGGCGTTGGGTGGCTCAGCACTGTTGGGCATTGGGTGGCTCAGCGCTGAGCCACAGCGCTCTTAGGCATTGGGTGGCTCAGCGCTGTTGGGCATTGGGTGGATCAGCATTGCTAGGCGTTGGGTGGCTCAGCGCTCTTAGGCATTGGGTGGCTCAGCGCTGTTAGACAATGGGTGGCTCAGAGATGTTAGGCACTAGATGGCTCAGCACTATTAGTCAATAGCTGGCTCAGTGCTGCTAGACCATAAATGCAAAAAGAACAGTTGATGGACAGAATCCTGCACAATGTCAAACATTCACCCCAGTACAGAGATCTGGGCATAAATCCATCGTTTATTGCTCCCCTTGCCATTCCAGTTCAGACCTAGCCATATGCAAATCAGTCTTGACCCTGTTTCCCATGGGAACAGTCCAGCCCGAACTGTCAGGCCAGGTCCTCCCTGGACTGGAAACAAGCATCCTGGGACAAGTTTCAGGGCATCGCCCCTCATCAGCCAGGCTAGCTTGACTCCAGTGGCCTGGAGAGCACGGGACCCATGTCTGGGCATACCCGTCCCACCCGGGGTGACAAATGCAAAAAGAGCAATTGATGCACAGAATGATGCCCCGAAACCGGTCCCAGGATGCCTGTTTCGGGTCCAGGGAGCACCTGGCTTGGCAGTTCGGGCTGGACTGTTCTCATGAGGCACAGGGCCAAGACTTATTTGCATATGGCCAGGTCTAAACTGCGGTGGCAAGGTGAGCAAAAGAACGATGGATCTAACCCAGCGTTTGATTTGCTCTGCATTCCGTCCATCATCTGTGTTTCTTTTGCTAGGCAATAAATGACTCGATGCCGATAGTCCCTGGGTTGGCCCTGCTCCGCGAGGCCCTGGGTTGGCCCTGATCCGTGAGGCTCAGTGCTATTAGGCACTGGGTGGCTCTGGGCGGATGCACATCTCCTCCCTCATGCTCGGGTCTTTGAACACAGAAATGTATTTTCTGGCCTCCCCTGACCCAGACTCTACTAGTCTCTTTTCTCACTTGTTCCTCCTCCCTCTGCCAGAGGTCTTGAAGTGCTGCTGAACACAAAGTGCACTTTGGTTTCTTCATCTCCTCCACACACATTGTAGCCTGACAGCTTTGGCTCGGTTTTGGATTAACCACCCCCTCCACTCTGTGAAGTCCCTTGTGAGCACTCTTGTTACAAACTCTGTGGACCATGGTCATAGTGTACACATGGTGCAAGTGGATCTTCTCCTGCCTTGTGAAAGTCCTCATCTTGCTGTTTACTCTCCCTTCACCCTCCCTTCACCCCACCCCAGTCCATCTCCCTCCCCTGACCACTGGCCTTGAGTTTGTGCCAGTTCCAGCTCCTCGAGTGGATTGCGAAGTGTTTTCACAAGACTCTTATATCGCCACTGCCCACCCAACCCCTGTGCTCGGGTGTCCTTCACCTACTCACGGTCCTCAAATCCTCCGCAGGGTCCATCGCTCACTCCACATTCTCTGCTATGCCCTCTTGATGGACCTCATGGGTGTAGCCTCTCCACCTACCTTCAAAACTGCTCTTGAAGCCACCTCCTCAACAGGAAGTCTCACTTACAGAGACTTATCCAACTCCTTGCTGTGCTCGCCACGTGCCCACAATGATGAACTTTCTACTCGTGCTATTCCTGACACCCCCAAACTCTTGCTTAAAGTACAAAATGATTTGTTTTGCTTTTTGTTACCTTCTTTATCCTCGTTACCTTTACCCACCCGGCCTTATGTGACCACTCTGCCCATGATATCTTCCTGTGTCATGGGTTTTTTATCTACAGTGTTTCTTGTAGAAATGATATTTCTTGCAATTAATACAAATGCAATGTGGGCTATCCTAGGACAAAAACAAGCTACCATGCATTAAATTCAAAATATGGCTGAGTAGTATTTTCTGCTTTTCTCTAGAACGGTGGTTGAACACAACAAGGCTGAATTCTGTTGAAAAGTGTGCATTACACAAGCGTCCTGGGTTGGTATTGTTGGTTCTCCATGGTATCTCCAATTCTTTTCATCGTCCGCAGAATTCTGGGTACCACCTCACCCTCAGCCAGAAGCAGCCCAGAAGAATTGATGTGGCGCATGTCAGCTTCGACTTCTACAAACTGCATCCTCGCGATTTCATTGGCTGCCTCAATGTGAAGGTGACGCTCTATGGCAGCTACACGCTGTCCTACAACCTGCAGTGCTACGGAGCGAAGCGGCTCATGAAGTGAGTGGGTGGTTACAATCTGTGCGCTAGGTGTTTGGCAAGGGTCAGGACAGTAAGGCACTCTACCTGCATACAGTGGGAAAACTGGCCTGTAGCACGTGTAATGAGGACGTAAGAGCCTGCGCAGAGCTGGGGACTAGATCGCAACCAATGTGGTGCGTCAGGCAGGCCATATGTCCTGTTCTTAAATAAGCATCTTAATTTTTTCTTAAGTGTAATATTTAGTTATGTGGTGTGTAACATGTAAATCATGGTCACAATAGCCTCTAGCCGCTTATCATATGGGCGAAGACCATGAGAAGACCGTTTTGATCAAAGTAGGTGACAAAGTGAGCGAGCAGACCATGGCAATAAAGTTAGGTCAAATGGCAACTTTCCACAGTGTGTTAATAGGTGAGCCTGCTACGGTCTTTAAATCCTGCTGAATAGGATTCTTGGGGCTGCTACAGGCGTTTTATGGTCATCCTGGCCTTGGGCATCTCCAGATGGGTGTGGGGCATTAGAGAAATGGGCACAAGGTTTGTCTGGGAGGGTAGGGGGAGCCTGGGCTATGCTGATTCAAGAGAAGCTCCAACCGTGTAATATGGAAAGTTTTTGTGCATATTAATGAAATGTTTGCATGCACTAATTGATTTCTGCGTGGGAAACTCCAACCATCTGATTCACAGACAAGGGATCCCCCAACATTTCGGATAGCTCTGTAAAACAGAGAGAGCATTGGTGGAGTTCTGGGATAAGGGAATCGGGGGTGTCGCTATCATTTGTGCAGCAGGTTCAGTGACAGCATGAGGTGTTGGGGGGGCACTTTATCTCAGTTATAAGAGTCTTTTACTATCCATACAGACAACAGGTAGCACCAATTTTCACTACTCTCAAAGTGCCAATGGCACCCTTGCTAAGCCACTGAAGGGTAAGGAACACTGGGGTTTCTGGAGTAGTATTTTTATACTTCTCAGTACCCCTATGTGGGGAGGTGAAGCACTTACCCAGAATGACAACACGTCACACTGTATAGGTAGGTCATGTGGATAGAAAGGGGTTGTGCTTGATTTCAGCTGATGCTGTGAGTGTTTTTATGTTGTGTGCAATAACGACAGAGGAGCAGTGATCTTGTTTTGAGGTGCATCACATGGCAGTGTGGTGGATGGAGGTATGTGATGGATGCACAAAAGGTCATTTTAACAAAGACTAAAACATATAGGTGGGTACTCAGAGCAAACCTATTCAGGGGAGCAGGGTGCTCAGGGAGTGCGCACCACAAAAGAATCGGGCCCTGTAATCTACATGAAAAAGTGCTTTGACGCCTCGTCAGGGGTAGTAAGCGCTATATAAATGCAATTCCAATACAATGTGCCATGTGCAGTTGTTGTTGAGTGAGTGAAAGGACGCCAGATGGAAAGAAATAGAATTACTGCCCCGGGCAGAAGTGATGTATTTTTTTAACCTAAGGATCTTGCTGCTGCTGCTGCTGAATAAATACACCCCATTAACGAGGAATGAAGTGGAAAAGCAATCTAGGTGGGCAACCTGAGCAGAAGTCCCACAAATTCTAAAAAGGCCCAGGTTTCACCTACTCCTGCTCTCAGATTCCCAAAGACCCCTGCTCTTTCTAATTTACACAGGAAGGCGTCACCCTCACCTTCCAGGGTTTCCTCCTAGGCAACTTCCACTTTCTTCATTAGTAGTGAATGACACTTCAGGGTTAAAAAGAAACACTGTGGTGAACAGAGACCTCTCCTGCCCCACTGCTTTGGCCGTGACCGCAGCATGGCACAGATTCGGTAGTTCCCATTTTGTTCAGTCTTAGCCCAGCTCTTGATTGACACATTTTATATATGTCACCGTAGGTTAACCTTCCTTCAGATCTCCTCTGTCTTGGCTCTTCCAGTCTGCAATCAGTGAAACCTCCAGGGTGCCTTGAGGGCAACGTCACTGATCCCTGGGGGCTGCAACCTATGGTCGTGCTGTAAGTGGTTACCAGGCAAGGATATACAGGTTACGCCCCCTACTGGTGGAATCTGATAGCCTGCAGATGGGGAAGAAACCCTTCTGCTAAACGGGTTCTTTCAGCCGGAGTACATCTTAAGTGACATCTGAAGACCGATTGATGCCTTGTGATGTGAGCATGCGAGATGCTCAGCCCTGTCACTGCAGTGAGGCCTACATCTGCAGTGAATTATACATTATTGCAGCAGATGATGGATTATGTGGCAAATGTGGCAAATTTATAACTATCCGAAAAACGCCGCGGCCGCACAATCGAATAATCCCAGTGGCCCTGGGCATGGTGTGCCAAGGCAATGAAAACAGCCAATGGCCCTGAGACGCCGAAAGAAAACTCCCTTTTTAACACCTAACCATTTTCTCGAAATAGGTGAAAGATTACATTGCTGTCGCTCGGCTCCCTCCTCTCACATAGAGGTGGTGAAATACAGAATGCCACCACCATCGCAAACCCACCGTGCTCTGCACAGCCACTGGCTGGCATGGTGTCAGAAGCCACCGCCCTTTCCTTTAAGACAGGCATTCTGACGTCATGTCCTGCTTTCTATTTACTGTTCAGCACGGTGGTTTCAGGAAGGAATAAAGGAACGCTGCCCCCATACGCTGGGAACAAACCCCCAAAGCATCAGGGACGTTGTGTGTGTTTTAAAAAATATATATATTTTCTGTAAATAAATCTCTGCTTTGGGGTTTATTTGTGAAGATTTTTAAAAAAATGTCCGTCATGCCCCAATAGCATTCAGATCAGTCCAGAACGTCAATCTTCCCCTAAATTGCTCCCCCGTTTCCGCAGAAGGACTATAGACAAGAAAGCCTTTCCGGCCCTACTGGGAAAATGTAATATGGTGGGGTTGGCCAGGACTGGGCCAGCCGAGGCGGCGCCTTCAATGGCCGAGCCTTGCCACCAAAGTCATAAGGAGCCCCAAAGTCTGATGTTGGGGAACGCTCCGCACAGCGGTGCAGCACCAATGCACAGCTCTGGACAGAGCGAGGAGCTGCCAGGTGCTGCCAGCGCTGAGGAGCAGGTACCGGCCGCGCCGAGGGGCTGCCAGGTACCGGCCGCGCCGAGGGGCTGCCAGGTACCGGCCGCGCCGAGGGGCTGCCAGGTACCGGCCGCGCCGAGGGGCTGCCAGGTACCGGCCGCGCCGAGGGGCTGCCAGGTACCGGCCGCGCCGAGGGGCTGCCAGGTACCGGCAGCGCCGAGGAGCACCCAGGAACCGACCGCGCCGAGGAGCACCCAGGAACCGACCGCGCCGAGGAGCACCCAGGAACCGACCGCGCCGAGGAGCACCCAGGAACCGACCGCGCCGAGGAGCACCCAGGAACCGACCGCGCCGAGGAGCACCCAGGAACCGACCGCGCCGAGGAGCACCCAGGAACCGACCGCGCCGAGGAGCACCCAGGAACCGACCGCGCGAGGAGCACCCAGGAACCGACCGCGCCGAGGAGCACCCAGGAACCGACCGCGCCGAGGAGCACCCAGGAACCGACCGCGCCGAGGAGCTCCCAGGTACCGCCCGCGCCGAGGAGCTCCCAGGTACCGCCCGCGCCGAGGAGCTCCCAGGTACCGCCCGCGCCGAGGAGCACCCAGGAACCGACCGCGCCGAGGAGCACCCAGGTACCGCCCGCGCCGAGGAGCTCCCAGGTACCGGCAGCGCCGAGGAGCTCCCAGGTACCGGCAGCGCCGAGGAGCTCCCAGGTACCGGCAGCGCCGAGGAGCTCCCAGGTACCGGCAGCGCCGAGGAGCTCCCAGGTACCGGCAGCGCCGAGGTGCTCCCAGGTACCGGCAGCGCCGAGGTGCTCCCAGGTACCGGCAGCGCCGAGGTGCTCCCAGGTACCGGCAGCGCCGAGGTGCTCCCAGGTACCGGCAGCGCCGAGGTGCTCCCAGGTACCGGCAGCGCCGAGGTGCTCCCAGGTACCGGCAGCGCCGAGGTGCTCCCAGGTACCGGCAGCGCCGAGGAGCTCCCAGGTACCGCCAGTGCTGAGGAGCTCCCAGGTACCGCCAGTGCTGAGGAGCAGGTACCGCCAGCGCTGAGGAGCTCCCGGGTACCGCCAGCGCTGAGGAGCTCCCGGGTACCGGCAGCGCTGAGGTGCTCCCGGGTACCGGCAGCGCTGAGGTGCTCCCAGGTACCGGCAGCGCTGAGTAGCAGGTACCGGCAGCGCTGAGGTTCTCCCGGGTACCGGCAGCGCTGAGGTTCTCCCGGGTACCGGCAGCGCTGAGGTGCTCCCGGGTACCGGCAGCGCTGAGGAGGTACCGGCAGCGCTGAGGAGCTCCCGGGTACCGGCAGCGCTGAGGTGCTCCCGGGTACCGGCAGCGCTGAGGAGCAGGTACCAGCAGCGCTGAGGAGCAGGTACCGCCAGCGCTGAGGAGCTCCTGGGTACCGCCAGTGCTGAGGAGCAGGTACCGCCAGCGCTGAGGAGCTCCCGGGTACCGCCAGCGCTGAGGAGCAGGTACCAGCAGCGCTGAGGAGCTCCCGGGTACCGGCAGCGCTGAGGAGCTCCCGGGTACCGGCAGCGCTGAGGAGCTCCCGGGTACCGGCAGCGCTGAGGAGCTCCCGGGTACCGGCAGCGCTGAGGAGCTCCCGGGTACCGGCAGTGCTGAGGAGCAGGTACCAGCAGTGCTGAGGAGCTCCCAGGTACCGCCAGCGCTGAGGAGCAGGTACCAGCAGTGCTGAGGAGCTCCCGGGTACCGCCAGCGCTGAGGAGCAGGTACCAGCAGTGCTGAGGAGCTCCCGGGTACCGCCAGCGCTGAGGAGCTCCCGGGTACCGCCAGCGCTGAGGAGCTCCCGGGTACCGCCAGCGCTGAGGAGCTCCCGGGTACCGCCAGCGCTGAGGAGCTCCCGGGTACCGCCAGCGCTGAGGAGCAGGTACCAGCAGCGCTGAGGAGCACCCGGGTACCGCCAGCGCTGAGGAGCAGGTACCAGCAGCGCTGAAGAGCTCCCGGGTACCGCCAGCGCTGAGGAGCTCCCGGGTACCGCCAGCGCTGGAGAGCAGGTACTGGCAGTGCAGGGGCGGAACACAGGCCCCCGCAGCCCCGGCGGTGCGGGGGGCCCCAAGCTCCAGGGGGCCCCCTCATCACAGCACTCTGGCTGCAGAGCTCCTGATTGAGCCCGGAGGGGGCCCCTCCACGTGCCTTGCAGGGAGGCCCCCTCAGGTTTCGTTACGCCAGTGTGGCAGTGCTGAGGAGCAGGTAACGCCAGCGCTTTCAATCTGGTCCTCTTCACCAGGTTCGACTCCCCGGTGAACTATTCCACTTTCCACACTTTTACAAGTCAAACTGTTTCATTGATCCGATTACCCAAAGCCAGTGTTGTGACTGACCCTGCCCCAGCCTTACCTGTTCTCTACATGTGTCTGCTAGCAGCTTTTGCCCTGTCCTTGAGTGCTCGTTTGTATCCGATTTGCCAGTAATGGGTATTACTCCTTCATTCTCATACCGTGGGTAATGTTTTAAACACCCCATTGCCCCCTTCCTTGCCCTCCGTCACCATCTCACCCCTGCTGACACACACCAACGAAACCATCTTCATACATGCCAATAGATCCGATTCAGGGGGGAGACTACCGATTTTTCAAGCAAAAAATGGGTTTATTTTAGCTGTCTCCCGCCTGAAATTGCATTTTCTGCAATAGAAGTCAATGGGGAAATTACGTTCTCCCGATTTTCTATTTTAAAATCTCCCACTGCCCTGCCCTAAAATGTTGGCATGTCTGCATCTTCTGCGTGAGGCAGCTCAGCTGTTAGTGATTTCGGTGCGCAGGGGGAGGTCCGGGGATGTTTGTGTTTAGGGTCCAGTCCCAGCTCATTCAGGTACTGACCAGTGAACACTAGAGGGACCCCCTGCTGCCTCATTTAATTCACTGCCATCAGCAAGGGCGCCAAATGTCTCTCGCCCAGGGCGCTAGCTTAACAAAGGCCGGCTCTGGTAAGATGGCAAATTCATTTGGCCAAAGGCATTTCCACAGTTTCATATAACGGCGTCCCAAGCAAATCTTGATTTAAGGAGCATACTTATTGATGACCTATAACACTTTCACAAATGTTTGCCTTCAGGTCCACTTTCATAAGTGAAAAGGAAGCCTGCATGCAGAGTGCTTGACAGAGTTCATTTAAGAAATGTACAAATGCTCATCGTTCATTCAAGATTCTGCGTCTCTAGATGTAATGTTATTTTATTCTAAATAGTTGCAACCCGCAGCCCTCGCCCATCATGGAAGCAGGTCACGGAAGAGCAAGTGAGGACAATATAGAAAGGCAGAGAAAAACAATCTCCTATGTTGAAGGCAACCAACTGAGGAGCATTTTTAAATGTATTTTAGGGGGCCCTGGCACTGCCTGGAAATGTACACTATACAAATAAAAATGTAGTTCAAAAACATGCACGTAACTGCAAAAGAGCCCTGCCCATCGCAGCAGCACGAAGCACTTACAATTCCCCCCCCCCCCCCGGGTTTTATATAGCGCGCTTGACCCGAAGGTATCGGGTATCAGAGCGCTTTACATAGCACCAGTTGCGTTACATGAGGACACATTCATTTTTGTTAGGCACTGGGAGATTAAGTGATTTGCCCAGAATCACAGGATGTTCAGCGTCATTGTCGAGCCTCAAACCCAGTTCCCCAGATTCGAGGTCGACCGCCCTAGCCGTTGGGCCAACTCCTCTCCCCTACAATTGACAGCAGTGTGACTTGCCTGGCAGGGCAGATCAATATCCTACTAAAAGGTAAAAACCGACACTTCAATTCAGATATAACGGAACATACATGGAGAGCCCACATAGTAGCTACATACAACAAGACGTTTCATTCAGGTGTAACAACCATCAACGAAACTTCAAAAGTGACCCGGATGGCCTCTATTCAGAGAATAAGTCCCAAGGCCCCAAAGACATCCAGAAAACAGACACTAAAATCTGCTCACCAACACCGATAAACCCCCTTAACCCCCAAGAAAATCAATTAGAAGACAATTCTCAGTCGGAAGTACTGGAAACGACAAGGATTGATCCAACGGAACACCATCTGCAGATCACACAAAAGCACGTACTGAACAACAGAGACCAGATGGGGCCCCGGGGCCAAATGGTCTGCCTAACGCCTTATTTAAAAAAGATCCAACTTTTTGGTCCATCCACTTAACCTCTCTGTTCATAAACACCTTAGAGACTTGCACCAACCCAGATTCATGGCGAGGAGGAATCTTGCAACCAATATACAAATCAGGGGTGCGTTCAGACCCATCTAATTACAGACTAATAGCGCTCATCGATGTCGAGGCAAAAATGTACGCTTCAAACTTGTTGACAGACCTAGAGGATTGGGTCAGCAGTACAAACCAAATCCCGAAAACGCAAACCGGATTCCGGGCAGGGATGGGCACTTTAACGAATCTATCCGCAGTCACCCTTCTGGCTAATCAAGCCATCACTAAATCAAACGTTCTACATGCGTGCTTTGTAGATCTTAAAGCCGCCTTCGATAAGGTTCCCAAATCCAAGCTGTGGGCAAAAATGAAATCTTGGGGAGCTCCCACAAAATTGTTGGATGCAATCATCAATGTTTATTCAAAAACGTGGGTCCAAATAAAAAAGGGGGATGGTCAAAGTCTAACAAAATTCCGACCATCAACGACTTAAAACAGGGGTGTGTCTTGGCTCCTTGTCTATTCAACATCTATACAGCTGATTTAGAGAACAACCTTTGCTTAACACAAGGAGACCCTCCGAAATTGGGTAATGTCCCAATAGCAAGCCTGCAATACGCCAACGGCATTGTTTTGCTTTCCCAAACGCCTCGAGGCTTACAGCGGCTGATCATCCAACTAGCAGAATGTACATCCTCAACTCAATTAGTTATCAACTTCCAAAAATCGAAGGTCGTGTGCTTTTCTAGCACCCACAAAAAGCATCCTAAATTCACCTGGATGATAAACAGTAATACCTTGGACCAGGTGGAAACGTATAAATACCTGGGGGTACTACTAGATCGACATCTCAACTACAAGCAATACCTGGAATCACAGCAAGTAAAAGCAAAACAACTGCTATTTGCAATTAAAACCTTGCAGAAAAAACGTAGCAACTGTTCAACAAACCACCTATTAAAGGTTGTTGCAGCAAAATTCTTGCCATCCTTTTCGTATGGATCGGAACTGTTCAACACTAAGGATTCAACAGTCTTAAAGACTGCACAAACTAGCCTCTTCAAGAAACTATTTTCAATTCCACGCCACATTTCTCAAGCCCAGATAAGACTGGAATTCAGACTAAAAGACCAGATACCGACAAGACGCCCTTGTCAAATATTAATGGAGAATGAGAGCAGCGGAGGAAAACTCTTTAGCTCATTATTTTTGGCTGGAGGTCGAAAAGCAATCCTGATTGAGCAAGTCAATATATCCAGTTTTAAAACAATCCCAATCAGCTTTAAATTTAGAGGATGCTTGGCTCACAATATCGGCCTATTCTGAGTTCAAACAAACAGCCAACAAAGCCATCAATCGACAATCCCAGTTAATAGATAAAGCATCTTTGGCCCTCGAAACACATGCGTGGATGGTGATGCTATCTTACAAATTTCTTAAACCTCAATCCTACCTGCTAGAACACTTCTCAAAACAGAAAAAGTGGAATCTGATTTTATTGAGACTGGGATCCTATTCATCTAAAGACCTTACCCCAAAATGGAAACGGACCTGGCCTACTAAGGAATGCCGCCTTTGTGGACATGGAGATGAGTCACTACTCCACCTTTTATGTATTTGTCCGGCACTACTAAATATTCGGAAGACCCTTTTATGGCCAACACTGAAGAGAGAACAAATAAGGACTTGCAGAGCTGCCGTCATAAAATGCCTAGGAGGCTCGACGGTCCAACTGGCGATTAAAATTTCTGAGCCTAGTGGCAAATGAATTGGAAAAGAGTGATAGATGAACTGAACTTGTCTTTTCAGAATCGCCTTGTTTATTTAAATTAAAATTCCGCAGCCCATATGACCACAGCACCAGCACTTTATCATAAACTGTGAAACTATGCATGTTTGCGTCCAGTTTAAACCAAATTCATTAGAAGCCTGCTTTTTCTAGTAGGGCCCATATGAAAACAGTTCCAATATTATTTTATTATATATATATATATATATATATCTAATGTAACTTTTAAACTAGAACAATTGTTTGACATTTTATGTACGTAGGTGGATTGGGCCACCCTTTTATGATTTTAAAAGAAATCGAATAAAAGTACAGTCATTGCCTGGCAGTGCCTGCTTTGGGCACTGAGAGAGGAGGGCATGAGGGCATCAAGCCTGCCAGACGCGCGGAGGGAACGAACACCCGTGCCTTCCCTCATGCCAAGGCTGGGGTCCCTCCATCTCAGCCAACTGCTTGTTTTCACCAAGTCCCAGATTATTGGAGCCCTCGTTGAAACGGGCCCTGCCTGAGCTGGTCGAAGGACCCGAATCTCGCTGAAGCACCAACATCTTGGCAGGCTACCCATGGCTGGCGAGGGGCGCTTAGTCTGTCCACGGTGTGAAGAGGAGTGAGACGCACAGTGTAGACGTCAGCACTCTATGTGGGATTCAGACTGTTTGATGTCCGTGGTGGGGTGAGACATGGTTGCATGAGGGAGACTCAATACTATTCTAGGGTTGGTGGGAGAGAGACCGTACCAAGGTGTCCTGCACTCATGGCTAAGGTGCCCGAATGTGTTGTCCTGACAAGGGAGCAGTGGGCAGATATTGTGTTGGGCAGTAGGAGCCGGTCACTGCGTCTGAGATGGTGGTCCACAATGACTCCTATTGAAGTGTGCACTGAGGCTCCTATGGGAGTGTGCACCGCGCCTCCTATGGGAGTGTGCACCGCGCCTCCTATGGGAGTGTGCACCGCGCCTCCTATGGGAGTGTGCACCGCGCCTCCTATGGGAGTGTGCACCGCGGCTCCTATGGGAGTGTGCACCGCGGCTCCTATGGGAGTGTGCACCGCGGCTCCTATTGAAGAGAAGCTGGGTCAGGAGCAGGATTCTGTGGCTTAATTTCATTTAAGAATCTTAACTGACATTTGTTAAGCGCTCTTCATGGAGACTTCGTTTTCACTCATCAAAATGTAATCCCATCGACAGCATCCAGTCAAGGTGGGCATCGGAGCGGAAGGTCTCCAAACCTGGACCACCTGCCTGTGAGACAGTCTCCAGTGCGGTGCATCTAACTTGTGTCCCCAGCCCCACTCAAACTAACACTCTCCTTACTGTTCAAAGCCCCGCTGCCTGCACCCACCAGACCTGGAGACTGGCCCCACTCAAACTAACAGCAGACATCACTCCCACACTCTCCTTACTGTTCAAAGCCCCGCTGCCTGCATCCACCAGTCCTGGAGACCGGCCCCACACACAACTAACAGCAGACATCACTCCCACACACTCCTTACTGTTCAAAGCCCCGCTGCCTACACCCACCAGACCTGGAGACCGGTCCCACGCACAACTAACAGCAGACATCACTCCGAGGAGTTCTCGGCTCACAGCAATATCAAGCGATCCCGGCAGTAACCAACCAGAGTCGGGTTACTGCTGTGAGCCGAGAACTCCTCGGAATTTCTTCACCCTTGATCACGACCTTGGCTCCACTTGGACTGCCGTCGTGCACCTGATTGGGATTACCATATCCCCTGCCAGCGATTCCGGCACCCACTCCTACCAAATTTTAACCTACGATTACTACATCCCCCGCCAGCGACCCCCGCTACTCAGCCTTACCCGCTATTCTAAGGCAATTGCCCTTGGTATCATTAATTTCCTTTTGATGCCCTCAAGCTAACTGGGTTGTCCGCCTATTCTGTCTCACATACTCTTGTAATTGACAAGAGGTTGATCTGCGCTCCTGAATCGGTAATAACTGTTATATGTACACAGGCATGTTAACTTGAAATGTCCTGATGATGATCCCACTATTGGTCTAAGGGATCGAAACGCCGTCGACGTAATGTACCCCATATGCATAAACTAACTGTGATGTTAATATGTAATGGTGGTTTCACGTTACTATGTCTGATATATTCTTAAATTTTTATTCAGACACGTCCCCCTTGCCTGAACCCTTCCTTAATTGTTGTTTGTTTGTTATTGTCTTTAGGACGCAGGTTGTGTCCCACTTGGATTTTTTTTCTTGTTTATTTTTTTGTTATATATTCATTGCATATTAAAAATCTGTCCGGCTGGACAAAGAATATAGTACTGATTTAGTCTATATTTATATAATATTTTATGTCTAGGGACCATTGTCTTTAGAAGTTACAAACGTACCCAAGGTCCCTGACCGATTGCATATTGGGTTCCCTTGTGTTTTTTCAACAGCATCACTACATGGGGCCATTCACAAGAGCACGTGTGAGTGCGGGACGTGATACTGCTGGGGTACTCTTTTACAAACTCCTACGTGCCTCTGTGATAGCCTGCCCCTCCTTACTAGTAAAAGTGCAAAGTGGGCAGAGTCCTTCCTGTCAGTAAGACTTGTGCATGAATAGCCCCTGAATATTCCCATTTGGGGTGTTTTGGTAGCAATTCACCAAGGCATGTAAGAGGACAAGAAAAGAGTACTACAGGACACTGCTTTATGAACCCCAGAATGCATTTGTGAAGAGGCTCCTGGTGCCAGTTTGTACATCTGACTGCACTATACACAAGTTACAAATAGTGCAGCATTTGCAGTCTGTGTGTCCGTGCGCAGTAACCACAGGGTACAAGTCATGCTCCTAAAAGGCACCTAAGAAAAATCTTAATCGCTCCACTTTCTTGCCTTTTCTTGGTTTCCTGTCGGAGGGAACCAGCCTGTAGTGAAATGATCAGATCTGTAGCCGGATGCTGCCTCAAAGAACAGTAGGACATGAGCAGAGCCTGTTGCATGACTCTTTGTTTCCAAAAACACCAGGCCATCCTTTACCTCCTGCCCGTCAATCAGCCCAAGTCCCTTCCCGATCTATTATATCTACTGTAATCTGGAGTGACCTCCTGGTGGCCAGTTCCCTATTGTTTGTGAATTACTTAATAAGGGGTGCTTCGATATCCTTCAGTGAAACCACAAGCTATGTATGTATGTATGTATGTATGTATGTATGTATGTATGTATGCACGCACGCTTTTGTAGAGTGCAAACCTTGGAGCAACGGAGCACTGTACAGACCTGGCTCCTTTAGAAATTGATGCTGTGTTCTACCCTCCACCACTGCCCTCATGCTTTCCCTGATGTTCTTCTGTTCTGTTCTCACAGGGAAGCTCTGCGCTGGTCGCTCCTGACCATGCAGGCCACAGGACACGTGCTTCTGGGGACTTCCAGCTATGTGCAACAGCTACTGGATGCTACAGAACAAGATTTGGAGCTGGAGTCAACAGAGAAGCCGATGCAAACCCCGGAGAAGCCCATGTCTGCTCTGAAAGACTATCTCCCTAACAGCTGCCGCAGGATGCTTAAGTATTAACAAGTGTTGTGACCTGGCTGGCTGATAAGGCAACGAGCTGGGGTAATACACACTTCCAGGAAGCATGCACTATATGGAACACCGGAGCGATCTACGACCGCTCTGCGGTCCTATGGATATCGGCAAATGGGGGTTATGGGGAAGTTCTAAGGTTGCACAAGGATTTTCATCAGCTCCAATTCCGTTTAGACTCATTGCGGGCCTCAAACACCATATTTGTGGTCAAAGGTGCTCTAATTACAGACTGTTTTTTTGGGAACAATTGTTGGTGGATCGTATTTTTCAGCTGGTGCCTTCTACCAACTGGAGACTAGTCGTTCATAGTGCTTGAAAGTGGTTGCAGGAAGATTTGGGTACAGTGGAAGATTCTGGTGGACAACCGCAGACCCTGCAAATGCAACCGCTGCTGAGATGCATTGGTCACTTCATCGCCTTTATTGATTAATGTGGTTCATCCTCTGCGAAAGGAGCATTCGCGTTCTTGCACTGCTGGTTGATGTCCTTAATCTGTCGACTGCCCTTATGCATGAAATGAAGTGTTCGCAACTGGTGGCACTTAGGGTTACGTACAAATGATGATTGGAGCATGACGAGGCACCTATCCTAATCTCTTAGGCGTGACACCTGTAACCTGTGGCTGTTGTTTTTATGAATCTTAAAGGGGCCTCTAGGGCCCACCTTTCCTTATCCAGTATTGCCCAGGATGCATGACCCTCCTAGGAGCAATAGTACTCATGATACAACAGCTTGTGCAAAACTCTGAAATGACCTGAGGGTGGCACCATATTTTATAGGATTTGTGAGTTACAGGTTTGTAAATTGGTATAATTTCTATTGCCTAATTTCACATAAACTGTGCTTAATTACTTGGAATGTGAAACCGGCATATGGTCCTATATTTTAGCACAAAACCCATTCTTGCAAAAAGGTTTAATGCAAGGAAGTATTCCACACAAAAAAAAGTGCAAGAAACACAATCCGAGTAAACAGCCCCTCGCATTCCAGCATTCGCATTGTTCTTGTGCGCCCACAGTACATTTTTACTGTGAATTGCGCTTAATCATGCAATGTGGCATAATAAAATTTTTGGGAATTGTGCATAACTGGAGTAACACCAAATCTATGCATGATTACACCGGCGTAATACAAATTTCCCCTCCGCGTGTTTGTGATGCAAAAGGTTGAGCAAAGCTCTATATTGGCATGATGCAAATCACCATATCTTATAGGATTTGCGGATGTAGGTTTATAATGCAAGAGGTTGAGTAGAGCTATGAAATGGCATGAAGGGGCCACCACATTTTGTCTTACTGACTGACCAAGGCCTGTCTATATACCAGAGTGTTAATGCCTCCCCCATACACTTCTATAATATGCCGAGCTGGGGATCGGGGGGTGCTGAAACGCAGTACCTCACAAAACATCAAGGCTAGAAAGCCAGAGACACCTCCAACAGCTCCAGGTCATTTCAGATGGTCATTTTATGGCGTCCGATTTAGGATGTGTGGATCAATGATGCCAGATAAAAAAGAAATTGCAGATTATGGGCTGCTGGAATTTACATTTAACTCATGGTTATACAGTGCTTTATTTGCCGTCGGCAGGAGAATACATCCTTTGCTCACCCAGTAGGTTAGCAAGAGGCAAGTCGCCATTCTATCTTGACGCTACAGTTGCTCTGATCCATAGCTCCTTTGCCCTACGATGCTATTGCAAGCCTCTCAAATCAGGCTCAAGCACCGTGGGAATGGCTTGTCACCCAAAGGTGGGAAGGACTGTGGGCAAAGCTGGGGGCAACAGACACATCCCCCAAGATCAGTGGGTCTCGGTGGCCAGGATCTACAAAACTTGAAGGAGCTACCTGCAAAATGTTTGAGGCTTAATGAGGAGAATTGTTGGAGACGGGCTTTCAACTCTACATATCATTGCTTCGTCCAAATTGTTTTTCCCAGTGAAAAGGTCTTCAACTTGTAGAAAAATACGCTTCTCACTTGGCATGACTGGGCTACAGAAAGAAGGATGTAATTCATTTAGCAGTTTATCAGGATAATTGTTCCCTGTGATTTCACTGACAAATTATTCAGAAGTGTCCATATTTCTCCTGTGTATACCTTTATAATATAGAATTCAAGGTGCTGCCCTATCCCCAATTTCATTTGGCACTGGCATCTCTCTTCCTTCAGAACTAAAGCCACACCAGCTGTCTTACCTCCAGGCTTTGCCAGCTTCCATGGATCTATCCCCTGCCTCCACTTTTTATTGCCCCACTTTTTAGAGCAAACTCCCTCCCCACATAAGTAACTGCCCACCTCCCCAAGCAGGATCTCTCAGTCCCTGGCACCAAATGTAATCATTTCCTAGCAATAGCCGCCTTTGTGATAGTTCCCCTACCACCCCACTCTCATCATTCGCTCCCTTTCTTTCGTTCTGACCACTCCATTGCCCTAGCTTTGACTCTCTGCCCTAATTGCCCTCCTCCCCTGCACTAACCCCCATTGTCTACCATCAGCCTCTCTTCTTGTCAGTTTTTATTTCTCTCCTCTAGCACTAACTATCCAACTTCCAAAGCATTCAGCCCTTTCCCTAGCAATAAGGGTAAAATCACCATAACTGTCTCTGTGACCAATGCATTATGCTGCTCCAAAATCTGCCAAACTCTGGCAGATTTTTGGCTTCTCAGGTTGCTTACCCAGTCCCCTCAGCAGCACCTCCACTTTCCCCAGCAGCCACAGCATATACACCAGCAGTACTAGCCACATTCCAGCTGTAACCACTTCCTCGTCCCATTCAGTATAATCCTGGCTTCTAAACATCCAGCAGTTAATGCTTCTCTACCAGTCCTCCTTCTCCTCATTTCTCTCTGAGCCACCAACATTCTGTCTATTTCTTTGTGCTGTCAAACCATTGGCTTCTCTGCACTCATAGGAGTGGGATTTTAGGGGCAATCTTTACTTTTTTCTGGTTTTATCTAGAATGGCTCGTGTTGCAAGAACAGGTCTTGCAAGTTGACAGTTATTTGATTTTAGATTTGAGAACTCCAGCATTTGTTTAAAAAAAGTTCCTGATATGTAAGTGCTCATTTCTGTCTATGCAAACTTGAACTTTGCATGGTGCGTCTGTAGAGAGTTTGTGCAATAAGGAGTGTTGTAAATGAACTTTTGGTAGCAGAGGAAATGTGAGGCACTCTAGAAATAGGCTAAAGATTGAAGGCCAATGGGGAAGCAGCCCACCACATTAAGATAAGAGGGACTATCCACGGTACTTGAACAAAGGTCAGACATGACTTTAAGTCATTTTGAAAATGAGAGGAAGGCGAAACACCAGTGGGCGAGGCTGCACTTCATAAGTTGTTGGCAGTCCAGCACAAAGTTCAATGTGTATGTGATTAAGAAGCAGGAGCTCGGTTGCAGAGCACAGTCGCAAATATGTGATGAGGAACAGTCAGGGGCATGAGTTATTGTGGGGAATAATTTAGTACTGCCACTCATAACAACTTTGTCTCCAGAAGAGCTTGCACCACTGTTGACTTAAGCCAGGGGGAGGGGTAAGCTTGCAGTACTGCTGCGCAGTGCTTCAATGGTGGGGAAGCTTGAAGTACTAGTGTCCGATGTTTTAGCTCTGGAGCAGTGGTTCTTCCCAGTACCTTAATTGTGAGGAAGCTTACAGTACCACTGGCCAGTACTTCAACTGTGGGGAAGCTTGCAGTACTACTGCCAAACGTCCCAGCTCTTTGGAAACCTGCAGTATGTTTGTCCAGTACCTCTGCTGTCAAGAGGCTTGCAGTACCAGTGCCTCAACTGTGGAAAAGCTTCCAGGCCTGCCCTGGGAGGTATTATCAGTGCCAGTGTTTATGGTTTGTTAATCTACAAAGCATTGTACTGTTTTTGTTAGGTTAATCTATAAATCACATCCATTTGCCACCTTCCCATAAGGCATTCCAATACAGGCAAACAAAAGTTAGCAACTTTAAATTGCATGGTGCATAACGGCCACATTAAAACAAAAATGATGATAAGCTGTAACTTGAACTGAGCCAGAGTAAAGTAACTTTGCTAAATCCCAGCTATTCCGAACTCGGACACTTAGTCCGCAACACTTTGGAAAGGTGCTTGGATTTTTGGTTTGCTTCCCATCAGTTCTAAAACATTAACTTTTTAAAATGTATTTTATTATATTTTATCATATCAGTGTACATTAAAGAAAACACAGTGATGGTAAGAATGTTCCTATAGAATAACTAATGTATAACTATCTGAAGATAAAGTCGAAAAGAGAACATCAATGCAAATGATTCAACTTGTTAAACATCTTCGTCTTGGTTCACCTACAGTTTATTACAGAATTTAGATGAATTTGCACCCTACCTGTACTAGTGGACAATTTCCAGGTTTAAGATTACGCATTTAGGACTACGTATGTGCGTAGACCTCAATTACATCGGTACATTTATATGCATAGAGCACTGGGTTTTAGTGAATCTAAAACGGTGAGTAACATTTCTTGTGACTGAGACCTCATACTTTATCCACCCCTTCACAAGACTACTTGTGTTTGTAAAGCGAAAAGGGGGATTTTGGGTTGCAAATTTCAATTTTTGATTTGTAAAAAAAATAATAAAAAAAATCTGCAGACGATGTATCAGTATTGTAGTTGTTTCAGCATTGAACCGAGTGGAATGGAGTGCTTCTCTGGGAGTGGCACTGGGTGCCCAATGGAAATTCAATGAACACCCAAACGCCCAATACACCCTAGTATTTTCTGAGGGTCCAGGAGGAGAAAAAGTGACTAATGAAGATGGAAAGTCCACCAAACATATGAAAATGGTGCAAGTACAGGAGGAGCACCCCTGCAAACCTACGACTTGAATATGTGTTGGACGCATGATGGATTTATGATGGAAATCGGTGATGTGTAGCTTTACTAACTTGTTTTTGTGAATTGGATGCTCCATAACATGGTACGCTTTAAAACGATGATGTAGCATGACTGACTTCATACAACAAGATGCATTTTTAGACTGTAACATTGCTTGTGTCGTAAGATATTGCCATTTTCTATGACTATATAATCTGTCCTTTGTCATATAACATGTTGTTTTGTAAGACTTGATATATCACAGCTGGTGTCGAATAACATGTTATATTATAAGATGTGACATTGTTCGTGTCATATAACATGAGGGTGTTGTAAGATTCTATGTAACCTAACTGGTGTTATTTCACATGGAGCTTTCTGATACTCCATATGATAAGGGTGGTGTTAGATAACATGGTGTATTGTAAGCCCACATAACAAGGCTGGTGTAGTATTAGACTGTATTGCATAGTTGTTGTCAGATAACAAGACCCATGATTTAACTCTACATAACCTGCCCAAACCCATCACTACTCCTGGAACTGAGCTAAAATTCTATACCAGCCTCTGCTCTGATGTCATTTACTACAAGACGAGTACTCAGTAAATACGTTTGATCGGTAGGATGTCCTTATGCATTGTATTTTTCCTAAGCGCTCCCAGCACTGTAGAAGCAGAAGGTGATGTGTGGGAGGGAATAAGAACAAAGTCGACATTTCACACTTTGCATCTCATGTATTTGTAACATATTTTGTACAATTAAATCTCTTAGGATAGGAATATATATTTGAAGACTTCAAGCTCCACTGTCGGGTACAAGGAAATCATAAGTGACTGCGCTGTGCTATACAGCAGATCTGTCTCGACGTCAGACTATACATATTAAAACTTTATAGTACATATTTATATGCTGTTAATGTAACTATATATATTGAGGAATGTATATTGTGTTTTATAATATTACACTAAATTAAAATGTCCTTCTCTACTGTGTCATGCTTAATTCATTCATTTCTTAATTGCTTGAAATTCGTCACAAGGTGCGTGGGTCTGGGGACCACAACAAGACGCCTGGGTCTTGGGACCGCAACAAGACGCCTGGGTCTGGGGACCGCAACAAGGCGCGTGGGTCTGGGGACCGCAATAAGGCTCGTGGGTCTGGGGACCGCAATAAGGCTCGTGGGTCTGGGGACCGCAACAAGACGTGTGGGTCTGGGGACCGCAAAAAGACGGGTTGGTCTGGCGACCGCAAAGAGACGCGTGGGTCTGGCGACCGCAGCGAGACGCGTGGGTCTGGCGACCGCAGCGAGACGCGTGGGTCTGGCGACCGCAGCGAGACGCGTGGGTCTGGCGACCGCAAAGAGACGCGTGGGTCTGGCGACCGCAAAGAGACGCGTGGGTCTGGCGACCGCAACAAGGCGCGTGGGCCCGGGGACCGCAACAAGGCGCGTACAGGGAGAAATCTTCTACAGAAGGCCTCAAACTGATACAGGAGCAGAGAGTTCCTGCTCTTGTATGTACTATTCAATAAGAGCTCGCATCACAAAGCATTCTCTCTGTCATGTGTCTCATTCTTGCAAGTTGAGCATTCAGTCGCACCTAAGTGTGGCATAGGACACCGCTGCTTGCAGAAGAAGCTTTGTGATGCGTGTCCTAAGTGAGGTAAGGAAAGTGTTTGCATCAGGCAAAAGTGTACATTTTGTGTATAATACTATCAAAGACAACAAAGTTAGAGCAATTACTTAAGTCTCATTGCTATATGTTCACCCCCTTTACTTAGGGTCGGGCCCCCTGCGGGGGGAGGGGGGGCGTCCAATCCCCTACCAGCCCATGAAATTCTTCTCTGTAGTCGTGGCCACTGGAATTATGAGGCAGGGTTGAGTAAATTATGCAGAAAGAAAAGGCAAATTATGTGGCACATCTTGTGATAGTATTACTTCATTAGTTTGTAATTGTTACCCTTGTTAACACTGCCTGGGCATTGGTTGCACCTCATTTGTACCAGTTTAAAATCAAAATATAGGAATAAGCAACAGCAAGGTGACCAGTCAACCTTTACAAAGGTCCTTCCACTGCATAGCTACACGCGTTGCTGCGATTTTAGTAACTTTTGAACCTTATAAACTAGAAACAATTTTTTTTCTTAAAATCTGCAGATCATGCAGCAGATGATGGATTATGTGGCAAATCTACAGTTATGCAATAAACGCAGTGGCCACACATAAGTCCAGTGGCCGTGCCTGTAGTCCACTGCAATGACTGTAGTATCAAAGGTAATGAACTTTGCTCAAATGTGTATGGTGGAACATGTTTTTTGAGGGCAGCATGTCTGGTTAATATGTAAATGAGAGCATGTAATCCTGTGTTCTGGCCTTTTGGTGGCAGCAGAGACTAGGATGTCTTATGTGTGAGCTCTGATGTTAGTGGTAATTGACAATAGATCTAATGAGTTGGGAGAGATCAGGAGGTTGCAGCACTTAGGATACTGGGTGCAGGGGATCCTGGTTGAGGCTGGTAGATGACAAACTCAACATGGCCTCACAGGTGAATGCAGTCCGCTCCTCCTGCTTCCACACATTATGCATCCTCAGGAACATCTTCAAATGGATCCCCACGAGCACTTGGGGGTACTGTCACTCAAGCCCTAGTCACTAGCAGACTAGACTACAGCAACACACTCTATGCCGGAATCTCCAGCCACCTCCTTCACCGACTTCAGACCACCCAGAACACCGCAGCTAGACTCATCCTAGACCTCCCGTGTGCACGCACATCATGCCACACCTCAGAGAATTCCACTGACTGCCGATACATAAATGATGCCAATTCAAACTCCTTACACAGACATACAAGGCACCAGTGGTGGCTCCTCCATTATGGCGGCCAGCATAGATGCAAAACTTATAAAATAACAACATAGATTTATTATCATTTTATTTTACTTCATAGGGCAGAGTCTTGGGGGTGGGGCCATCGTGATGATGGCATAGGAGGAGTGGTGGGCACTGCTGCTCAGTGTGCATGTGGGTTTGGCCAGCTGTCCGAGAATGGTCAAATCGACATGCGCACTGAGATGTCTGCAACCCGAGCTTGGTTGGAGACAGCAAAGCTGGGTTGGAGACAGCAGGCACAGGATCCCAGTCCCCGTGGGAGTGCAAATCCTGGGTGCTCAGGCCAATCCAGGGGCTTCTCTCATGCTGCCAGCAGCATGAGAGAAATATCTAGCTTTGGCCATAGGGGTGGCTGGGTGCCTCAGCCTGTACTGCAGAAGAGCAGCAATGCAGCAGGTGAGTTCTTTTTTTATTTTTTTTTCTTCTTTTTCTTCTTTTCGTATGCTGTTTCGTCTCTTCCTCCACCCTGCCACTTTTCCTTGAGACCAGCCGCTCCTGGAGGGCACTGCACAACACAGGACCAGCATCCCTCAATTGCTGCCTTCACTTCCAGCAACCAACCAGACTCCTACTCTCAGCCTGACTGTCCCGCGCACACACACACTCTGCATCCTTGAAAGCAGAATGGGCGGCCTAGCCAGGGGCGTAACACAGGCCCCCCGCATCCCCTGTGGTGTGGGGGGCCCCCGAGCTGCAGGGGCCCCCCTCAGCACAGTACTTAGGCCTGGTGGCTCCGTATTAAATCCGGAGCGGGGGCCCCTCTGTGTACATTGCAGGGGGGCCCCTTAAACTTTCGCTACGCCACTGGGCCTAGCCTTTTCCATTGCACCTAAGACATGGTACGACCTGCCTCCACACATCAGGGCCTCCTCCTCGCTTGAGTTCCGCAAGAGGCAGAAGACCTGGCTCTTCCACTAACACCCAGAAGATGGCCTACACACCTGCTCCAGTGCCTGGATACCCTTCGGGTGATAAGTCCTGCTCTACAGAGCCATATAGCATAGCATAACATTCCCCCAAGGAAAGAGCCAATGAGTCTACTGAAGAGAGATAGATGGACCTCCTTCTGAAGGTGCTTATAATAGAAGCTCTTTGGGGGGTCTCTGAAACTTGTCTAGTTATTCTAGAAGTAGAAGATTCTCTTCCTGCTGAGGTGTAGTAAAGCTACTCAGATGTAAGGTATCCGATCTGAAAGGTTTAGGGTAGACCCATAAATTGCGATCTCTTTATCTGTCAGCCAGTGTGGGTTTTCCCTGACCCAGGTTGGTAAGGTAGGTAATCTCGTGTCCTGTGGACAGGGTACCCTAGTTCTGGATTCCATTACCATTTCCCCAACACTCACGCGTGATTCATGGATAAAAAGAAGGTTTTACGTGTTCCTGGTGTGGCAGTTATCCCAAGATCTGGAAAGTAAAGAGGACTCTGAGAAGGAAAAAGAACTGGGAGGTGGTACTGTGATATTTTGGTACCGTGGGGCTGACCGTTGAGAGTGGACATCTCACAGTGCATGAAGGATGCCTGTAGAGGCACAGGTGAAGGATGTGCTCCCAGTACTGGGGTCCAGTCACTGATACTCTGCTCATCCCTGGACACAGCTAAGCAGAGGGACCCCTTGGAAACAGGTATCTCTCAAGACTCCAGAGCTCCAAACTTTGCAGCTCAGCTGCTGCTTGATCTGCCCTAACCAGCCCATGACTCCAGCCCTAACGTCTCTGCTCAATGCTGCCCAGTAAAGAAAGCGTGCCCTTCTAAGCACTTTATCTCATTCTGAAAGTGCTTCATGGCCGCTCTCCGAACGATCTCACAAAGTGATTTATTGCTTATTGACCAATCACGTTCCTCGTATCCGCCAACCTGGTGCCAGTTGTCGACCTAACCTTACAGACATACAAGCTATGGTAGTCCATCCTCCATTTCTAGGGCGTCTCCCCGTGGTATTCCTAATGCTCTGGTTGAAACTGGACAATGACTCCGTCACATTGAGAAGATTCTTATAGGCCCCGCCTCTTTGTGGTGACATCTCCTGAATCATTTCCTCTCTCCCACATTCTGTCCCTTGGACCTCTTACGCCTTGCCAGTCAGTCGCCAAAGACAGCCTTGAGCTATCCAAGCTATCCACCCAGGCTCGTGGAACCCTTGGTCTTTCAAGGCTTTGCCATGCTGGGGGCACATTTAGTGGCCCCGTGGACTCCAAGCCGTGCCCACGGCTGCTGAGTGACCAGCCAGTTCTCACCACAAATGGACTGTAATAAATCTCATCACTGGCTTACACATATCCAAGCACAAAACCACTGGAGGGGCGTTAGTAGCACTTTAAAAAACAAATAAAGTAAATAGATCAGGAAATCTGTCACATGTGAAACAAGGGACACTGAATACCCCGGGGAGGGCAACCTTTTCTGAACTTTTGAGACCAAGGTTACAAAAACACACCTACCTGTTGTGTTGCATAAGGGCACTAATTAAAAAGCTATCAGAGCTAATTTATACTAATTGATGTGTATTGAATCTAAAAAACAGTGAACCCCTTGGATGGATTTGTATTCAGTATCAGGAGCGTTGAAAGGCTTATCTTCGTTTCTCGCCTCTGGTGAAATTCCCCCATTTTTGTGTAACATTTTTACTGAAAATAGTCACTTTGCAGGTTTTCTGTAGCACAATTTAGGAAAAGCTCCTAATGATCTTTCATGTATTTCTTAGCGCAAAGCAATCTGCAAATATTATTTTGTAAGTATATTCTCCTACAACGCACATTTTTACATGTATGCCCACGTTTTAATAAAATATGATGTCACGAATTGTGACGAAAATTTAGTGCTGGCGATGCACGAAGAAAGGGAAAGACAAAGTGGCAGGGGGATGGAGAAAGTATTAGTCCCATTATTGGCAACACACCCCACCCACACCACAACAGAGTATGCATGCATAAATAAATACACAACACAACTTTTGTTTGGGAAAATTAGTGCTGCAGGTTTATTCCATACAAAAGTATGCAATATGGTGGGTTATCTTACGGGCGATCCAAGGGCAGGCAGCTGTACCAACCTATGCTGCCCTGCCCGCCTGATGAGCCAAGCACTGTGGAGTAACCAATCAGTGCTACCCTTATGGGGGTGATCCCCTTACTGGATCACGTGACACATTGGTCCCTATTACTCACGCCCCTTTCAGGGCGGAGCGTAGCAAGGCAAGCCCCCGGTTGTTCAGGCCCACAACCGCCCGAAGGACTAACGGGGCGCCGACGTAATTGTTCCAGGACCCTCCCATGAGGCTCCTGGGATTTGGCTCTGGCACCCCTATTGTGCTCTTGCAGAGGTACTCTTCTGTACCCATTTGCTTCCAGATCGCCCAGTAACTCCTCCTGCAACGAGAAAGAAAACATTACAACGTTCTATGTATTTCGCCTGCCAACCCCACGCCGGGTAAGCGGTAGGGTGGGAGACGGCGTGTCCGGCGCAAAGAGGACGCCAAGATGGCCGGGGGAGGCATAAATACCTCCCCACCTCCTCTGCGTGCCGGAAGTGACGCTGTCTGGTAGGGGACTCCTCCTTGAGTCCCGCACATCATTGGGGGTGGGGAAGTGCCCAAATGGCACTAAAGGGGCCGCCCGTTCAGGGTGGCCCCCTGCGAGGCCGCGGGCAGCCGCATAGTCCCATTATTGGCAACACACCCCACCCACACCACAACAGAGTATGCATGCATAAATAAATACACAACACAACTTTTGTTTGGGAAAATTAGTGCTGCAGGTTTATTCCATACAAAAGTATGCAATATGGTGGGTTATCTTACGGGCGATCCAAGGGCAGGCAGCTGTACCAACCTATGCTGCCCTGCCCGCCTGATGAGCCAAGCACTGTGGAGTAACCAATCAGCGCTACCCTTATGGGGGTGATCCCCTTACTGGATCACGTGACACATTGGTCCCTATTACTCACGCCCCTTTCAGGGCGGAGCGTAGCAAGGCAAGCCCCCGGTTGTTCAGGCCCACAACCGCCCGAAGGACTAACGGGGCGCCGACGTAATTGTTCCAGGACCCTCCCATGAGGCTCCTGGGATTTGGCTCTGGCACCCCTATTGTGCTCTTGCAGAGGTACTCTTCTGTACCCATTTGCTTCCAGATCGCCCTGTAACTCCTCCACAGCTCTGGAGGCGGCCCCCGTCGCCTAAAGAGCCCCCACCAAAACAGCTCCTTTTCTCACAGCAACCTGACAATTTCCCGGGCCTCATTCCTGTCCAGTAGGAACAGATCCAAGCCCACCTGTGCCAAATGCACCCCAACACTGTCAAATTAACCTTTGGTGTTCGCCCGGCATAGCTCATGCCTGATGAAGTCAAAGCCCCTGTTCTGCAAACTAGCGCATGGAGCGGGTTATCCTTCTCTGGGAATGTACCAGTGCCTCGCATGCGCTGCAAGAATCTGATGGCCTCCCAGGACGGAGCTCTACTCTTAAACATCGCTGTATTACCCTACAAGCTGATGTGGCTCCCACCTCCTGCAACCTGAAGTTGCAGGCCTTCTAGCAGTTCGTGCTCCCTAACACCTGTTTCCCCAATATATGGAACAGCAGCACACATGCTTGAAGACCGCTTCCACTACCAGGCTAAATACTCTGGCTGTGCTTAACTGAAGCAACCCGTAACCTGCCCAGGGAGCAGAGTGCACCTACTTTGTTGAGGGTGCCCAGACATGTGCACCGACCTCTGTGTTAATAAACCATGGCGAGCATGGCTGTCCGCCTTGCGCACACTATTGCAGTCACAGCAACCGCTGCAGTGACAACTTACGCCACCTGCCAGGCTTGCTTTAACTAAAGCTCGATCACGGATACACACATGCCTGCTAACCAGCTGTGACCCTAGATGCTCAACCAGCTAATGACCTAGCACTTTGTTATTCCAGGAATAATAGCCCTCCACAAGATCAAGCCGCACCTGAGCATATGGCCTTCATCTACTGGACCGGGTGCCGTGTGTGCTCTTGAATTGTCAGTGATTGTGCCCCAAACCTATCTTTCATGCAGCTATTGGAGCCACGGCACACACTCAGGCCTAACCAACTGACGCATGTCACTTGGCTGACTTGCCGCTGCGAGATTTTGATCTTGCAACTCGCTCTTGAGGTTACCGGTGCACATTGTCTATAGGTCCGCCCCCCAATCTGTTTATGCTGAATCCTGCAATGTACCCTTCTGCCCCTGTATGGGCGAGAAAATGCCGGTAACATTGCAAATCCCACTGCCCTCACCTCCTCGGGCAGTCCGTGGGGAAGAGGAGTCCTTAGAATTGGAACACTGCCCACCCTGAGCAGCCCCAGCGGCGGAAAATTGCCTCCTCCGTTCATTTTTGTGGTGGACACTGGAGGGGCCAAATGCTCTATTACATAGTAGCCTTTTGTGCTTGGCACCTTGGTTCCCCCTTTCCTGGGACGGTAGCACACTATGCTGGCTGACAGCGTCCCACGCAGCGGGGTTAATGTAGCTAACAGGGCGGGGCATATGAGCTTAACTGCAGGAACAAGTCACCTACCCTTGGTTCTGGGGTGCACTTACCTAGCCCCGTTGACCAGATGCTTGCACAGGCCCACTTTGCTTTAAAACCCTGGCGAACACCTTAATGGTGTCAATCTGGTTGAAACAATATATGTCTAGTGCCCACTATTGGAGGCACCTCACCCTTTTGTGCAGTGATAACTTACACAACGCACCCCGCTTGCTTAACTGCCAACGGATCACAGATGCACAGAACCTACTGCCCGTCCCTGGCTGCTTCAGACCCTCAACAGTGATGGAATCCCAGATCCCCAGATTACTGTTTAGCTGCAGTACACCTTCAGTGGATCCGCTAGGAGGTACCACAAACCGCATTGGTCATGAACATTACGAAGTACACAATTTCCACCTGGGCGCACCTCAAATGAGGCTGGCTCCACACAGCTGTAAGGCCAGCGCAGGCAGGGGCGGGATCCCCTACCCACCTAGCTTCCACTCTAGTAGTGACATGCCCTTAATGGATGTGACATTCTACAAGCACTGCGCAGGAATCCCCCTTTGACCTGCTAGAGCCTGTGGCCATTCTGCTGAAAGCCTTGTGGGCCTGGGGAGTGCTACTAAACCTCAAGTCCTAGGCACTCAGGAAGCATCCTTCACTGCTGCAGTTGCCCCAACGCATTTATTATAAAACATTTAATGGGTAACAAACCGGTTTGCGCCCACCTTAATGTGCCATGCTGTGAGCAATTAGATACCCCACATATCTCTTCCTTATGCAAAGAATAAACAAACCGGCCAAAGCACAATGCACGGACAGTGCGTGTGCCCCCTGAGACACCCCCAGCTATGAGTGGTACAAACCCTAACGCACCACGTGCCATTTTGTACATATCATTCTGGGGTGACTAGGCCCTAATGTGCCCTTTTCCTTGTATGATCCCCAGTACGAGGGTACGGACTGAATGGCCAAGTGCTGCGCCAGCCCATAAACATGTACACTCTTGTCAACAACCCAGCCGTGGCAAATCCCCAGTACGAGGATACCGACTGATGACCAAGTGCTGCGCCAGCCCATAAACATGTCGACGTGTGTAAAACTCAGCCGTAGCCAAACAAAACCACTAGCAGCAGTTTATCCCGACAGGTCACCTGCGCGCATGCCAGGTGGAGAAACCAGCAGCCCTTTGCCAACGGAATGGCCGAGCACAATACCCGCGTTGGAGACAAAATTGACCTTGTTATACCGCGACAGACATGTGCGGCACTCGAGTGAGACAAAGCAACTATTCTTAGCAAAACAGAGCCTGTCCATACTATTGTCTGTCTTGGGACAAAAGATGAACTGTGGTCTTATCACTGGCCAAGTCTGTGATGTCATATTCGCTACATCTGGCATATTCGCATGAATCGCCATATATGACTGACACCGCACTCTCATCCTGTGCTTGGTGTGGACTTGGCCCACCTCTAGTGTGAGCAGAGCCCCGCGAAGTAAACTTGGCTTCATGTCAGTGCAGGGTCAATCCGCTGACCCCCGCCAAAAGACTGGGGCCTGTGTCCAAAGCCCAAGGCAACATATCTCGGAGCCCCCATCATGGCAAAGTTTGCCAATGCCCACGAGCTGAAGTTCTTCACGACGCCATTGTCAGAAGACGGCACGCCAGACAGGGCCCGAACACACACTGGCTGCGGACCCTCAACCCCTGCCACCGCCGCTCCATACCTGAAAGGAGCCTGGCCGGCAGCCCAGAGGGCAAGTCAAACCAGCTCGACGGTCCCCGGGCTCGCCCCGCAAAACACCAGTGCTGCCCGCAGGCACTTAAGCGAAACTCAAAGTCGCTCAGCTGGAACCCATGGATAAGCTTGTCGCCCGGCGAGAGTATTCTCCAGTCTCCCATAGGGGCGCTGCATGTAGTCCGCAAGACACAGAGTGACGTACAACTACCAAGTGCGGCATGGGTGCAATCACTGGATGAAGGACGCCATCGCCAGTGCTGTGAGGACACCACCACACTCTACCCTCGCTACTAGGAAAGCCCGGACACACAGTCCGTTCAGCGATAGGCCAGTAGAAATGCCGGCGGTAACTGGGGACTACATCCGAAAACCAACTATAGTCACTGACACTGGGGCCGTCCCTAATACAGTAGCTAGACAATGCGCCAGTGGAAATAGTCCAAGAACCCGCAAACGTTGATTTTATTGGACAGCTTCCAATGGTCTGCCCTTTCGTAGAACATGCCCTTAATGGTACATGACGTTCTACAAGCACTGCACAGAAATCCCCTCTGAACAGCGGCCATTCTGCTGAAAGCCCTGTGTGCCTGGGGAGGGGAGTGCTACAAACCCTCAAGTCCTCAGGAAGCTCGCTCACTGCTGTAAGTGCCCCAAAGCATTTATTATAAAACATTTAATGGGTAACAACCCGGTTTGCGCCCACCTTAATGTGCCATGCTGTGAGCAATTAGATACCCCACATATCTCTTCCTTATGAAAAGATTAAACAAACCGGTCAAAGCACAATGCACGGCCAGTGAGTGTGCCCACTGAGACACCCCCAGCTCTGTGTGGTACAAACCCTAACGCGCCGCGTGCCAGTTTGTACATATTCTGGGCTGACTAAGCCCTAATGTGCCCCTTTCCCTGGATGATCCCCAGTACAAGGGTACAGACTGATGACCAAGTGCTGCGCCAGCCAATAAACAGGTAGACGTGTGTAAAACCCAGCCGCAGCCAAACGAAACCACTAGAAAGCCCTGACACAAGAACTGTGCTGCACAAACCGACGCATGCATCAACGGGCCAAGGCCCGGAATGATTATGGCTCTGATTAGGCTTGTGCACCCCTGACAGGGCAGGGAGGCAGAGCCCATGCAACGTGGTTGCACCCTGCCAGACGCAGTGCCGTGCCCACAGTGTTCCAGTTCCCAACACTGGAATGGCCACATAGTACAGTCCTCCTGACAGTCACAGTCCAAACCGCAACTATCACCACGCAGGCCATGGCACACTAGCACCTAGGCACTGCGCTTTGCATGTTTGAAAATAAGTGGTAAAAGGTTCCCCCTATCTACAATGGCCTTAAACCAGACTCTGAAAATGTAAGGCAAACTGACTTAGTCAAGTTCAGGGGGAGAGGGGGAGTGTCTTAAAGCCACTCCGATCCCCCTTCGACTCAGCTAAAATACCTACGAATACCAATAGCTTGAATTTACCACCTGAAGCACCATCCAGGGTAAAGTGTTGAAAGGAACGCAGTGTCGATTGTCATTGCATGCACTTGAAACCATAATTTAATCAACAATTGACACTTCAGACCGAGATTGCAGCAGTCAGCTCCTGCCAGAAAGGGTAGATGGAATGGACACAAACTATTGTCCAGGCTCCCACACTGCTCTGCGAGAGTGGCATCATTCGCTTAATGAATCAAACCCCTTCCCCAGAGATACAGTACCAAGCAGACAACGTGCCGCACCCAGGGGTCCAAAATATTAAATGGACAGAAACATTAGGCTCCATCTATGCCTGGCATCGCCTGGTCAGCAGCCAGGCCACCATTGCAGAAAGATGCACGTGCTGCCACCGCCAGACTTCGGAGCCTCGCCCCGTAAACCACATAAGCACAGACTGCACCCTGAATCACCGGACCAGTTAAGAAACACTGGTGCCCTGAGTATTGAATCAAGCGTGGGGGCCTACGGATCCCCGTCCCCCTTGGGCACACAGCCACCTGCGCCCATGCAAATCCCATCCACATTTGTTTAGCCCACAAATCTGGCCCTTACCCCCTACCACCTGGCTCAGGTTTGGCTCCACAATCATAGAATGTAGCACAATGGAGCCACGCAAAGGTATTGCAACGCTATACATGAGTGCCTGTTACATCACCTATTCAGCACAACTATCCTCATGCCCACTGCAAATGAAGCATGGCTGTCCATGGAACTGTGCAACGCACTCGCTGCTCCAGGTGCAGCCCACCATACGCAAAGTTTAGCGGCCTGTGCAGCGTCATGGGCTGAGGAGTCACAGCACCCTCACTGGCTCATGGCCTACTAAGAACCCAGCTTCCCTCTGCGTCTGGTTGCTGCCACCCAGTTCGTAACCTGAAACCACCGGCAGGGAGGTATCCGAAGTAACAAATAACAGAAAGAGGAAAAGAGACAGGTCCTGAACCTGTGCTCAACTCGCTCCCACATTTCAGTGACACTAGTAAATCTTCACATGTATGCTTGTATAACAGTCACTTTTTACTCAAAAGTGCAAGGTGCTCTTGGGTGACTTCACAGTTCTATCTAGCACATGCTCAAGCTGAAGGTATCGGAGCGCCTTACATGAGCACCCCTTACATTGTACCAGGACTTACGCACAGACAGATTTACCGAATTACGAGGGACAGAGTTGCCCTATCCAGTGCAAACACTCTTTGCAGATGCGGGCATCGGTCTCCTAGTCGACTGGTAACCACCCCATCTGCTGCCCCACACACCAAGGGCTGCAAGATTAACAGTACCTGTGACATGCACCAGTGGAAGGGGACAACATTGCAAACAATGTGTGGAACCTCCACCAAACCTCCCAGCCGTGGCCAGTGGAGCACCCCCAAGAGGCACGCACAACTACACATTTGTGCCACGTGCCATAAGCTCCCTCAAGCCACGAGCAGACCGCGACAGAGGCCATCCTGCACCACCCGCAGCCACGGGTGCTTAGAATAGTGTGCCGCACGACTAGCATCTGGCTGTTACGTTCATTGAATCCAGATATGTAATATAGCAAGTAACATCATCCCTACAGCAAGTCAGGACTGTTATCTTTGTCTATGGTTGTTGGTCGCGGGGCCTCCTACGTGAAATGCGGTGATTACTGGCCTGACCGGGACTTTCAGGTTATCACCACGATAAGCCTGATTAAGGCTCAGTGACTCGCATGATGGCATAACTGCAATATTATTCAACCGCAAATTCTCCGCATCTCTGAATACCAGCAAATATAAAGCACACATCACTAATGATGACATGACTCACCGAGGCGCTGTGCATAACATGAAAGCATTGATTTGTTTTGAAATATAACCGTTACAATGCATTGTATGTAACTTTATCTCCATGGCTGGTGATCATTATGTAATACGTCGAAGTTGTTAATTGATGGCATTGGTGACAAATCGAAGGCCCGACTGACCGCAGTCTGATGCGCATTACCAGCAGGCGCTGGGACGCGGCCCAGTTTAACCATCTGCAAGTAGGAAACTACCAGGAGCATGACCCAGAGGAGGTCCCCCAGCTGTCCTCACCCTCACACCACTGTGCCACCCATTCCCCTTGTCTTTAAGCCCCGAGGCCTTACTATGATGAGCCGTTCTCCTCAATGCATGTTAGGCCCAGCCGGGAGCGCAGCACCACGCGCTCAGGCCGCATTAACTACTCTTGGCACCTTTGCTTTTCCCAGGTCATCCGAACTTACCATGGAAATACTCGAGAGAAAACCCTTATGGTTTGATGCCTGCACGTACTAGGGCTGCTAACTCCTCTTTTAATCGGAGGTTGATTCTCCCTCGTAAAACCACGCGGCATGCCCCTGAGCCGTCCTGCCTGCTGGGAGATATATGAAAGGTGCTCTTGTCAGAGCACTTTTTCAAGAATTCCCCGTTGCCGCACCTGTGCAAAACACGAAGAACAACTGAAAGTGTTCTGTGAAGATGACCCGGAGGCCATCTGTGTGGTCTGCAGCGTGTCACGTGATCACAAGCAGCACACGATGCTTCCTATTCTAGAAGCAGCCCAGGAGTATAGGTATGTCTGCTATAGAGCTGGTACGGAAAACCAGGCTAATCAAATTCGAGACGCTGCCCAGAAGCGCAAGTTGCATGGGCTGGAGATGTGGGTTGGATAGGGGCGGGCCCAGGCTCACACTGTTACCCAATCGATATCCCTACAGGGGCTGCTGTAGACTACAAGGTAAGAGTTACTTATTCGGTGGCGACTGGAGGATTTTAAATACTGTGGCGAAGTGCTGCGAGCCAGCGAAATTCAGAGAGGTTGTGCGGGGATATTCCCATATGCCTTTCCCCTGCGTGAGGAACATTTTGAAACACATTCACATTACGGGTTTTACTGCATGCTGCCGGTCACGGAGAAATTTGTATTTCATAGTAACGTGTAGCAGTTGCACAGCGTGCCTATATTTCACCTAGACATAACTGCACACACATACAAGTGTGCACTGCCCTCAGAGCAATTAAGATCACAGTAGAAACTTGAATCTGTGTACAAAACGTTCTGCAGCTCACTTGTCTATTCCGCTACTCAGTGGAGATCAAGGCCAGAATCAGACACGCAAGCTCCCCTGCTGAAGATTTTAAGCAGCACCGAACTTCCCACACAGAAGTCGCACTCTCCTGGGGGTGGAGGTAAATTGAAGAGCCCAGAGGTAGTAGGTGCCGACTGGCGCAGGAACTCGGACCCGTGTCCCTGCCATTGAAGGAGCATCCCTTGCCGCTTGAACCATATTTGGGGAGCCCGCCGATTAGAGGTTGTCCCCAACCCTCAACCCCGAATCACAGCGCTGCCCCCTCACAGCCCTGTGCAGCCGCTGCATCTGAGGCCGTGATGCGAGTGACCCGACCAGCCACGAGGCCGGGGACTGCGAAAAAGGGGGGGTGGAGGAGGGGGGTAAGGTATGCAGTGCGACCGGAGCAGCATTACCAACATGCCTGCTAGCCACCCCTAATACCCCCCTTCACAACCCACGCCCGGCGCTGATGAGACAGACACTGCAGGCGAGAAAAGAAGGCCAGGGCGTGAGCTACCGCAAATGCCGCGGCATGAAGGCTCCAGACCCAAGCCACCCGCCTGACGCGTGCCCCCCCCATGGATAAAGTTGCAGTGTGGACATCGTGGGGCGCCGGACAGGGCCTTGCGCCCCTGCGCTCACCTTATTACCCGCGATCTCTACCACTCGACCCTGTTATCTTCATAGACGAAAGTCTGGAGCCAAGTCCGGTGCGCAAGGGCCCAGCTGGCCACTCTACCGGAGGAGGGGGTTCGCGGCGCCCGTTGCGCACCAACCCCCACGATCCGCGTTCAAGCATGGCACGCCGCTCTGAGGCGGGAGCCTGGCCAGACTCCTGGCCCTCCAACGCCCCTGTGCACCCTGGGCCGACCCGAAGCCGGGCCCTGCCCAAGGCCGCATGAACTGACCAAGTGGCCTCAGCTGTGGCTGCCGGCCAGAGCGTGCCTGGAGCAGCCCCAACCCCCCTCGCCCTCAGGCGGACAGAAGCCTCGGCGATGGCCAGGCTAGGCAAACCAGCCTGGGGGGCTGCCCCTTAGTGGGGATGTAGAGAGGGGGGTTGACTCACCGCACACTCCAGGCGATCTCGGCACGGGTCACAGCGGCACACACCCTCACGGCGTGTCCGGCGCAAAGAGGACGCCAAGATGGCCGGGGGGAGGCATAAATACCTCCCCACCTCCTCTGCGTGCCGGAAGTGACGCGTCTGGTAGGGGGACTCCTCCTTGAGTCCCGCACATCATTGGGGGGTGGGGAAGTGCCCAAATGGCACTAAAGGGGCCGCCCGTTTAGGGTGGCCCCCTGCGGGGGCCGCGGGCAGCCGCAAAGTTTAGGCGGTGTACTAACCAGCATGCAAGCCCCTCCTCTCGCGAACACCCGCACGTCCTTCCTCTATTTCCATGGCATTGATCCACCCAACATTATTCCAATTTCAGCGAAAACCACAAAAGTGACTTCTAGTAAGGAGACGTATTGTTTGTCAGCTTTATTCATTCTATAAAATGTAGCTTACTCTCACAAAATAAAAACAAATATATATATGTATGTATATATATATGTTTAATCTGTAATAACTCTTTGATGTGACTCCTGCGTAGGCGATGCTTTCTTTCCAAGGTTCCACTTCAGTAAGAATACTTTGTTGTTACACAGTACGTCTTATTTAGTTTGTAAGCACTATTTTCTTTAATGAGTTTCTCCTACTGCAGACACTACATGCTTTCCTGCAACATTCAGCTCGCCATGCGCGCTTTCACTTTCCAAGCAGCCCGGGACAATGGCGTCCGCTTCTTTGAAATGAAATAGGTCTCACATTTACAAGAGTTTGAGTTATTGGCATTGTAAATGACAATCTCTTTTATTTATGTGTTAATTATCAAAAAAAGATAAATAAAAGGCATTGTCATTTACAATGCCATTAGCTGAAACTCTTGCAAATGCAAACCCTATTGCATTGCAAATGCTTGTTTTTAAATGTTGCGTAGTTTTATTATTATTTTATTTATTAACGCACATGATTCACCTCAATCTGGCAATCTCGGCGTGCAGTCAACCTGAAGTAGCCGAACGCAGTTCTAGAACAATGCTGTTTTTAATAATTTTCCACATTTTGCTGAAGTCAGGGCAGGTTGGAACAGAAAATGGCAATTTGTTCCAGAGGAAGGGGGCCAAGTAAGAGAAGGCTCTTCCACCACATCTATTTCATCATATGTGTGGGATCGACAGTAACTCCTTATCACTGGAATGCAAATTCCGAGTGGGATGACTGCGCTTAAGCCTCTGACAAAGATACTTGGGACCTTTCCCCTGCTGAGCTTTATAGGTTAAACAGCATATTTTGAAGACTGTTCTTTTGTTTACGGGCAGCCAGTGTAAAGATCTTAGACTGGGAGTGGAGGCCGGTTACAAATCAGCTGTGTAGGCGTGTTTGCACCACCTGTAATTTAGACAGTAGTGACTCGTTGGCGGAGGCCAATAATGCGTTCCCATTATCCAACCGACCGACCACAAGAGCCTGTACCAAGGTCCTTCTGGCTGTCTTCAGTAAACACTGCATGTAAAAACAGGAGCCTGTAGTGGACAGAATTTGTTCTTTCACACGAAGTTCCTGGTCTACCCTAACTCCAAGGTTTTTTACTACCTCGCTTGGAGTAGGAGTTCACCAGCTTCACTCTGGTGGAGGTAATAGTCTTTTCTCAGCGGAGGATGCAGTTGGAGGTTTGATCCACAGACCAGCCAATAGTAGCCTGACATTGCCTTCCCGCTGTCCTAGGTCATGTGACTTGGGTTTATTTGGAAGTACAATGATGGATTGGAAGCCCCTGGTGTGGGATATTGTGGACCTCCACCGCCTCCTTTAACTGAAATGAACCCTGTGTTGCAAGGCTCTGATGTCACCGTGCCTGCACCCTAAAGCCAGCGGTCACCCAAGCCATGGTTCTGCCTTGTCTCTGCCCTACCCCCAGGACCACAGATGGTCCCGTTTGTAGACACGTCAGAGGTCTATCGGCAGGCCTGGGACTTCAAGATGTTGCTAGTAGGGCTGAGGCACTTGCCTTCCAAGTGTCTCACTGCATCAGCACTAGGGGCTGTTTCTAGGCACCTGCCTGTCTGGTAATCAGGCCTCTGCACTCCTGGAAAAGCAAAGTAGGATTCCTTCAGGCATGGAGTCGCTGTCCCTGAGATTTGCTACCATCTTTTCTGACCTCGAGGTCCATGTGCTACAGCGTGCACTCGTTCCTTTTACTCTCACTCCACAACGCAGGAAGAAAGCGGCTCTGTTACCAAGGAAGAGTGCAGATAATACATTTCAGTCCTAATCAATCACTTGGCGGAGATGAAGAGGTATCTGCTTTTCAAACACTTTGGGGTGTTTTCTGACACCCAGAATGATTGGCTTGTTCATCTGTTTTTAGTTAATACTGTGAATAACCAGCTTGGCTTTAGGGTACCTTGTCAATGTGTCCAGAACAGACCCACAAGAAAGGGTTCAAGAGAGACACAGACATATAGGGCCCGATTCATAAAGGGACTAATGACTACTCGTAAAGTTACAAGCGTGGAGTCTCTGCGCTTGGGGCGGGATCTACGCACGGCGTACTCTCTGCAGTGCACCGTGATGAGATTCCGCCCGAGTGCAGAAAGCTCCGCCCTAAGTTTGGAGGCTTCACCTTACGTGTGGAGTCTCCGCCCTAAGTGTGGAGGCTCCGCCCTGAGTGTGGAGGGTCTGCCGCGAGTGCTGAGATTCTGCCCGAGTGCAGAGGCTACGCCCTAAGTGTGGAGGCTCCGTCCTGAGTGCGAAGGGTCTACAGCGAGTGCGGAGATCCCACCCATAGTGCAGGGCTCCGCCCTAAGTGTGGAGGCTCCGCCCTGAGTGCGGAGGGTCTGCAGCGAGTGCGGAGATTCCGCCCAGAGTGCAGGGCTCTGCCCTAAGTGTGGAGGCTTCGCCTTACGTGTGGAGTCTCTGCCCTAAGTGTGGAGGCTCCGCCCTGAGTGCGGAGGGTCTGCAGCGAGTGCGGAGATTCCGCCCAGAGTGCAGAGCTCCGCCCTAAGTGTGGAGGCTTCACCTTACGTGTGGAGGCTCCGCCCTAAGTGTGGAGGCTCCGTCCTGAGTGCGAAGGGTCTACAGCGAGTGTGGAGATCCCACCCAGAGTGCAGGGCTCCACCCTAAGTGTGGAGGCTCCACCCTGAGTGCGGAGGGACTGCAGCGAGTGCGGAGATTCCGCCCAGAGTGCAGGGCTCCGCCATAAGTGTGGAGGCACCGCCCTGAGTGTGGAGGGTCTGCAGCGAGTGCGGAGATTCCGCCCAGAGTGCAGGGCTCCGCCCTAAGTGTGGAGGCTTCACCTTACGTGTGGAGTCTCTGCCCTAAGTCTGGAGGCTCTGCCCTGAGTGCGGAGGGTCTGCAGCAAGTGCGGAGATTCGGCCCAGAGTGCAGGGCTCCGCCCTAAGTGTGGAGGCTTCACCTTACGTGTGGAGTCCCCACCCTAAGTGTGGAGGCTCTGCCCTGAGTGTGGAGGGTCTGCCGCGAGTGCTGAGATTCTGCCCGAGTGTGGAGGCTCCGCCCTGAGTGTGGAGGGTCTGCCGAGAGTGCTGAGATTATGCCTGAGTGCAGAGGCTCCGCCTTAAGTGTGGAGGCTCTGCCCTGAGTGCGGAGGGTCTGCAGCGAGTGCGTAGATTCCGCCCAGAGTGCAGGGCTCCGTCCTAAGTGTGGAGGCTCCACCCTGAGTGCGGAGGGTCTGCAGCGAGTGTGGAGATTCCGCCCAGAGTGCAGGGCTCTGCCCCAAGTGTGGAGGCTTCGCCTTACGTGTGGAGTCTCTGCCCTAAGTGTGGAGGCTCCGCCCTGAGTGTGGAGGGTCTGCTGCGAGTGCTGAGATTCTGCCCGAGTGCAGGGCTCTGCCCTAAGTGTGGAGGCTCCGCCTTACGTGTGGAGTCTCCGCCCTAAGTGTGGAGGCTCAGCCCCGAGTGTGGAGGGTCTGCCGCGAGTGCTGAGATTCTGCCCGAGTGCAGAGGCTCCGCCCTAAGTGTGGAGGCTCCGTCCTGAGTGCGAAGAGTCTACAGCGAGTGCGGAGATCCCACCCAGAGTGCAGGGCTCCGCCCTAAGTGTGGAGGCTCCGCCCTGAGTGCGGAGGGTCTGCAGCGAGTGCGGAGATTCTGCCCAGAGTGCAGGGCTCTGCCCTAAGTGTGGAGGCTTCGCCTTACGTGTGGAGTCTCTGCCCTAAGTGTGGAGGCTCCGCCCTGAGTGCGGAGGGTCTGCAGTGAGTGCAGAGATTCCGCCCAGAGTGCAGGGCTCCACCCTAAGTGTGGAGGCTCCGCCCTGAGTGCGGAGGGTCTGCAGCGAGTGTGGAGATTCCGCCCAGAGTGCAGAGCTCCGCCCTAAGTGTGGAGGCTTCACCTTACGTGTGGAGTCTCCGCCCTAAGTGTGGAGGCTCCGCCCTGAGTGTGGAGGGTCTGCCGCGAGTGCTGAGATTCTGCCCGAGTGCAGAGGCTCCGTCCTAAGTGTGGAGGCTCCGTCCTGAGTGCGAAGGGTCTACAGCGAGTGTGGAGATCCCACCCAGAGTGCAGGGCTCCACCCTAAGTGTGGAGGCTCCGCCCTGAGTGCGGAGGGTCTGCAGCGAGTGCGGAGATTCCGCCCAGAGTGCAGGGCTCCGCCCTAAGTGTGGAGGCTCCACCCTGAGTGCGGAGGGTCTGCAGCGAGTGCGGAGATTCCGCCCAGAGTGCAGGGCTCCGCCCTAAGTGTGGAGGCACCGCCCTGAGTGTGGAGGGTCTGCAGCGAGTGCGGCAATTCCGCCCAGAGTGCAGGGCTCCGCCCTAAGTGTGGAGGCTTCACCTTACGTGTGGAGTCTCCGCCCTAAGTGTGGAGGCTCTGCCCTGAGTGTGGAGGGTCTGCCCTGAGTGTGGAGGGTCTGCTGAGAGTGCTGAGATTATGCCCGAGTGCAGAGGCTCCGCCCTAAGTGTGGAGGCTCTGCCCTGAGTGCGGAGGGTCTGCAGCGAGTGCGTAGATTCCTCCCAGAGTGCAGGGCTCCGTCCTAAGTGTGGAGGCTCCACCCTGAGTGCGGAGGGTCTGCAGCGAGTCTGGAGATTCCGCCCAGAGTGCAGGGCTCTGCCCCAAGTGTGGAGGCTTCGCCTTATGTGTGGAGTCTCTGCCCTAAGTGTGGAGGCTCCGCCCTGAGTGTGGAGGGACTGCAGCGAGTGCGGAGATTCCGCCCAGAGTGCAGGGCTCCGCCATAAGTGTGGAGGCACCGCCCTGAGTGTGGAGGGTCTGCAGCGAGTGCGGAGATTCCGCCCAGAGTGCAGTGCTCCGCCCTAAGTGTGGAGGCTTCACCTTACGTGTGGAGTCTCCGCCCTAAGTGTGGAGGCTACGCCCTGAGAGTGGAGGGTCTGCCGCGAGTGCTGAGATTCTGCCCGAGTGCAGAGGCTCCGCCCTAAGTGTGGAGGCTCCGTCCTGAGTGCGAAGGGTCTACAGCGAGTGTGGAGATCCCACCCAGAGTGCAGGGCTCCACCCTAAGTGTGGAGACTCCGCCTTGAGTGCGGAGGGTCTGCAGCGAGTGCGGAGATTCCGCCCAGAGTGCAGGGCTCCGCCCTAAGTGTGGAGGCTCCACCCTGAGTGCGGAGGGACTGCAGCGAGTGCGGAGATTCCGCCCAGAGTGCAGGGCTCCGCCATAAGTGTGGAGGCACCGCCCTGAGTGTGGAGGGTCTGCAGCGAGTGCGGAGATTCCGCCCAGAGTGCAGGGCTCCGCCCTAAGTGTGGAGGCTCCGCCCTGAGTGCGGAGGGTCTGCAGCGAGTGTGGAGATTCCGCCCAGAGGGCAGAGCTCCGCCCTAAGTGTGGAGTCTTCACCTTACGTGTGGAGTCTCCGCCCTAAGTGTGGAGGCTACGCCCTGAGAGTGGAGGGTCTGCCGCGAGTGCTGAGATTCTGCCCGAGTGCAGAGGCTCCACCCTAAGTGTGGAGGCTCCGTCCTGAGTGCGAAGGGTCTACAGCGAGTGTGGAGATCCCACCCAGAGTGCAGGGCTCCACCCTAAGTGTGGAGGCTCCGCCCTGAGTGCGGAGGGTCTGCAGCGAGTGCGGAGATTCCGCCCAGAGTGCAGGGCTCCGTCCTAAGTGTGGAGGCTCCACCCTGAGTGCGGAGGGACTGCAGCGAGTGCGGAGATTCCGCCCAGAGTGCAGGGCTCCGCCATAATGTGGAGTCACCGCCCTGAGTGTGGAGGGTCTGCAGCGAGTGCGGAGATTCCGCCCAGAGTGCAGGGCTCCGCCCTAAGTGTGGAGGCTTCACCTTACGTGTGGAGTCTCTGCCCTAAGTCTGGAGGCTCTGCCCTGAGTGCGGAGGGTCTGCAGCGAGTGCGGAGATTCGGCCCAGAGTGCAGGGCTCCGCCCTAAGTGTGGAGGCTCTGCCCTGAGTGTGGAGGGTCTGCCGCGAGTGCTGAGATTCTGCCAGAGTGTGGAGGCTCCGCCCTGAGTGTGGAGGGTCTGCCCTGAGTGCGGAGGGTCTGCAGCGAGTGCGTAGATTCCGCCCAGAGTGCAGGGCTCCGCCCTAAGTGTGGAGGCTCCACCCTGAGTGCGGAGGGTCTGCAGCGAGTGTGGAGATTCCGCCCAGAGTGCAGGGCTCTGCCCCAAGTGTGGAGGCTTCGCCTTACGTGTGGAGTCTCTGCCCTAAGTGTGGAGGCTCCGCCCTGAGTGTGGAGGGTCTGCTGCGAGTGCTGAGATTCTGCCCGAGTGCAGGGCTCTGCCCTAAGTGTGGAGGCTCCGCCTTACGTGTGGAGTCTTCGCCCTAAGTGTGGAGGCTCAGCCCCGAGTGTGGAGGGTCTGCCGCGAGTGCTGAGATTCTGCCCGAGTGCAGAGGCTCCGCCCTAAGTGTGGAGGCTCCGTCCTGAGTGCGAAGAGTCTACAGCGAGTGCGGAGATCCCACCCAGAGTGCAGGGCTCCGCCCTAAGTGTGGAGGCTCCGCCCTGAGTGCGGAGGGTCTGCAGCGAGTGCGGAGATTCCGCCCAGAGTGCAGGGCTCTGCCCTAAGTGTGGAGGCTTCGCCTTACGTGTGGAGTCTCTGCCCTAAGTGTGGAGGCTCCGCCCTGAGTGCGGAGGGTCTGCAGTGAGTGCAGAGATTCCGCCCAGAGTGCAGGGCTCCACCCTAAGTGTGGAGGCTCCGCCCTGAGTGCGGAGGGTCTGCAGCGAGTGTGGAGATTCCGCCCAGAGTGCAGAGCTCCGCCCTAAGTGTGGAGGCTTCACCTCACGTGTGGAGTCTCCGCCCTAAGTGTGGAGGCTCCGCCCTGAGTGCGGAGGGTCTGCAGCGAGTGCGGAGATTCCGCCCAGAGTGCAGGGCTCCGCCCTAAGTGTGGAGGCTCCACCCTGAGTGCGGAGGGTCTGCAGCGAGTGCGGAGATTCCGCCCAGAGTGCAGGGCTCCGCCCTAAGTGTGGAGGCACCGCCCTGAGTGTGGAGTGTCTGCAGCGAGTGCGGCAATTCCGCCCAGAGTGCAGGGCTCCGCCCTAAGTGTGGAGGCTTCACCTTACGTGTGGAGTCTCCGCCCTAAGTGTGGAGGCTCTGCCCTGAGTGTGGAGGGTCTGCCCTGAGTGTGGAGGGTCTGCCGAGAGTGCTGAGATTATGCCCGAGTGCAGAGGCTCCGCCCTAAGTGTGGAGGCTCTGCCCTGAGTGCGGAGGGTCTGCAGCGAGTGCGTAGATTCCTCCCAGAGTGCAGGGCTCCGTCCTAAGTGTGGAGGCTCCACCCTGAGTGCGGAGGGTCTGCAGCGAGTCTGGAGATTCCGCCCAGAGTGCAGGGCTCTGCCCCAAGTGTGGAGGCTTCGCCTTACGTGTGGAGTCTCTGCCCTAAGTGTGGAGGCTCCGCCCTGAGTGTGGAGGGTCTGCTGTGAGTGCTGAGATTCTGCCCGAGTGCAGGGCTCTGCCCTAAGTGTGAAGGCTCCGCCTTACGTGTGGAGTCTCCGCCCTAAGTGTGGAGGCTCAGCCCCGAGTGTGGAGGGTCTGCCGCGAGTGTCTGAGATTCTGCCCGAGTGCAGAGGCTCCGCCCTAAGTGTGGAGGCTTCGCCTTACGGGTGGAGTCTCCGCCCTAAGTGTGGAGGCTCCGCCCTGAGTGCGGAGGCTCTGCAGCGGGTGCGGATAGTCCGCACTCGTAACTTTACAAGTTGTAAATCTCTCTGTGAATCAGGCGCTATAGAGGTAAAAGGAGGGGAGCTAGGGAGGGGCGAGTATAAGTGGACAGGATCTAGCACAGTAGGTAGATCCTCAGAGGTAGTTGGTCTCTTTTTACATATTTAGAGCGTGTCCACCTTTCAACGCATTGGCCAATCTTGCAGTCCTGCTTGTTAATATTCCAGCTTTGTTTTTAACCTACTGGCCAATGTTTTCTGTTCTGGTTTGTGTCTGGGAACCCTGAGTCAGTTGTCCTTGTTGTATTCCTAGAGCAGAGAAGCAGCGGAGGAGAATCAATTCACGTTATTGTAGATTACTCTGGATTTTCAACTTCCAATAACCCTGTGATCGGAGAAACAGTTCTCTTCCCATCTCTGATAATCACCAACAAAAGGCGTTCTAGAATGTTCCTTTGATGATGTTAGCTGGGGCATTGAGATCTATTGTGACATCATTCACCGGATGAACCCTTTAAAACGTTATTACCATGCGCTTAGTTGGCCATCTATTCGTAAATGGTCATGGTCAGTTTTTATTCCTTGAACATCTCCCTCCTTTCGTAAAATGGGCCTCTGCACATCCCATTGGCTGCTCTGCCTATTGTTATGTTATCAGACTTGAAAGGTGGACGTTATGCGCACGCCTCACCTAACAAGAGACATATAGATTTCCATCATGAGTCATTTGCACACTACCTTTGAGCATGGAGAGATTTAGACTTCCAAAAACGGATTGACATTTGTAGGCATGAACTTTACTACTTCCTTTCCCAGGCGGAAGGTGTGGTGAATAAGAGGTTATACGCAGTGCTTTAAATGGGCCGGTACTCACCGGTACTGAGTACCGGCACTTCTTTAATTTATCACTCTGAGTACCGGCATTTCTCTACTGCCCTGGACAGTACTGGTACTCATGAAAAGGTAGGCTCATTGGCTGTGCTGGTGAGCAGGAGTGGAACGTGTCTCTGGCAGCCAAGGCGCCGCTTCTGCAGCACCGATCTGAGCCCCAGCTGAGCTATTCAGCAGGGCTCATTTGAATAATGTCCGGGTGCTCACCACCACGCTGTGCTTGACAGAGCAGGGTCCATTCAGGCCCTGTGCTGTCAATCACATTCACACTATCCTTGTCATTCGTGCAAGCACAGGAATCGTGTCAGTCCCCTGGCAGTGGCAATCAGGCTACGGCCAGTCCGGCCCTGATGGCAATTAAAAAAGCCATGGTAGGTGAAGAGAAAAGATGGCTTTTATCATACCCGAGTCTTTTGTGTGTCTGCTATGTTTGTGTGTATGCCTGTTTTTGTAAAAAAAAAATGAGAGAGAGAATCAAAACACTCTCAGGAGGTATTTTAAAGCAAATGTGTGGCACTTTGTTTGGACATGTCTGCTCGGCGACAAAGATTCATAAATAACGTAAAAGGGAGGGTTGGAGGGTGGGTGAGTGGATGAGTGAGTGGATGGATGAGTGAGCAAGGGTGGACGTATAGATGGATTGATGGATGGATGAGTAGATGGATGGATGAGTGAAAGCATGCATGGGTGAAAGAGGGTGGATGATTGGATAAAAGGGCGGATGATGGGTGGATAAGTGGAAGATTGGATGGATGAATGAAAGGTAGGGAGGATGGATGAAAGGGTGGATGATGGATGAGTGAAAGGAGGGATTGAGTGCCTGGGTGGATGGAATAAAGGAGTGAAAGGGTTGATGGATGGATGAGCGAAAGGATTGATGGATGAGGGAAAGGGTGGATAAAGAGATGGATGAGTGAAAGGATGAATGGATAGGTTTGGAGATGGATGGATAGGTTTGGATATGAAGGGTGGATAGACGGAATGGTGAAAAACTGAATGATTGATGAAAGACTGAATAGACAATAGAATGTAAAGGTTAAATGGTGGACATCAGCAGGTAAATGGTAGGATGAAAGGATGAATGGATAGACTGATGGAAGAGACAAGAGATATCTTCTGGGGAGGGCCATGATGAGTTGCTTCGTGTGCTTGGTGCCATAAGAGCTTTGGCGCGATGTGGGGGTTTTTTCAGTTTCTTCCTACTCGCGTGCTCAAAAATATATAGTATTGTGCCAAACAGCAATTAACAGTATGACATTAAGAAGGTGCAACTATTGCAAAAAAAGGAAACGTTAACATATTATTGCATTTCTCTTTCATTTTGTGTAATGAGTTAACCTGCTTTGTTTATATAAACACATTTCTCATGTGTTTTGGTATGTGCTGCAACTAATATAGAAGTTGTTAAGTATCATCATGTCTTGCCCTTAGCCCCGCCCCTAGCCCTGCCCCCTCACCACACCTCTAGCTCATTTTAATGAGTACCTGCACTTATTTTTTCCCCATTTAAAGCACTGGTTCTACGTGGAGCTCTGTTTTTGGAGGATGTTCACAGACAGCGCCCTCTATAGTCTGGGACCATGAACTGCAGCTCAGATTTCCCTTTGGTGCTTCACTGTGCCTGGGCACTTGGTGGAGGCTTTGGGTGGTAGAACCAGTGCCCTGAGGTGCAATCTCTTTTTGTTGCTTAAGAGTTTCAGATCTTTCTGCAGATGCATTTGTAGGGAGGTTGAAGCTCTCAGAGATATAATAAAACCAACAGCTGTAGCAATCAATGTAAGATTGAAAATGCAACTGCATGTAAAGAAAATCCTCTGAACATTGTTCGAAAGCCTGGCTGTCTGAAAAAGCAGGGGCGTCTGAAAGGGGGCGTCTGAAAGGGGCGGTTGGGCCCAGAACTGAAGAAGGCCATGTTAGGAAGTTCTCAAACTATGCAACTTGTAAGCACACTTTTCTCCCTTTATTGGCCGAGTACTTCCAAATGCACCTCAAAAGGCAGATTTGGGGCTTCTCCCTAATGAACTTCTTAAAACTCTATTGGGAAATGGTGCTTTTGAATGCACATTTCATTCAACACATTAACCCAAATTAGAAACTCGTTAAATCCCGCTTTAAAAGGATGTCTGAACGTTCTCCATCAAGTAGCATTTTTAATGGTGATTGATAAACAGTCCATTTTAGGCCTGGCCTACAGTATCTTTACAGATTAGCCTCATATTGTCCCAAAACATTATAATAAAAACAGTTATATACATACAGAAGCATACGGCCCTTCTTCATCAACCATTTGTCTGTTTAGGTCATTCACTTCTTGCCTTCACCCACTACAGCATTTCCTTGTGCACTTCCATCTTAAAAATAGTCCACTTCAATGCCAGTACTGGTGGTCGAATCTCTGCTTTCATTTCGGCTTTTATTTCATTTTTTTAAATTATTTATATTTGTGACGCCCCATTCTTAGTTTTTTATGGCAAATATATGCATCAACCTTTGGACAGAATGTTTTAAATTTTTATTACTTTTTAACATGCAAGGCCTGTCAAATATGTTTCTAAAAAAAAAAAACAGTGGCCTGCCAAGGCCAGCCCTATTGGTTTTGTCATTGACTCTTGAAATACAAGTTCCTCGTACATTGCACCCAAGTGGGTCAAAACCTGAGAAAGGCATGTGAGGTTCATAGATGAAGGCTGCAGTGAAACTGAACCATAAATAGAAAATTGATACTTAACACATGATTGATTTGAGGTAACAGAGAAGTACATGGATTGACAGTTTACAACAAAGTGGCCAGAAGTAGGCAATATATTTCATTTGTAGAAAACCAACACATTAAGCGAAAATTTGAATTAAAATTGATTGATGTTCAAAAATATATTAAGGTACTAAATCCAAATAACAACATTGGCAAGATTAGTTTGAAAATACTGTGTCAAGGTATAGTGTAGAAAGCAAAACAAAAATGGTGAACTTAAAAAAACAAAACAACAAGGGGCGACAAAGCAAAAGAAGGAATGACAAATGTAACATAAAGAAAGACTAAACAAGTGTAACAAATGTCGTCTTACAAAAGATAGTGCTACATAATTATTTAAGAGGAGGTGAATGGGAAGGCAATGATTAATTTAATGCAACAAAGGTTAGTGTAGAAGGGAATGCAAACAAAACAGAAATCATACAGAGGACAACAGTAAATATCCCAGCCCTGCCAGCCTTCCAGGGAATATCTAATGTTTCCTTCAGTTGTGTATGCCTCCAAAGGGACATGCTTCATAATGTACATGTTACCTTCCAATTTCCTTCTGCAAGCCTCGCCTGGCTTTAAAATGGCCGCCTTCCCTTACCACGGTGTACGTCACTGCTCCACTATGGTCTCAAGGGGCAAATTAAGTAGGCTGGCAGGGCAACAAGTCAAGCTTAAAGTTATAACTATTGCGTCTAATGGGGGAAAGGTGCAGCGTATGGTCAGAAATGAATATTCACGCATAGGTCCACCAAGCACCGTGATCAGTAAACAGGCACCGTCTTTTAGCACAATGAGGTAGGGACGTTGTTCTTTCTCAATGCAGGGTCCACGCCTCTGGAACATCTTGCGAGTGCAGCACCAGTCCATCAATAAACACTTTGAACTCAAAAGGCTCCTTATATGATCATGTGTTTAGACAAACCTTCACTGATGAATATTCGGGCATGCCTTCAAGTTCATTGGCTCCTCCAGAGAATGCTCTCAAGAAACTCACTTTTTGTGATGTTCCGTGGCGCAGGAGCCTGCTCAATATTTATGAGGCAGCACTAAGCCACTTTTTTTGGCCTAATGCTGCCTCGTAAATACTGTTCCCTTTAATGCAGCTTTCTGCTTTAAAGGGGCAGGCAATGGGTGTTGTTGGGGCGTTCCTAGCAACATCCATGGCTTTTTGACACTGCCCCAGATCAGCGAGAAATAGTAAATCTGAGGCAGTGCCAAAAACTTACCCCTCCCCAGGAGAGGCTTAAGGGAGGCGCAACGAGGAGAAATCTTTATTTCTCCTCGTTTTTCCTTTTTCCATGTGTGCTGCATTCTGCAACACACATAGAAAGAGGAAAAGCCTCTTGTGATTGTTTTTGTGCAAGAGGGTTCTCCTTTCTGCACAAAAATAATCATCCCCGCAAGGCAGGCACACTTACACCATGGTGCAAAGGTGCCTGAGTTGGCGCACGGCAGCCCATTGTGCGCCGGCGCAGGGGAAAAGGACAGGAATGCACCATATCTGATAGATACGGTGCATTCATGCCCTTTTCGTTTGCCGTAGGGCAGTGCAGCAGGAAGGCCTGCAGCGTTTCCCTACGTCATAACCTCATAGATGAGGCCCTTGGTTTGCAGGAAGTGCTGTAGAAGCACAACAAACATAAAAATAAGCATCATACAGGCAATTGTGAGTATAAAGGAAAAAAAATCAAAAATATCTACTGTCCAGTGCAATTAGGAACACAGCCATGGCCACAGCTGTAGAGACTGACTCCACAACGCCTTCTTTCAAGGGCATCTGTCTTTCCTCCTGAGGAATTACCATGCAAGAAGGAGGCTCCTGTAGTCCTACACCTGGAAATGCGCACTGCGCCAATCTCCTCTCTCAGACAGGCCTGGATCAGCATTGTCCAACCTTGACACTGTCCTCTTCCGTAGCACTGGGACTCTTGAGCAGCTCAGGGCAGCCATTTTGTTTGGCATGGGCGCGAGGTCCCGCGCCTCAGAGTGGAAGAGACAGCAAGAGGGCCGTTCCACGTGCGGTCAACGGTCCTTGCTCGTCCTGGTACCTGATCAAGCTGACTCCTTTGGACCACTGCAGTCGTGGGGTCTTGGAAGCGTGCAACCCTTGTTTGGAACACGTGCAAGGCTGATGTAAGTTTGTCATCGACCTTCCTCCCTTGCAGAAGAGGCAGGGCATTCTGGCAATCTCAGGCAGAGCTGAAAAAAACCAAAAACAAAACATCACGTGGGTGGGATCTTCTGAATGGTTACACTGCCTGAATCCACGGCTGTCGAAATACGAGCAGCATGCGCAGTACAAACATAGGGGCACTACGGGAGCGTCACTTTTCGCCCCAGCGCCTTGAGACCCTCACGGGTGAGTAGCGCGCTCTATAAATCCCTGATTGATTGACTTTTTCTGACACTCTGGTGGCGTTGCTCTCTACCCCATATTTACAAGTTGGCATTAAGCCACTTAACGTGGTTTAACACCAACTTGTAAATATGCCGTTTTCCGCGGCAGAGGGGCGTGCAGTGGGTGTTGCAGTGGCTGTTCCGCTTCAACATCCACTGCTTTTTGATGCTGCCCCAGATTTACAAGGATGAGGCAGTGGAAAAAACTAAGGCCAGGTAAAACCTGGTCTTAGGAAGGTGATATGAGGAGAAATTATTCATTTCTCCTTCGATTTCGCTCTTTGTATGTGTGCTGCATTCTGCAGCACCTATAGAAACAGTAAATCACCATTAAAGATTGTTTATGTGCAGGAAGTTGTCCCTTCTTGCACATAAACAATCGCCCCTGAAACCTAGGCACTCTTGCAGCATGGCGCAAGGGTGCCTGCGCTGAAGCTAGGCAGCTTGTTTAGCGCCAGCACTAGGGGTAACGCAGGGGTGCACCGTAATTTGTAAATACGGTGCATCCCAGAGTTTAAAAAATGTCAGAGCGCGGCGTTACCAATTTTGGAGTAACACCGCGCTCCAACATTTTATTGTAAATATACCCCATAATATATTGCTTGCAGAAAGGAAATTCCTGAAATTTTAAAAGTTGTCTGTCAAATACCATGACTTTTTGCAGTCATCCAGGGAGGGGGATGCCGTGACCCTACTGTGCACTTTTTATTTTTTATTTTTAAATGTACCCTATTGTCATTTCGTGGCTCTGGTTACAACCTGGGGAGAGGAGTTGGCCTAAGGGCTAGGGCGGTTGACCTTGAATCTGGGGAACTGGGTTCAAGTCTCGGCAATGACGCTGAACATCCTGTGATTCTGGGCAAATCACTTAATCTCTTCGTGCCTAACAAAAATGAATGTGTCCTCATGTAATGCAACTGGTGCTATGTAAAGCGCTGTGATACCCTATTCGGGTTAAGTTCGCGCTATATAAAACTCTGTAAAAAAAAAAAAAAACAACGACACACTTATTTTTCAAAATGGGGGCGAAGGACTCATTTACTGATGGCCATTCGTCTCATTTAGAGTCAGAGGTCCTGCTGGGTTTCCAAAGGACAAGCCTTGGCTTCACTGTGCGAAACCCTTAACCTGATGGCACGTGCACCACAGGACCACCAGGTCACAGTGGTGGTAGCCAAAATGTGTGGGCAGGCCTGTGACTACGGAAACGCACTCTACGCCGGAATAAACAAAAAGCTCACCCGCAAGCTACAAAACATCCAGAACGCCCCCGCCAGACTGGTCCTCAACCTGCCAAGACACTGCCACATCTCCCAGCACCTGCGCACACTCCACTGGCTCCCCAACAAGGCTAGAATCACCTTCAAGATTCTCACCCACGCACACAAAGCCCTCCACAACACCGAACCTGCATTCCTGAACAGCCGACTCGAATTCCACGCACCCCAAAGGACCCTACGATCAGCCCAGCTCTCCTACGCCGTGGTCCCCCGCATCAGGAAATCCAGATCGGGAGACCGCTCCTTCTCCTTCCTCGCGGCCAGAGCCTGGAACACCCTACCGCTCCACCTCAGACAGACGACATCACTCTCCGGGGCATATTCACAAGGAGCTATCGCCGAATTAACGGCACTTTATCGCAGCCAAAGTCGTGATAAATTTACCTCCCCATTCACAAGCCGGTGTGAACAGCCCACAGCACCAGTTTACCCGCGATAGCAGCCGCAAAAAACATCGCCACAGAGGACCCCCGCAAATATCGCTAATGAGATGCAGAGTAGGCGTTCCCGTGCCAAAAGCCGAGACAACAACACACCTCAACATTCACAACGACCAGCCACATCGGCGATAAAAACACAAAACAGGCGATAAGGCGCGTTAGCACCAGGAAATTTACACCTGCTCTGACCTGGTGTAAAGTCAGACGGCAGCCAGCACCACAAAAGGGGGCACAGCCCAGGGCCACATCCGAAGGGCAACAGATGCCATGGAGCCACTCATCATGCGGCCCGGACACCCAAGAGGGCCACAACACCCACCGCCACCACCCCAGGACCCCAACCCACACCCGGACCCCCCCCCCGGACCACCACAGACGCAGCACAGACAAAGACAGCGGAACCCCAGGAAACGTACCAGCCACACAGACCCAACATCCGACAATGTCACCGTCCACAACAGGCTGAAAGGGACAACCATCCAACGCATCCTGACCATCATCGCCTAACAGGCCTACGGCACCAACACAGCGGACAACCAACATCCCACCCCACACAAAGCTGCTGGCTTGGCTGCACCTGTTGGCCCCTGGTACCCCACAAACAACACCCGCCAGAGTCGGAGGAGTCACACAGCCAGCCACATCCAAGTCCCCCACACCTGTCCTGGACATCACCATCACCCTGGTACCCCAGTCCCCATACGTACAACACAATGCGCAGGATCCGCTGGAGACCAAGCAAGGACCATACGCCATAGCAGGATGCACGCACGTGTTGGTGGCAATACACAGCACACATGTACTACCTGTGCCCCCTGGTGACACAGCACACAATAACCTCAACAGGAAGCACACGTCTCACATCAATGTGCAGGCAACAACAGAACACCGTGGAACCTCCAACAATGTCGCCTTCAAATACACAGCCAGTGTGCATGATACCTTCATCCTCCGACAGTCCATCATCAACCAGCGTTCCCAGGATGCCAACAAGGGAAATGCACAGCCCCTTGGCAATATCCAAATGAACACCCCACACACCTCAACTCCACAACCATGCAACTCACAACTCTGGCAATGCACACGTCACAAAATCACATACAACAGGCACAACAACATGCCCACCCACCAAACACGACAGAACAACTTACAATGTTCACATGGGCAAGCCCTGAACACGAGCCAGCAACGGCATGGCATCACAGCCACATAATAGCCGAATGTGGGGAGAGGTGGCAACCAGGCATGTGTGAAGGATGCAGTAGAACCATGATTGGGAAAGTACACAATGCCAAGAGTGGCGGAGATGTGCTGGACACACCGCAGTATGCAGAACACAGCCCTATCCATGGCAACATACACCGCTGGCGTATGGAGTGTAGTGGACAGTGGACGCCACCATGTCACCCCAGCCAGTGGGGGACCTCGCGGAAATGTTGCGTGTTACGCCCCCCCTAAGCGTCACCGGAGTGGGATGGCCCGGCGTACGCCACGCCAGCGTAGGGGTGTGAATAAAAAGCACGTAGGCCTGGGCGTGGTCCTCTTCCAGAAAGACCCACGTCTCTGCCAGGGCAGCGCCTCCCACCCCGAGGCCGACGCCGTCCTCATGAGCGGAGTTGCCTGCGATGCTGTGCGCCTGCCGGACCCCGGCACGCTGGACCACGAACCCGTCAGGCCTGCCCCTGCACAGCCAGGCCACACTGATCACCTGCCTACACTGGCGTGTGTCAAGGAGGGCCCACCACGTGCCGGCACAAGCTCCAAGCCCGAGGCCCGCGACCTGGCAGCCACCTCAGACCATCACGGCCTCCACGACACAGGCCCGCTTTATTCCCTTTTCGTTGACGTACTCCACTGCCGCCTTCGGCCAACTCTTCGGACCACTAGGTCCCATATGTGAAACTGTGTCCTGAGTCATGAATGGCAGTGACCCCAAATCCGGGCCAGCGGCCACAGCACAAGACCCCCCGATCAGTGAGGCATAGTTCCATATGGGCTTCTTGCGACACGTGGTGCCACTAACCCTGTTCAACGCCAGCCGGCTACACGTGGTGCCACTAACCCTGTTCAACGCCAGCCGGCTACACGTGGTGCCACTAACCCTGTTCAACGCCAGCCGGCTACACTTGGTGCCACTGAACCTGAAGAACGCAGGCCGGTGGGGCCATACAACCTATGCCGGCTACACTAGGTGAATGGGCCGTGCTGACCGCTGCCTCAGGCCCGCACCACGGTCAGGTAGGTCACACATTTGGAACTGAGTCTTGATTACACCATGGCAGTGAACATCATTTAAGGCACAGAACAATTCACTATACTCCCTTCGATGTGGTGCCAACAAGTCTGTGCATGGCATCACAACCACAAGTGTCTGTGGGCCTACGCGGACCACTGCCCTCGGCCTACGCTGCGCACGAGTGGATCACAGATTTGGAACTGAACATCGGTAATTCAAAAGGCAGAATACATATCATCGCACGCACGGAGAGGCGTAAGAGGATGACGCGTTGCAGTCCGGAGGGAACAGGATCATTGTTACGGAGGTGATTGAACACTACCGACAACTGCCACTGTGTCACTAACTCTGTGCCTCACGAGCCAACGACACGTGGCTGTGGGCCACTGCTGACCGCTGCCTCCAGCCTGCACTGCGGTCCAGTAGGTCACAGAGTCTTGATTTGGCAATGTTGGAGTTCACATCTGTGTACCGGCATCATCGCAGACTGCATCCCCTCTCAGCACCTGTGCCACTAAGTGTGTTCCCCAACATTCATGGACAGTCACTGGTCGTACATTGCTGGCGTTTGAGTCTATGGACTAGGGGCTAGTTTTCATCCTCATGTAGCTGATACAGAATTGTTGGTGAAAACGAGGGTTGCGCTTTCCACTCCTCCATTTGCTGCTTCCAGATAACATCAGACCTTCCGCATCATGCCCTGGAGGACACCTTCCACTGTCCCCCGCAACCTACACCTCAGACATTGATGGGGGCCCGCTCAGGTCGCATGGCCCATCTGACTGCACCGCAAGTCACCGTCCCGTGGCTGGATGCCTGTGCCGGCCGCAGTGCATCCGGGGCCACTAACTCTGTGCTGCTCAGGCCTGGGACCCCTTCTTCTGAGACATTGAATGGCCTCTGTAGCGATGGTCTTGGGCTCATCAACGCCATGTGTCTGTGGCCCTGCGCTGTCCGCATCCTCCGGCCTCAACTGCGGGCCACCAGGGCCCACACATAGCATCTAGTCTTGACTGGCCCGGACGTCGCATCACCGCAGGAGGCACACGCCACCACCGCAAGGACCACCTCCAACCTCCATCTGCCAGAGTCGAAACGGTGGTCCTGACAGACCTACGGAGTTGCTCAGACCTGTCGTGGATGCCATCATCGGCCTGATACCCTGCTCAGCACTCCAGGTGCCAGTGACTCAGTGCACCGCAAGCCATTGTCCGTTACTGATTGAGTTATGTGCTGTTGTGAGGTTGCGCAGCAATGTCACCTCATGCAGTGGGGTAGACCTGGGACTATGATGAGGAAGATGTGCCAAGTGTGCGGACGGGAGAAGGCACAGACAATGGGAGGGCAGGAGTCAACAGCCCCAAGGCAGGAATGCATACTGGTGGTGGTAGTCAAGCTACAAACCCGGATCTATTCCTGGGTATTGCGCTGTGGACTGCGGACGCAACTGTCACCTCAGGCAGTGTGGGAGACCTGGGACGTTGATGAGGAAGTTGATGCAGGTGTAACACACCCCACTGCATCTGCATCAGGACTAACCAGAAGGGACACAATCCTAGCAATGTCCTCACATGAGCGCGCTCTTCTCTAGTGCCCCTACCTCAGTGCACTGCAACTCACGGAACCTCCTGACTGAATATTGGGTGACCTCTGTCCTTACTCCGGATCCCTCCATGTTGCTCTGCAGTTGACTCTGTTATGCTAGTGTTTTCTGTTTCCATTACACTGGTGTCCACTGTTCAGGTTGTTGCCAGCACCAAGCACTCCGTGCGGGCTGGCTTAAACTCACCCGACACACATCCAGCACAGGCGTCACTGTACATGTGGCCCTGCCAATAAAGGGGCCGGGCGCACGTGCCCGTAGCCAGTTCAACATGATATGTGCATGTGTCCCTGTGGTCTTGTTGTATGCATGGGGGCCCTGGGCCCTACGACATTACATTGTGCTGTGTACAGCGGACGCAGACATGTCAACGCAGGCAGCAGGCTAGAACCTGGACATGTAGCTTTGTCGTCACCCACTCAATTCGTAAGGGGAGTGGACTGTGCCGTCGTACGCAGAGCCAACGTGGGTGTGTGACTGATATATGCGTGCCCCTGGGCGTGGTTCTGTACTGGGTATGTGCATCTGCATGTGTCTCTATGGCAGTGTGGGTCTCCTTTGTGGGTTGTAGGTGGTCCCTGAAGGGTATTGGACACCCACGTATGTGCTCTAGTTCGCATTCCATGGGTTGGGCAACACCCGCACCTGTTGGGCCACCTCCTTTTGGCGTTCTGACACCTGGCATTGGGGTGCCATGTGTGGGTCGGTGAAGTATTGTGAGACAGCCGTTATTGCGGGTGCTTCATGCTGTGTGGTCTGTTGCAGGGGCTGGGTTCTCCTCTGAGTAGCTTGTCTGCCCTGGTCCTGGTGGTGGGTTGTGTGGGATGTCCATGGGCTGTTTTAGGGCGTCGGTGTCGAAGGTGTGGTGTTCGTCTCCGGCATCACTGATGGGTTGTCTGTTCTGACCTGCTGGAGGTGTTGTTTGTCCCTCTGCATTGTGAAGGGGAGGTGCATGTTGGCATTGTGTTGGCGCCTTGTTCTTGTCGACATGGAGACTGTGTGACAATGTACATTGTGACTGTTTGGGCGGTGGTGGCTATTTGAGTTGGGACAGTGTACATTTGGCCTGCATGGCTGATGTGGGGTTGCAGCCGTAGATATGCATCTCACAGTTCCCTGCTCTGTCCAATGTGATTGTTCTGTTTCTGCGCCTGGGCGGACCCAGTTGTGTCCCCTGTTCTGCGGTGTGGGTGTTGCACTTTGTGCCACATTGTCATGGTATGTGCTGTGATTGCTATGTGTGTGTGCTGCAGTGTGCCAAGGGGATCTGGGACATGATCCTGGATAATTGTGGGTGTGCAGTGTGCTAGACGTCGTTGTGCATGTGTGCCATTGTGCCCATCTCCCCCCTTCCCCCCAGTCCCTGTTCGTTACACTCCCTGTTGATGTTGTGTCAGGTCCTCTCGAGCTGTGTCCGTACTCCCTACTCCTTGCACCGTCTACACACTGATGACTGTGGCCTGGGTTTCCTCCAGCTCCTCCTGTGGCGCAGGACTGCCACCTCCTGTCGCGGTTGCTGCCTTCCTGTTGGCAGCGGGTTTGTACCTGGTTTAGGTTGTCACGTCCTGCCGGCGCCTCTTGGCCTCCTGGATTGGCCTCCTCGGCACTCCGACTGCATTCCAGGTGGTCTGCTTGTGGGTCAGTTGCTGGTAGTGTTCTGTCACCTCCTTGACGCTGGTCTTGTTTTCCTGCGGTCTGCACCCCGTCTTCCTCTCCCTTTTCTCCTTGGCCTTCCCCGACCCAGTTGTTCCTTGCTGGTGGTCTGTGGGGGTTGTGTGGTTCGCGTTGACCTCTGCGCTGGGTCAGGGTGCATCCATGTTGCTACGTGCTTTGGCTTGTTTCTGGTGTGTTGTTTCTGTAGGTTTTATGGTGCATTTTCCCGCCAGACGCGTGGGATTTGCAGGCCTGTGGCTGTTTTTCGCTACTTTTTGTACCGCGATTGGCCTCATCGCATGATTTTTCGCGTTCGCGTTTCGCATTTTTGCGGCGTGGCGTTGATTTTCACGCTGACATTTGACGCGTTATTTGGTGTCTATCGCATGCTACCGCCTTGTTGTGAATTCCACGTTGACACGGGGTTATTTTCCCGCGATGGGCTGTGGTAATAAAAGTTGCGTTACGCTACTCTTGCGGTAGTTATCACACGTTCTTGTGAATATACCCCTCCATCTTCATGAAAAACCTCAAAACATGGCTCTTCGACAGACCTCCTCCTTGATGGACTGGATCCTGCACCTCCCCAGCGCCTTGAGACCCTCACGGGTGAGTAGTCGTGCTCAACAAACCCATGATTGATTGATATGATCTATGCCACGGCCAGTGTCAGCACACAATACTCCATAAAGGCCAACCCTCTGTGAGTACTGCATTCACCCTACATACCCCGATGAAGGGCACTCAGTCCTCTAGGAATAGAAACATGTTCACCGAAGAGAGGCATTTATAAAGCATCCTTTAGAACAATGCCATAAGCAGCTGATTCTGCAACCCTCAGCCAACGGAAGAACCCTGATGCACATGTACCCCACCTTCAGCACAAGAAGCAACTGCACTCAGCAACACTTACACCCTCCCCACTGGGCCTGGTAGGAAAAACAATGAACCCTTCCTGCTGAAATAATGCATCACATTCTAAACGTGGCCTCTTAAGGAGGATGACGTCACAAGTAAAGGGCCCGTAATACTCACACTACCAATGAACAGTCGAGGAAAGCCCTCTCAGACTTGTGTGCACCTGGAGGACTCAAGCAGCGCCTCAGACAGGTGTGAGGATGCTGGGAGGCCTGGAGCAGAGGTGCATGGCCAGACCCTGCTGGCGGATCCGTCCACTGCACCCACCCCCCCCTACAGATGATCAGACAGAGCCACTGAAAGGAGACACCAGAGGTGGCCAGACTCTCTACAGCCCCCACAACAGAAGACACAACTACTGACAATAACCACCTCCTCCCAGACCCCCACAACTACCAAACAACCAACAGAGGCAGTTTCAAGGCCCAAAGCATTGGACCTCATGCACAGCAAGTCAGGCCCTTGTGAAACTCCTACATCATTTAAGATAATCAAACAAAACTCTTGTGAAAGCTATCCTTCCTTAGAAACAAAATATGGAAAATTGTTGTGCATCAGAACCTATGCATTATTTGGAAGTAAATAACATTGTCCTTTTTTACTCAGGGTTTCATCTGGAGCACAGCACTGAAACCTCAAGGGTGGAAGTGGTAGAGACAGCCTACAAATCTGTGATGAAAATATCTGCGACCTCCTGCTTCTTTGAGGCCTACTACCAGGCTTTGGGACAGTCACCCAAAAACACTTCCTCTGCCCCCTCAGAGAAAGACTCAGAGCACAACACTACAAGAGCTTGAACCCTACCTTGTGGCAGGTTATCGGTGTGTAAATACTGGTGCAACTCTACAATCCAAGCCTCGCCTTCGTGCTTGTGGTCAGCACTGGCACCTTTACTGTCTGTTGAACTCCTAGCGGCTTATTAATGAAAACTGTCGCATCACTGCGTGAAAACAGCGATGCAACAGTTTTCACTGCGCCCTCCTTACGACATGATGGATGCATCAAATTTACGCACCGGCGGCGTAAAAGTGATGCTAGGCCTCATAAATAAGGCCCTTAGAGTCAGGTATTTAGAATCTGCTCTATGCAGGTGATACCCAGTTGTACCTTAAAGTCATCGCACACTGTGGCTACTCGATCCCGACCTCCTGGTTTAACCAACATACAAGCCTGGTTGTAAAGAAGACCCCTGACGCTGAAAAACTAAAAACAGCCAAATGGACGCCTTTTGCAGACCACGCAGTGCAGCAATGAAAGCTGCTCTGTTGCATTGCGCGAAAGGGAGAAAGCAAAACAGCACCATATCTACTAAGATACTGCACTTTATATCTCTCCGCTGTACTATCACACTTTAGGCTGCCTTATGGCACACACACCTTTGCACCCAGTACTGCTGGGATAGGTTGTGTACTGGTCAGATACCCTTCCAGTACAAAGTACCACGCTCAGACATGCTTTAACCCCTTGCATGCGCAGGACGGCCGGGAGCCGTCCTGCGCCACGGTGCTCGTGTGCGCAGGACGGCTCCCGGCTGTCCTCGCACATGGCAGGGGAAATCCCTCTGGTGCAGGCACCAGAGGGATTCCCTTTTCCCCCTGAAAGCCTCGAGGCTGTCTCTGTTGTTTCTGTGCAATGAAGATCAGCGCGCACGTCGCGCTGACTTCATTGCACAGAAACCGAAACTAAGATGAGCCAATAGGCTCATTTCAGTTTCACTTTCTACATGCTCAGGGGGCTATCTCAGCCCCCCCCCGAGCACGTAGAAAGATGGGAGAGGTATCATTGGAAAGGGGAGAATCTCCCCTTTCCAATGGTACCCCTCCCTAGCGGATCCCTGCTTGGGGATTGCCCCAATTACATTTGGCCACTACAGTCTTTCTGCCCCCCCTGGGGGGCAGATGGGGGCAGTAGCCAGAAAGCCCACTAGAAGCCAGGGATTTTTTTTTTATTTCATGTAGTGGTGGGGGCTGCCCAAAATGGGCATGACAATACCCCCCCCCCCCCGAGAAATTACAGTCTTTCTACCCCCTCGGGGGGCAGTAGCTCCCAATCTGACCCCCGGTGGGGCAGAAAGCCCACTAGAAACCAGGGATTTGTTTTTTTTAGTAATATAGGGGTGGGGGCTGCCCAAAATGGGCATGACAATGCCCCCACCCACCCACCCCACATAGAAATTCCAGCCTTTCTGCCCCCCCGGGGGCAGAGGGAGGCAGTAGCCCCCAATCAGACCCCGGGGGGGCAGAAAGCCCACTAGAAGCCAGGGATTTTTTTTTACACATGATTTAGGGGTGGGGGCTGCCCAGCATGGGCATGCCAATGCCCCCACCCCAAAAACAATTACCACAGTCTTTCTGCTCCCCCCCCCCGGGAGGCATATTGGGTCGATAGCCCCGTATCTGCCTCCACGGAGGGGCAGAAAGCCGACTAGGCCTCAGGAATTTTTTTTTGTTTTTCAATTCAGGGGTGAGGTCAGAAGCCCACTAGGCGCCAGCGATTACGCAGGCTTTTTTTATGCGTGGGGGCTGCCCAGAATGGGAATACCAATGCCCCCACCCCCCAAAAAAATAGTCACAGTCTTTCTGCCACCCTTGGGGCATATCGGGGCAAAACCAGGTTGTTTTGTGATAGGTAATTTTGATGTCGCCTCAATAGGTTTTGGGCCCTTGTCTGTCGCGGGTACTTCACCTACCCACGCGAGTGAGGTACCATTTCCATTTTTATCGGGAGATCTGAGGAAACGCTGAGTGGTAGGAAATTTGTGGATCCACGCAGATTCCAGAACTTTCCCACACAGAACTTTGAGAAAAAAGTGATTTTTTCCAGCGAAATTTGAGGTTTGCAGGGGATTCTGGGTAGGAAAACGTTGGGGGACCCATGCAAGCCATACCTCGCTGGACTCCCCCGGGCTTCTAGTTTTCAGAAATGTGTGGGTTTGGTAGTTTCCCAAGATGGCCGTCGAGCCTGGGGCCAAAAACCCAGGTGACCCCCCTTGCAAAACCAGGTTGTTTTGTGATAGGTAATTTTGATGTCTCCTCAGTAAGTTTTGGGCCCTTGCCTGTCGCGGGTACTTGACCCACCCACGCGAGTGAGGTACCATTTTTATCGGGAGACCAGGGGGAACGCTGGGTGGTAGGAAATTTGTGGATCCTCATGGATTCCAGAACTTTCCCACACCGAAATTTGAGAAAAAAGTGATTTTTTCAGCAAAATTTGATGTTTGCAGGGGATTCTGGGTAGGAAAACGATAAGGGACCCACACAAGCCATACCTCGCTGGACTCCCCGGGATGTCTAGTTTTCATAAATGTGTGGGTTTGGTAGGTTTCCCTGGATGGCTGCTGACCCCGGGACCAAAAACGCAGATGCCCCCTATGTATCCGAAAATGACCTGGTTTTGCAAGGGGGGGTCACATGAGTTTTTGGTCCCGGGCTTGGCGGCCATCTAGGGAAACCTACCAATCCCACACATTTCTGAAAACTAGACACCCGGGGGAGTCCAGGAAGGTATGGCTTGCGTGGATCCCCCAACGTTTCTCTACCCAGAATCCCCTGCAAACCTCAAATTTAGCTGAAAAAAATCACTTTTTTCTCAAATTTCTGTGTGGGAAAGTTCTGGAATCTACGTGGATCCACAAATTTCCTACCACCCACCATTCCCCCAGGTCTCCTGATAAAAATGGTACCTCACTGGTGTGGGTGGTTCAAGTACCCGTGACAGGCAAGGGCCCAAAACGTACACCCCACCTGAGAGACCAGCACTGGCTCCCTGTCAACAAGAGGATAACCTTCAAGCTCCTCACCCACGTACACAAAGCACTCCACAACTCCGGACCAGCCTACCTCAACAGACGACTCAGCTTCTACACCCCCACCCGCCAGCTCCACTCCGACCAGCCTCGCCCTCGCCACAGTCCCCCGCATCCGGAAAACGACCGCCGGCGGCAGATCCTTCTCCCACCTCGCCGCCAAGACCTGGAACACTCTCCCCACCAACCTCCGACAGACCCAAGACCTACTGGCCTTCAGAAGACTCCTCAAGACCTGGCTCTTCGATCAGTAGCAGCACCACCCCCCTCTTCCCCCAGCGCCTTGAGACCCTCGCGGGTATGTAGTGCGCTTTATAAGTGACATGATTGATTGATTGATTGATTGAGGAGACATCAAAATTACCTATCACAAAAAACCTGGTTTTGCAAGGGGGGTCACCTGGGTTTTTGGCCCCGGGCTCAGCGGCCATCTTGTGAAACTACCAAACCCACACATTTCTGAAAACTAGACACCTGGGGTAGTCCAACGAAGTATGGCTTGCATGGGTCCCCCAACGTTTTCCTACCCAGAATCCCCTGCAAACCTCAAATTTTGCTGAAAAAATCACTTTTTTCCTCAAATTTCTGTGTGGGAAAGTTCTGGAATCTACGTGGATCCACAAATTTCCTACCACCCAGCGTTTCCCCTGGTCTCCCGATAAAATTGGTACCTCACTCGCTTGGGTGGGTCAAGTACCCGCGACAGGCAAGGGCCCAAAACGTATTGAGGAGACATCAAAATGACCTATCACAAAACAACCTGGTTTTGCAAGGGGAGTCACCTGGGTTTTTGGCCCTGGGCTCGGTGGCCATCTTGGGAAACTACCAAACCCACACATTTCTGAAAACTAGATACCTGGGAAAGTCCAGCGAGGTATGGCTTGCGTGGGTCCCCCAACGTTTTCCTACCCAGAATCCCATGCAAACCTCAAATTTAGCTGAAAAAATCACTTTTTTCTCAAATTTCAGTCTAGGAAAGTTCTGGAATCTACGTGGATCCACAAATTTCCTACCACTCAGCGTTCCCCCAGGTCTCCCGAACAAAATGATACCTCACTCGCGTGGGTGGGTCAAGTACCCGCGCCAGGCAAGGGCCCAAAACGTACTGAGGAGACATTAAAATTACCTATCACAAAACAACCTGGTTTTGCAAGGGGGGTCACCTGGGTTTTTGGCCCCGGGCTCGGCGGCCATCTTGTGAAACTACCAAACACACACATTTCTGAAAACTAGAAACCCGGGGGAGTCCAGCGAGGTATGGCTTGCGTGGATCCCCCTGAAAATGATGATCATGCAAGATGGGAAGTTGCTAGAATCAGTACTTTGGGCTCTGCCAAAGCAAAGGAGAATCTGTTTTGCCATCGACATGAGCACAGAAGTGGAACCCACAGGATCTAATGACAGCCTAAAGATGGGCCACAATGGCACTGAAAAGAGAGGCCTTTTTGGATCTCATAACATAACGTTCAAAATTCAGACCTAATCTGGGATAGAGATACATCCTGAACCATGCCAGTCAAAAAAGATGTAATCAATTTTCGAGTGTTGTGAATCATACCCATCATGCTAAAACAGGAGAGGAATGCTGAAAGTGTAACAATGTCAAAAGTTCAGTAGAGAGTTAGTAAAATAACAACAGTGACAACACCATCATTCAGCATCATTCCAATGATATCCAGAGCTGCTGTAAGCACCGTCTCAGTCCTATGGATGGTGAAGAACAGGGTCCTAAAGTATGCGAGGACTCAAAAAAACAGGAGCGTTGAAAATTGATTGCTTTCTCCAAGTTTTTAGCTGAGAAGAGGGGCACAGGAGTTAGGATTGATTTATATGGCATCAAGAGGATCAACAGAGGGTTTTTGAGCAGCGATACTACAATGGGCTCTCTTTAAAGAAGGAACAATGCTTAACCGCTTCGGTGCTCGGGACGGCCCCCGGCCGTCCGACGTCACAGTGGGCGTGTGCGGAGGACGGCCGGGGGCCGTCCTAAACACGCCCACTCAATAAATCACCCGCACCGTGGCGGAATTCGCGCCGCGGTCAACGGGTTAAGGTAGTGAAGGGTTAAGATTGCTGCATGGGGAAGAAATCAGAATTTTGGCAGCCATATAAATATTTTTGGGTGGACAAGGATCTAAGGGGTACCCACAAGAAATAGAAAGTAATCTGTTCGTGACATTATCAAGGGAAATTGAGACGAAGGAATCTAGGTGAATAAGACAAATTGCAAGGAAAGATGGTCAGGCAATATAGAGTAAATCACTTAACTGTGGAACAGTGGATAGAGAGTTAAGAATGAATTCTATTTTAGAAGTGAAAAAGTCCAAAGATGGAATAACAATAGTTTTGGTGCTGGTAGGATTACTGAGCTCTTTACCAACTCAAAAAATTATCTTAGTAGAATTTGTGGTAGGTAAATTTGAAAATAAAAAATACTGCAAACTTTAAAGACCTCTAGCTAGTAATCAACGTAGAAGTCATATATATACTAGTTATAGTTAGGTCAGCTGTTCCATAGGAAAACAATTTTGAGTTGCTAATAACTTTGGCCCCGTTTGATCGGATCTCCATGAAACTTTCCAAAAAGGTGCTACTTTTTGCCCAGTTTGTGCATGGTAGGATTTGGGGTGAATTTCAAGTGGGGGACAAGAAAAAAGGGGGGTCCCAAAACACAAAATCCCCATGCATTTTCCATAGACTTCTTTAAGAAGGGCTACAGGAAAAACTGCTGAAAGGAATATGACCAAATTTGGCAAAAATCTAGATCTTGGTGCGCAGATTGGTCTTTTTAAGATTTGGTGTAATTCCATTCAGGGTTTTTTTTTAGAAATTAAAGGTAAAACATATTTGGATATCTGGATTGTTGGGTCCACGAGAGGCTTGAGAGACTCTCTCAGGAGGGCCAAATCAAAAATACACCATTCTGATTAAACTACCACAGTGGCATTGGGGAGGGCAGCAGCTGAAAGGCTCTCTTTACTGGTAGGCAGTGGTTATATGGGGACTGGCCATCAGTCTTTCTGTCGGTGGTGGACAGGGGAGCAGTGGGCGGCAGTCACAGGTTCGCAGTGGCATCCGAGGAGGGGTTTTAAAGGCGGGCGGAAAAGCATAACTGCGGGTTTCGTAGGGGTGAGAGTAGAGTGTAATGGATGCGTTAGTAGCAGGCACGACAGCAGTGGTCTGTGTTTGGAGGTGATTAACTGAGCGGGCTTCACTTGGAGGTGGGTCATCAAGTAGGAGGATGTGTTTGGTGGGCCGGCTGGAGGCAGTGTTATGTAACTTTGCTGGAGGGCGCAGCAGCAGTATTTACTGATGTATGTAAATCGCCCGATGAGAGGGCAGATGTGACCAATGGAGGAACCAGAATCCTTTTTTTATGGCTGGGGTGAGCCCCTGCAGTATGGCGGGTCGCTGGCCTGAGAGCTCTTGACTGGCACCCGAGAATGGGGGGCCCCCTCCATGTACTTTGCAGGGTGACCCCCTCAAGTTTCGTTACGCCACTGCCCTTGCCTGTCGCGGGTACTTGACCCACCCACGCCGAGCCCGGGGCCAAAAACTCATGGACCCCCCTTGCAAAACCAGGTTGTTTTGTGATAGGTAATTTTGATGTCGCCTCAATAGGTTTTGGGCCCTTGCCTGTCGTGGGTACTTGACCGACCCACACAAGTGAGGTACCATTTTTCTCGGAAGACTTTGGGGAATGCGGGGTGGGTGGAATTTTGTGGATCCACACAGATTCCAGAACTTTCCACCACAGAAATGTGAGGAAAATGTGTTTTTTTTACAAATTGTGAGGTTTGCAAGGTATTCTGGGTAACAGAACCTGGTGAGAGCCAGACAAGTCACCCCATCCTGGATTTCCCTGGGTGTCTAGTTTTCAAAAATGTATAGGTTTGCTAGGTTTCCCTAGGTGCCGGCAGAGCTAGGGTTCAAAATCTACAGCTAGGCACTTTGTAAAAAAAAGGGTCCGTTTTCACTGTGAAAATGTGGTGTGTCCACGTTGCGTTTTGGGCCGTTTCCTGTCGCAGGCACTAGGCGTACCCACACACGTGAGGTACCATTTTTCTCGGAAGACTTTGGGGAATGTGGGGTGGGTGGAATTTTGTGGATCCACGCAGATTCCAGAACTTTCCACCACAGAAATGTGAGGAAAATGTGATTTTTTGGGACAAATCTTGCGGTTTGCAAGGGATTCTGGGTAACAGAACCTGGTAAGAGCCAGACAAGTCACCCCATCCTGGATTCCCCTGGCTGTCTAGTTTTCAAAAATTTATAGGTTTGCTAGGTTTCCCTAGGTGCTGGCAGAGTTAGGGTTCAAAATCTACAGCTAGGCACTTTGCAAAAATAGGGTCCGTTTTCACTGTGAAAATGTGGTGTGTCCACGTTGCGTTTTGAGCCGTTGCCTGTCGCGGGCACTAGGCCTACCCACACAAGTGAGGTACCATTGTTATTGGGAGACTTAGGGTAACACAGAATTGTAGAGCAACTGTTATTACCTATTGACTTGCGATGCATTTCTGCCTTCCAAATGAAAGACAATGTGTAAAAAAGAAGTCATTTTGAAAAATGACCTATAATTCTCATGCTAGTATGGGTACTCACAATTTCGGAAATGTGCAAATATCTACTGTTTCTAAACTCTATATTTTGTTCCAATTTCAGAAATACATAGGTGTCTTTCATACCGATTTTTCCATGTATATATTTTCCCAAATTAATTGCTATATACCCGGTACATAATAAAGAACCATTGCAAGACACTGCTCAGTTATTGGCTCTGGGTTCGTCGGGTTCTTGGTAACCTACAAGTCCTATATATCCCAACAACCAGAAAGGTCCAGCGGATGTAACGGTATATTGCTTTCAAACAGCTGTCATAATTAGAAGAAGTTACAGGTGAAAACGTTGACACAAATGGCTGTTTTTTTCAACTAATTTTCAATTTTTCCTATATTCAACTGTTAGTTTCTATAGAGAAACCCTGAAGGATCTACACAAATGACCCCTTGCTGAATTCAGAATTATGTCTACTTTTCTAAAATGTATAGCTTTCCAGGATCCATTATTGCTTTCATACCCATTTCTACCATTAACTGGAAGGAGGTTGAAAGCACAAAAAATAGCAAAAATAGGCTATGTCCCAGAAAAATGCCAAAACTGTGTAAACATTTTTGGTTTTCTGACAAAAGTCTGCTTTCCCTGAAAGCTGGGAAAATGGTGATTTCAGCACCACAACCCCTTTGTTGATGCCATTTGCAGGGAAAACCAGACGCTTTCATCTGTAGCCCTTTTTCCCCAAAAAACAAAATTTAGCTCTATTTTGGCTAATTTCTGGGTCCCCTCCAGGGGAATCCACAAACCCTGGGTACCTTTAGAATCCCCATGATGTTGGAAGAAAAGGACGCAATTTTGGCATGGATACCTTATGTGGTCAAAAAGTTACAGGGGCCTAAGCGCGAACTACCGCAAATAGCCAAAAAAAGGCTTAGCACGGGGGGGGGGGAAAGGCCTAGCAGCGAAGGGGTTAAAGCCTGCCCAGGTTTGTCTGCATACTGTAGAGTGCAGCACACATGCACAGTTGGAAAAGTTTGAAGGAAAGAAAGTGTACAAAGCTCTAGTAAACAGCAGCCGAGTGCTGTCCTACACCAGGAGACCGCATGGAATGGTCAAGAGGGCCGCATGTGGCCAGCGGGCCGTACTTTGAGTATCAACGTTCTAAGGCAAAGGAAAGCTTTCAGAACCACAGTGGATTGCCTGCTGCTGAAACCCCAAAAATTTTGCTGTGCAGATTCACTAGCAGAGCCTGAGACACTCTGCCATTCCTCCACCACCTGCACCGCTCTCACCCTGGAGCACCTTTGTGTGATGGACCCTGGCTACAGATGGACTCTTCTGTCTGTACTGATTCAGAGTCAGACATAAACAGGCAATAAGCCATCGCCAAACTAAACTGGCACTCTAACCAAAAGCCTGCTCCGCTAGTTCATCCTAGATGTGAAGGACGATACCAACGGATTCAAGGCTGAGGGGGAATCACCCACTAGATATGATGCCCTGTGGGCCGATAGTAAATGTGAAGGACGCTACCAACAAATCCAATGCTGAGGGGGAATCACCCATCACCCCACTAGATATGATGCCCCTTGGGCTGATCCTAAATGTGAAGGACGCTACCAACAAATCCAAGACTGAGGGGGAATCACCCATCACCCCACTAGATATGATGCCCCATGGGCTGATCCTAAATGTGAAGGACGCTACCAACAAATCCAATTCTGAGGGGGAATCACCCATCACCCCACTAGATATGATGCCCTGTGGGCTGATCCTAAATGTGAAGGACCCTACCATTGAATCCAAGGCTGAGGGGGGAACCTCCCATCACTGCACTAAATATGATGCCCCGTGGGCTGATCCTAAATGTGAAGGACGCTACCAATGAATCCAAGGCTGAGGGAAATCACCCATCACCCCACTAGATATGATGTCCCATGGAGTGACCCAAACTGTGAAGGATGCTCCAACAGAGCAGTGGCCGAAGGATGCTGTCCTAAAGCCCTTCGGTGTATTATCTTTTTGTATTTTTGCTCTGTGATCCCTAGGTGCAAGGGGTTGGGAGTAAGGCATTACCATAGGACGTGTCCTGCATCCAAGCCAGCTAGTCACGGATGACAATCAGGCCCTGTAAGCTCTCAGGTAGGGTAACTGGGTGAAGTGCATGGTTGTCGGTCATGCCCTACTAAATTAACTCGCTAGGCACATCCCTGGGTACAGGGTTGGGGCAGAGGCCAGCGCCCCTTGAGGATGGTTCTAAGCTGTGCCCAGTCGATATTAGGTTACCGGCTGTTGTTTAGGGTATGTCTACCATTTATGGAGTTCCATACTCATTTTTTGAGTGTGATCGCCCTTCACAATTCCATGATTTTCAATGGTCATAGTGAAGGTGCTCGTTTGTGATTGTGTTTAGTTAGAGAATATCTGTCTGTCCAGTATATTTTGCATTAACATTTTATATCGAAGAAGGTCTGAACAGCATGTGTGTGATCCTGTCTGGACATATATAGTATGTTATACGTATAGGTGTGCGTCTGCGAGTGCCTTAACCATTTATGTTGTTCCAAATGGGTCCATGTTGGGCAAAGCTCAGACAGAGGATTCTTTGCGTTTAGCTAATTATATGTTTTAATGCAGTGCCGCACACAGTGAGGAACGTTTAAGCTAACTTGTTCTAAAGGGGTTTGCTATGTAGGTCTGTCAGAGGATATGACTGTGCCATTGAGGTGGCAACACTCAGGCAACTACACGGCTTTGGTGGAGTTTTGCAGTTATGAAGGCGCCAAGGGCTGTGTTCCATGTATTTCTTTAGCGTAGGGTGAAGTGTAAGTAGGACTCAATGGGACTTTAGCTGGTGAGAGCTGCTGGGAGTTTGGAGCCGCCTGAATATCTCGCATACTGTGCGGAGTGTATGTGAGATGTGCTGTCTGGTGCATTCTGTTGGGGACCTAGAATCTCTTGGCGTTGAGTCTTGTTGGGAGCATCATGATAGCTGGCTGTAAGTCATATCTGCGTGTTGTTTTATGCACGTGACAACTTCTGCCTTGCGTATTCATCTGAACATTGGGCTGTCTTGTGGGACAACGCTTGTTGGCCTTCAGACATGTTCTACAGAAGCTGCTTCATTGTGGGGTGAGGATCATCATCACAGCCCCTGACCCCACTGCTGGCAGTATGTGTAATAAAGACCCCAGAAAGAGCAAAAGACACCAGGACACAACATGATGGCGCATCTATGTATCTGAATTGCTTCAGGTTCCAGTCTACCCACAATTATAATCTTATCCTCCCATTTCTTTAATACACTCTCTTTCTGCTGCTGAGACCCACTCAGAACAGCCACGGTGTGAGGGTTGATTTTTGTCTTAAGGCAGTTTCCTGCATCCTGTAGAAGTACACGATGCCAGCACTGAGTGCTCGTCACCATCCCTTTCTGTTAAGGCCCAAATCCATACTTTTTAAGCAATCCCTCAAATGTCCTTTAATCAGAGTGTGGAGAGACCAGTAAGGGCCTTAGACCCTCTGCTGCCTAGGGAGCCAGGCCCCAAAAATGTCTGGTGGTGGGTTCATGATTCCAATCAAGTGCTGGAGGGACCAGAGTTTTCTGCCTTTTCCTTGATGGAGAATGCTAATGGCAAACAGCAAGGCTCAGGCTTGGATCCAAACAGATGGATGCTGGGTATGGGTCATAGGAGAGAGAGAAGCTCCCGCTCCAGCAGCAACCAGCCGATGGCTAGCAGGAGTCAGCAGCTCATGAGCAGAGACCCATAGTGAGCCTATCCAAAGGCAGACGCTGCTTGCCTGGGCCACAACACGAGGTGGCAGGTTTATCAACATGTTGTGATGGTACAAAGTCATCTAAAGGGATCTAAGCAGGTGCAAAGCATTTATTTGTTATTAGTTTCCAGTGCAAAACTGGTTGTGCACGGGAAAGTTGCCAAAAACTGCCTTATTTTGCATCAATGGGACATCCCATGGGTGGTACAAAGGCGTTCTCATTCTACCACCTGTGGCTTTTCATGCATTACCAGAAAAGGTAGAGAGGGCTTTGTGCCCAAAAATAAGATGTCTTTGAGGCAGGCATTGAGTTGGAGAAAGAGAGAGAGAAAGAGAGAGAGAGAAAGAGAGAGAGAGAGAGAGAAAGAGAGAGATATATATATATATATATATATATATATGTGATTGTTTCCCTAAAATAAAGTACAAAACTAATCAAAATGTCTCTGTCTGCAGACTTGGAACAGAAGGTCCCTACTAACATCAATATTTATGTGTGAGTGTATTATTCATGTATTTCTTTGTCCTTATTTACTACTGTACACACAATGCAGGAGCATAGAGAGAGAGAGAGTGTGTCTGAGTTGACTCATGAGGCTCTACCTCAATACTCAGGACCTCATTTACAAGGCTACTGAGCTGCCGAAACATCACTTTTAGAGACGGTCCGGCAGCGCACCCTGCAGGGCTATATCTACAAGGCCACATAAAGCCACCCTGCATAGCTTTTAATGACCTTGTAGATATGGACTGAGGCAACGCAACAAAAGTTGCTGCGTTGCCTCACACTATGATTGGGAGGCGGGCCATGGGCGTTAGGATGGGTGTTCCCACGTAACACCCCTGGCATTTGACACATTACCAGATTTACGAGATTTCGTAAACCTGGGAATGAGTCAAAGGCCTATGCCTCGCCAGGGGTGGTGTAGGAGAGGCGCAACGAGGAGAAATAACATTATTTATCCTCGTTTTTAGGTCTCGCCTAGGCAGCGCTTGCACTGTCTCTTTGACACATCCTGTATTCAGGTATGGACTTAAAGCTTCGCTCGCTCTCCGCCCATCTTTTTCATTGGCATTTGTCACTGTCCTTTGTAAATGCTGGCTTTTGATTGGTTAGGCTTATTAGTCTCTCATTAGTACTGATGGAGCAGAGAAAATAAAAAATTTTAACCCCTAACAAATTTTATAAATAATTAATAAAATGTATTAAATCAACACTGTACGTGTGGGAAGGGTAATTCGCAAGTGTATGTGCTGAATAATCTATTAACGAATGTCTGTGTGTCTAATTATAACATAAAAATAAATGCGTACTAATTTATAATAAATGCATGATTTGTGCTTCATAGAAAATAAATGTGTTGTTGCAAAAACAATAGTGATGGTAAGTAAGGAACAGCTTAAATGTTGCTTTCTGCTAGGTAATAACTAATTGGGGTACGTAGATGACGGGAGGGAAACGAAAAGGCTATGTTTCTCTATTTTAATTATGTTTTGTTTATTTCAAAATAGTGCTTCTAAGTATAAACGAGTGGCGATATAAAATGGCTGCCAGTTAATGAAGTGCGCAAGTGCGGGGAAACACGTGACAAGGGAGAAAAGTTGGAGAAAAGCTAACCTCGTGATGTTGCTGAGAGGCTAGGATGCGAGAATGGTCAAGGCTGATGTGACCTAATTGAACTGATGGTGTGTCGTGGTGATCAGCAAAGAACCGTGGGAAACCATTTTAAGAGACAGGACAATGCCTGCAGAGTTCTCGAATGTATCGAAAGAAGTTACAAATGTACTGATCGAAGCGGATGGAAACATGTCTTGAACTGTGAGAAAGGAAATGATCCAAGGACCCGTTGGATCCGAGAGAACTTGATTAAAAGAATGAATAAGATGACATGCATGGACCAATGAAAGAAAAGCGTGTTATTAATGTTGCAACAATTAGTTAGCAAAGTTAGAATTAGGGTATAAGAGGGCCTACTCTTAGTGGGAGGGGGTCACAGACACGAGCGGAGTTGGAGAGTCGTGTTGGTGTTGGTGGCTTCCAGTGCTTGGTGGTCCTGATCGATCCATTACTGAGCGGGAGATGCTGAAAGACTGTTAGATGAGACGGGTTGCAGGTAGCTGATGCTGACGAGCTGAAGTTTCTGTTGCTGTCTTAATTTTCCAGTTGAGTATGAGAATCAGGTTATTTTTAATTCTTAAACTTAGGTTAGAAATCATTAGGCTAAATTAGGAAGGTAGGCAGGTAATTAGGGTTTGCTTCATGACAAAAATTTCCTTTCTGCAATAAAATTGATTATGCTTAATAAATATTTGAATTAATAATGAATGAATAATTGAATAAAAAGGTTAAATTCTTTCTCATGCTTTTAAAATTATATAAAATTTAAGATTCTTTAAATCAAACGACTCAGTGGTTATTTTACTAAATGATTGTGACACCAGTAATTGGTTATTGTGATTTAGCTGGTCTTAATCACTATGAACTAATTTCTTACATGAATGATTCATCGACAAAACAATGAGCAGGAATATCTTAAGAAATAACTGAAAAGAAAACGATAGTTTTAGGTAATAAGATATCCCGGCTCCTTCCAGCGGTACATAAATGGTGTTTTCCATTTAGTTCTCATGCTTCTCCTAGGAGTACAGATTTTCGTAAAGGTGTAAAGGAAATCCAGGTGTGTGTGTGTGTGATAGGCGATGTTTATGGGCCCCATCGTCATGTGGATGTAAGAAAATATAGTTTGCCCCTGGATGACCGATAAGTGACCTAGGAGGAGAATAGTTTTATTGTACGCGCTGCATCAGATTTCTTGGTAGCAGAGTTATGGTTTTCTATAGATTAGTTTAGTGATTATTGTTTATTGATTATTGATTATTTTTATTGACTAATACTATATGTTGAGTCGTGTTATGTTATATGTGAGTTTTCACGCTTCTGGGATGTAGGAAGTGGAACACGTGTGGCAAGAGAAGTCACATGGAATTTGGTACATGGTCTGAATTCATTTTGGTAATAACACAGGTTGTGTTATGTTAGGGATTTTCTGTACGAAAGGTGTGTAACTGAAATAGCAAATCACGTTTTCTTGTGAAACTTTGGCCTTAATTCTCAGGAGCCTAGTCTCCACATGTGTCTTATCCCCAGAGAAACGAGTAAATTGTTTGCTTGAAAGAAGGGTAAGGTAGAGGGAAGTGCTACTTTATTGGCGAGAGTTAAAAAATTCTGTGGTAGGATAGAGGTAAGCGCTGCCTACTGGAAATACAGGATTCTTGTGTACAAGGACAAAGCTGTCACTTTTGTTTAGCGAATCAGACTATGGAATTGTTTTAATTGTTGTAACTAACGGAGAAAACAGTGAAAAGAAAAATTGCCGATAAATTTTGTAAAGGAGGGGTAAAAGAGCAGGAGTGACGTGGAACAGTGCCGCGCTAGGATTGGATAGTGCGCTAGTCGCGTGAACACAGAGTCAGGAGTGACGTAGAAAAGTGCCGCGCTAGGATTGGTTGGTTCGCGGACGAAGGGAATTGTTCTGATTGGTGCGTTAGTGTGAGTCGTGCTGTAATTGGTTGAAGTTCCGTACACAGAACAGCGCTAGTGTAAAGAGAAAAACAAATCGAAAACATGCCGTATTACGAGTATGAAAGGGAGAGAACGTCATGGACGACAAAAATAAAGAATTTCTTTAAGAAAGACAAAAAGGTTGTGACTAGAGAGGGACAAGTAATTCCTCCGCCGAAATCAGCAGCTTCACATATGATGCTGAAATATGGATATCATACATGCATATGGTTAGAAAATTGGGCAAAGTATACGAAGAATGATGGTGCTTTAGCTTTCCCTGAGAATGGTTCGTTTAGTGTAGCGGTTTTGCGAAATTTGCGAGAAAAGATGACAAATCTAGAACCTAGACCTAGACCGACACAGTTTGAAGCGTTGACAGAATGGGAGGATGAGATGTATGAGCGAGAGAGATTCAGAGGTTTAAGAGATCATGAGTTTATGCCTGGAAGAATGTGGGGAATAAATCATGAAGATAGAATAAAACGATGGAGATGTGCTAACATGACAGCAGGTTTGTTTCCAGCTTTTACAGTTGAGGAAGGGACTAAGAGAAAACGGACTGAGAAAAAGAAACATATGGAGAGGGAGAAATATATGCATGAGAGCGAAACGGATGATGAATTGCTGGAAGATATTTTAAATAGAAATCCACCTCCGTATCAGCAGAGTTCTACAGTGGTGACACCAAATGCGCCGCTAATAGAGACTATGCGAAATAAAAGTCCGGAAAAAAGAATTGAAATAAATAGGTCACAAGATCAAATGAGAACTTCACAAAATGAAGGAATAGAAAGCGACAATGCAAGCGAATTAGCAAGGACAACAAAAGAACTAACTGAGAAGATTAGAGAATTAACGAAAAATATGGAAGCAGTGACTGTGCCTGTAACAATAAGTCCAGTAATACCAGTTTTTGAGAATCAGAAAATTGATGAACGATCTTTAGTGATTCCCATGAGTTCACAATTTCAGAGAGAAAAAGAAAGGATGGAACAAAGTGCAAGTACAAGTAATTTGGCTAGTACTTACAGACCAAGTCCACCTACAAATTTGACTGTGAATGAGTGCAATGGTAGGAAAATGCATATGGTAACAGAATCTGCAACAGAGACTCCTGAAAAGAGTGGTAATTGGGTAGAACTAAATAATACACCCATAGGTCCGACTCCTGATGAGTTAAATGAGTGGATGAAGGCATTTAAAATAAAGGAACCAGAAGAAAAACCATTAGATGTAATTAGGTTAAAAATTGACATGGAAGAATTAATTCTAGGAACAATTGGTACAGAAAAGATAAAAAATTACCAGGATGATGAAATAATGTTTCTGTGCAAAAGTATTACATGGAGAGCAAAGAATTTACATGACAAACTAGAAGAAGTAGCCAGTGAAATTGGAATAGACTTTGCGAAAGTGAAAACATTGCAGAAACCATATAGAGTAGATTTTTGTGAAAAAGATATTGAAAATTTGAACACGGCAGGAAGGCTGACACAGATAAAAGAGTTAATTGTGTTGTTGAGAAAATGGGGTGATGTGGACAGATGGAAGGTTAGATGGACAAAGAAGAATGAGAAAACTACAGACAAAGCTTCTTTGGCTTTTATGATAACTGACAAGGAACCTGTTGCCAGAGAATACCCTATGAGAGAAACTCCAGGTGGTAGTTATGTGCACGTTCCCTGGACTAGGCAGGATATACTGTCATTTACAAATGACTTTCCGAAGCTAAGAGAGAAACCAGTTGAATGGTACCGACAAGTAGAGAGGTTTGTAAAGGTTTCAAAGGTGTTGTGGATAGATTTAGATGGATTATTTGACATAGCGGTACCAACTGATTTGTGGTCAGAGTGTAAGATTACAGTTGACTGGCCAACTACAGAATATCCAAGAGATCCTAAGACAGGAGCTCCAGGTCCTGATGTGATGAAGAAGTATGATAAGGTGATTACCTTTTTGAAGAATAAGATTCCTCCTAAAGAGACAGATTGGGTAAAAATCGATAGAACTACACAGGAAAGTAAGGAGTCTGTACACGCCTATTATGAGAAGGTTGTTGTTGGTTTTCAAGCAGTATAGTGGATATGAGGAATTAAGTGAAAAAGATATGAGTCATTTTGTGTACAGATTTGTGTTTGGATTGAAACCAGAGATTAGTGAAATGATTAAACAGCATATGATTAATTGGCAGAATGGCACAGTCGATGATGTGCTGAGGTATGCTAAGTATTGCAGTGATGATATTGAGAGTAGACAGCGTAAATTGAAAGACAAGGCAATGTGGGCACAGGTGAAAGTGGCAGAAAAACAAGAAGCTCAATTGGATAGTAATAGTGGGAATGAAACAGGACAGAATAAAATGCGACCTAACATAGGTAAAGGGAAAGGTCAAGTGAGTCTAGAGGAGGCAAAGAAGAAATGGCCCTGTCATAATTGCGGAAAATTAGGGCATTGGAGAAACGAGTGTAAGTTCCCACCTAAACCTAATCCGGAAAATCAATCATTAACTCCACAGGTGCAGAATGAGGTAGTTGTTCAACAAAGTCAGGTGCCGCAACCACCACTTCCCAACACTGTTAACCAGCAAAGATACAGTACAGAAACAGGATTCTACGGAGGAGAGCAGGTAACACAGTTGCCGCGAGCAGCTAACATTTCTCAGTATTGGTTGCGTCAGAGTGAGGATGAGCCGGATGAAAGTTTCTGACGGTGCCCAAGAGAGGGGAAAGAGTGCGTACTTGGCGCAACTCTAGAGGTAGATCAGTCTGGTCCCTTTGTGGATGGAGAAGTGAATGGTGCAAATGTAACATTCCTTGTCGATACTGGAGCTACCCGTTCTACTGTTAGATCAGTGGAAATTCCAAACCTTCCTCTCTCAGGTGAATGCATCCAAGTGGTAGGAGTAGCTAATCAGCAGATTAAAACACCACTTACTGAATTAGTGGAAGTAAAAATTGGTTCTTTTAGCAAAATGCATAAATTTGTAGTGTGCGATTGTAGTCCTGTAAATCTTTTAGGTCGTGACCTCTTGTGCAAGATGAATTGCACAATTTATTGTACACCAGATGGAATTGGATTTCAGACTTCAGATGAAGATGTCTTGTATAAAGTAACTTTGATGAATCAGGAACCTGAAATGAATGGTTTGTTTCCTGCATTTGATGCAGAAAAACTTCCAGAAGAACTAAAAATTGCAGTGAAAGAAAGTGTGTGGGATTTTACAGGAGAAGATATTGGATTAATGAAAGAAGTTGATCCCGTAAAAGTAACAGTAAAAGAAGGAACAACTTACCCGAATACGCCACAGTACAAATTAACTCCAGAAATAATTGAAGGAATAACTCCTGTAATAAATAAAATGATTGAACAGGGAATTCTAAAAGAAATAATGAGCAGTCCATGTAATTCACCTATTATGGGACTGAAAAAGCCAAACGGAACATATAGAATAGTACAGGATTTGAGAAAGATCAACAAAATAGTTGTGCCCTGTTGTCCAATAGTGCCAAACCCTGCAGTAATTCTATATCAAATTCCACACGAAGCTGAGTGGTACACAGTGATAGATTTGTGTCACGCATTTTTCTCTATTCCTTTGCATCCAGATAGCCAGCCATTATTTGCGTTCCGGTTCGGAGAGCGTATTTTGGCATGGTGCCGAATTCCTCAGGGGTATACAGAAAGCCCCTCAATCTTTAATCAGATTCTAAAGAAATCTCTGGAAGATTTGAAAATGCCAGAAAAGTCAGTGATGGTGCAGTATATCGATGACCTATTGGTGGCATCGAAAACAAAAGAAGCATGTGTAAATGATACAATTGCTTTACTGAACCATCTAGAGAAAAGAGGACATAAAGTGTCCCCTTCAAAATTGCAATTTTGCCAAAAAGAAGTTCAATATTTAGGGCATAAAATTGAGAAAGGAGTGCGAAAGATAGCGACAGAAAGAGTAAGAATGATTCAAGGAATGAGAGCACCAATGACGCAAAGAGAGGTAAGAATGTTTCTGGGAATGGTTGGATATTGCCGACAATGGATAAGTGGTTTCTCTTTGATTGCAAAACCATTACAAAAGTTGACCAAGAAAGATGTAAGAGACCCTTTTGAGTTAAACAACGAAGAAATGAAATCTTTCAAAGAGTTGAAAAAGAAATTGTGTGAGGCCCCTGCTTTAGGCATGCCTGATTATGAGAAGGATTTTGAATTGTACTGCAGTGAAAGAGATGGATGTGCGTTTTCAGTACTGGTACAAAAACATGGAACAATGAAAAGACCAATTGCTTATTTTTCAGCTGTTTTAGATCCTATAGCAAAAGCATTGCCCGGATGTTTGAAAGCAGTTGCTGCTACTTGTGTAAGTCTGGAACAAAGTGAAGGTATAGTGATGGGGTATCCACTGAGAGTATATGTTCCCCATTCAGTAGAAATTCTTTTGACAAGAACAAAAACACAGTACATGACACATAGTCGGCTGACTAAGTACGAAAAAGTAATCTTGAGTGCTGAAAATGTGACCATAGATAGATGCATGAATGTGAATCCTTCAACATCATTGCCAGATGAAGAGAGTATAATTGAACAAGACGAAGTAGATCATGATTGTCTGAATGTGCTGGAATATTGCACAAAACCAAGAGCTGACATAAAAGATGAACCGTTAAAGGAATCAGATTATGTCATGTTTGTAGATGGCTCATGTTTGAGAACGAAAGAAGGAGTTTTAAGCGCAGCTTACGCAGTGTGCACAGTGGCAACTGTGATGGAAGCGTCTTGTCTGAAAGGAATAAGGTCTGCACAAGTTGCGGAACTGATTGCTTTGATTCAAGCATGTAAATTAGGAAGAAATGTGCGAGTCACGATTGTGACCGATAGCCAATATGGTTTCGGTATCGTACATGACTTCGGTCAGATTTGGTCACAAAGAGGTTTCTTGACGTCTGCAGGAACACCTATCAGAAATGGAGATTTTGTTAAAAAGCTGCTTGAGGCGATACAGCTGCCTAAACAAATAGCTGTAGTGAAGTGCAAGGCACATAAGAAAAACGAACATTACATAGCTGTTGGCAATAACTATGCTGACGAGATCGCCAAATATTGTGCAGAGAACATGGTGTCCCTGAATAAAAATAGAGACAGGGAGCATATCTCTTCTCCTTTGCTTTTTACTAACACTGTCGAGACATGGGATGAAGTAACACAGTTACAGGAAGCTGCAAATGATGAGGAAAAAGATTACTGGATAAAAGCAGGATGTAGAAGACAGGAAAATAATGGTGTGTGGGTGTACAGAGATGAAAGACCAGTTATGCCTGATAGCATGATTGCAGACATGGCACGGATGTACCATGGACAAGCTCATATTGGGAGAGATGCAATGATCAGACTTTTCAGACAAACTTGGTATAACCCAAAATTCAGAGCGATAGCTGAAAGCCTTTGTCAAAGATGTCTTATTTGTCAGCAGTTTAACCCAGGAAGAAAGACGGTAGTGAGTCTAGGAACAATAGGACGAGAAGGAGGTCCGTTCACTAGAATGCAATTAGACTTTATCGAAATGCCCCCTTGTAACAGACTAAAATATGTTCTAGTGGTCGTCTGTTTGTTTTCTCGTTGGGTGGAGGCATACCCCACTAGAAGGAATGATGGAACAACGGTGGCAAAACTTATGCTGCGAGAGTTCATTCCAAGGTATGGTTTTCCAGTCACGGTTGAGACAGATAGAGGAACACATTTTCAAAATGAGTTGATCCAATTGATTTGCGAAGCATTGAGTATTAAACAAAAACTACATTGTGCTTACAGACCAGAGGCTTCTGGGGTAGTAGAGCAAATTAATGGAACAATTAAGAACAGATTAGGAAAAATGTGTCAAGCTACAGGACTCAAATGGCCAGATGCACTGCCTCTTGTTCTGATGACCATCAGAAGCATCCCTGAAAAGAAAACTGGACTTAGTCCTCATGAGATGATCATGGGACGAGCAATGAGACAAGCACAAGTACCTGTCAACAAGTTATTGACTATAACTGATGATCTAGTACTGGATTATTGCAAGGGACTGGCTGATGTGGTGCGTTCTGTGTTTCATCAGGTTGGACCGGATGCGACCACTCTTGAAAGAAAACCAGCCCACGACTTGAATCCAGGAGACTGGGTCCGTATAAAAATCCACAGGAGAAGAAACTGTCTAGTTCCTCGCTGGGACGAACCACGACAGGTAATCCTAGTGACAACGACTGCAGTCAAGTGTGCAGGAGTGAAGAACTGGGTCCATGCCAGCCACACAATCAGAGTTCAAGAACCTACTGATCGACATGTGAGTCGACGTCTGGAAGTGTGGGATAAAAGTTTAACGGCTGGGACAACAAGAATAAGAGAAAGGGTGCCAGAACTTGAAGATCGACCTGAAAGTCGACATCTGGAAACCCCAACTGCGAGCACCTCTAGAGAAGAAGAGGAAGAAGAAGAAGAAAGAAATTCAGAAATTCCAGAACCTGAAGATCGACCTGTAAGTCGACATCTGGAAACATCTGACACAAGTTCAGGATCTGATGATTCAGTTGCAAACTGTGAAGAATTTCGAAGGAGAACTTGGGGTTATAAACCAATTAGAGAAGAAAATGAGCAAGAAAATGATCTAGATGAGCAACCAAGTACAAGTTATGGTGGAAATCCTTCAGAAATAATATTAATAGACGAAGTAGGGAAAGAAGTACACAAAAAGCTAGAGAATCGAGAAGAACCCCGAGGAGCAATAGGGACAGATAGAGAAACAAAAGAACAGGGAAATTTAGAAGTAGAAAGTGAGGAAAACACCAAATCGGAAGAACACCGAGGAGGGACAGTAATAAGGGAACACAAGAAGGAGAAGACAGATCCACCAGTAAGAGATGACGAGATCATAAGCTTCAAAATAAGAGACAATAGTGAAACAGTTGAAACCGAAACTGAAGAGAGTGGAGAAGAAGAGAAAGCAAAAACTGAATCAAGAAAAAGAAATTGGAAATCAGAAAGAGAAGAAAAAGAAGGTGAAGCCAAAAGGCCAAGAAAAGGAGATAATTGGCCCAGCAACTATATAAGAAAATTGAGATATAGAATAATAAGAGCTGGAGAAGAAAGTGCTGAACAAGTGAATGAAATAACAAGTCAAAAGGGACAAGAAAAGCCAAGTGGAAAACGACTGCAAAAGTCTAAAAGAACGAAGAAAGTGAATGCAAAGTATAAGTCACCTGAGTGGCTGTATATCGCACTGACGGATTACAAAGAAGAAGAAAACACTCACGAGAACCAGAGAAACCAGAGACTAAGAAGTCGAATGGGAAAAGGTGAGATGCAACAAACCTGAAGTGAAGACTTATAGTGCTTCTGCCGGACATGACAATTTTACTGGATGTGACAAATCACCGGATGTGACAACGAAAGAATTCTGGAGAGAATTAAAAGAAAGTACCAAGCAAAGACTTTTTGAAAGCAGAGTGGCATCTAAGTCATTTCTGAGGTGTAGTGACACAATTTTCTGAAACTTAACAAATAGATAAAAGCAAAATGGAAAATACTAGGGATAGAAGAGATAAATGTGAGTTTGTAAAAAGATGGTGTAAAATGTGCTGCTTTTGTACAGGGTTATTAATGACCATATGGATAGTTTTAGCAATCACAATTCCTATTAGTTTAGCTGTAATAGAAGCGAAGAATGATACTAAACCAGAAAAAGAAACTGATATTAAAGAACCAGTTATTTTAAGAAGTAGTGCAGAATTACATAAGGATAAGTCAGTAACAGACTTTTCTAAAAATGTTTTTACAAAATTGTTGTATGAATATGTAGAGACAATGGATGTGAGAGATTGTTATGTTTGTATGCAGTTGCCTGCATCAGTGTCAGAAGGTGTGACTTATCATCACCTACCTCTAACTTATGGAATAACCTGTAGTGTAATAGCAAGTTTATTTTATAAAACAGGTAGATTAGAATCTTATTATACTGATATAGATAAGATTTTTGCAAACGTTCCAGTAGTACCAGAACTTAACAAAGTAAAACCAGCAAAGGTTTTAGGAGAATTCTTTCTAGAACATAGAAAATTAACCTTAGAAGAAATAGTTAGTAACAACCTTACCTGTGAGTTAAAGAAAGAAGAAAAGGTATTTTTAGAAATGGTTGAAGAAAGAAGAATGAAATTTCAAAAAGAAGCAATAAAAGAGGAAGGAACACATCTATGGACGTTTGAGGAAGGAAATCATGAAGGGAAAAAGATAAATGCAGCAATGACATTAGATTGGCCGCAAACAGGAAAGTTGTGTATTAGGAGAAATAAGACAGTCTATGACAATTACTTTGTAGGTTCCAGTATCTGCCATGACAATTATCAAATTTTGGGAGGTTGGGGATTCAAAGGTGGAAAAGATCCAATATTTCCAGGTATCTATTATATTTGTGGGAATAGAGCTTATTACAGGTTACCGGACCATTGGTATGGAACTTGCTATGTAGGCCTGGTCTTTCCAAAAATCTTTCATATGGACAGAGAAGAAAAAGGAACATACAAGATGATTAATAGCTTTACACGTAGAAAGAGGGAAAGTTTTTCAGAAATTGTAGGTGATATTTTTGGAGCATTAATACCAGCAGTGGGAATATCTTTGAATGCATTTAAAATTCGGAAGTTATCCACAGTAGTAGATCGTTTGTCTACAGATACTGCGGGAGGGTTCTTGATGGTAAATACAGAAATGGTTGCCATGAGAGCTATGGTGATGCAAAATCGGCTTGCCCTTGATATTCTTTTGGCAAAAGAGGGTGGAGTCTGTGGAATGCTGAAAGTCCAACATTGTTGCACTTACATTCCTGATAAAAGTGAAAATATACAGAAGTATATTACAAATATTACAAATTTGCACAAAGAACTAGTTCCATTGGAGGTTGAAAGTGTCTTGGGAAAACTTGGTAGAGGGTTTTCTTCAGTAGCAAATTGGTTGACCAGAATGAGTAGACTAATGATAGGGAAAGTTATAATAATAGCAACTGTAGTAATATTGTTAGCCATGGTGTTGAAAATTGTAATAACGTGTATAAAAAGAAAAGTAAGACAAAATAAGATAAAAAGAAATAACAGAATAATGAAAGAGAGAGAGAGAAATGGGTGAAATTGAGTTAGAGAAAATGAAAGAAAGCATGTATAAGGAGACAAGAAGACAAGATGAAAGGGAAACAGATGTGTAACTAACAAAAAGCAAAGGACGAAAGACATATGCTGCCTGAAAAAGAAGTATAACTTGGGTTTTATGTGGTGATTTAAAAATCACCAAAGGGGGAGTTGATGGAGCAGAGAAAATAAAAATTTTTAACCCCTAACAAATTTTATAAATAATTAATAAAATGTTCGTTTAAATGTATTAATCAACACTGTACGTGTGGGAAGGGTAATACGCAAGTGTATGTGCTGAATAATCTATTAACGAATGTCTGTGTGTCTAATTATAACATAAAAATAAATGCGTACTAATTTATAATAAATGCATGATTTGTGCTTCATAGAAAATAAATGTGTTGTTGCAAAAACAATAGTGATGGTAAGTAAGGAACAGCTTAAATGTTGCTTTCTGCTAGGTAATAACTAATTGGGGTACGTAGATGACGGGAGGGAAACGAAAAGGCTATGTTTCTCTATTTTAATTATGTTTTGTTTATTTCAAAATAGTGCTTCTAAGTATAAACGAGTGGCGATATAAAATGGCGGCCAGTTAATGAAGTGGGCAAGTGCGGGGAAACACGTGACAAGGGAGAAAAGTTGGAGAAAAGCTAACCTCGTGATGTTGCTGAGAGGCTAGGATGCGAGAATGGTCAAGGCTGATGTGACCTAATTGAACTGATAGTGTGTCGTGGTGATCAGCAAAGAACCGTGGGAAACCATTTTAAGAGACAGGACAATGCCTGCAGAGTTCTCGAATGTATCGAAAGAAGTTACAAATGTACTGATCGAAGCAGATGGAAACATGTCTTGAACTGTGAGAAAGGAAATGATCCAAGGACCCGTTGGATCCGAGAGAACTTGATTAAAAGAATGAATAAGATGACATGCATGGACCAATGAAAGAAAAGCGTGTTATTAATGTTGCAACAATTAGTTAGCAAAGTTAGAATTAGGGTATAAGAGGGCCTACTCTTAGTGGGAGGGGGTCACAGTCACGAGCGGAGTTGGAGAGTCGTGTTGGTGTTGGTGGCTTCCAGTGCTTGGTGGTCCTGATCGATCCATTACTGAGCGGGAGATGCTGAAAGACTGTTAGATGAGACGGGTTGCAGGTAGCTGATGCTGACGAGCTGAAGTTTCTGTTGCTGTCTTAATTTTCCAGTTGAGTATGAGAATCAGGTTATTTTTAATTCTTAAACTTAGGTTAGAAATCATTAGGCTAAATTAGGAAGGTAGGCAGGTAATTAGGGTTTGCTTCATGACAAAAATTTCCTTTCTGCAATAAAATTGATTATGCTTAATAAATATTTGAATTAATAATGAATGAATAATTGAATAAAAAGGTTAAATTCTTTCTCATGCTTTTAAAATTATATAAAATTTAAGATTCTTTAAATCAAACGACTCAGTGGTTATTTTACTAAATGATTGTGACACCAGTAATTGGTTATTGTGATTTAGCTGGTCTTAATCACTATGAACTAATTTCTTACATGAATGATTCATCGACAAAACAATGAGCAGGAATATCTTAAGAAATAACTGAAAAGAAAACGATAGTTTTAGGTAATAAGATATCCCGGCTCCTTCCAGCGGTACATAAATGGTGTTTTCCATTTAGTTCTCATGCTTCTCCTAGGAGTACAGATTTTCGTAAAGGTGTAAAGGAAATCCAGGTGTGTGTGTGTGTGTGTGTGTGATAGGCGATGTTTATGGGCCCCATCGTCATGTGGATGTAAGAAAATATAGTTTGCCCCTGGATGACCGATAAGTGACCTAGGAGGAGAATAGTTTTATTGTACGTGCTGCATCAGTACCTTCGTCTATTCTGTTGTTACCTCCCATGATGACAAGCCCTTTACCGTGTGTTGTTACTCGGTATGTTTTATTTACAGTCTATGAGCACTATTTGATTTGCAACTTTCTCCTAGCTGCTGTTGCAGGCACGCTTTCATCTTTAACAATGGCAGCCATGCCTTTCTTATCTTGGGCGTGGCTCGCCAAACTCTATTTTTTCAATATTATATGCTTTTAGTAATCAGCGCTGCACAGGCGGCATTCTGCGCTGGTTACGAAAACTTACAATATTGAAAAAATAAAGTTTGGTGAGCTGTGCCTTTCTTATCTTCGGCACCGCTCGCCAAACTCTATTTTTTCAATATTATATGCTTTTAGTAATCAGCGCTGCACAGGCGGCATTCTGCGCTGGTTACGAAAACTTACAATATTGAAAAAATAAAGTTTGGTGAGCTGCGCCTTTCTTATCTTCGGCACCGCTCGCGAAACTCTATTTTTTCAATATTATATGCTTACAGCAGCGGCACGCTTTAACAATAGCGGCTGCGCTTTAATTTTCTTCAGAGTAGGCGGGTGGTGGGACCACAGCTTAAGAAGGAGTCTTCAAAACGCACCTAAGGACTCTACTAACTGCTACCCTCCATGGCAGCCTTGGCTGCCTCAGAGCACCTCCAGTGCAGCAGCTGCTCGGCATGCCATGATCATACAGACTCCACCCGCCCTCCGGTTCCGACAGTCTAGGAGCCACAGACTTCAAGTTTTCAAACACACGGATGGTTATGGTGGCCATCTGTTGTGCCTTGTAGAATCATTTTCGTTCGAGGACGACTGGAGTAATCAGTTGGGGAGCTACATACAGCCTGTCATCTCTATTAAGTATGCTAAAAGCTATCGCCTGGTTGTGAAATTGTCATGTGATACCATTTAGCCTGTAGGGAAAGTTCGAGATGGAGAATACACTCGTCTCTTCCTGTACATACAGTTCTGTGCTGTGTGTTCACTCCACCCCAGGCCATATCCATTGGGCGTTGGACTTTACAAACCCGCCATTCAGGTTTAAAAACAAAAACAACATTTGCATAGGTCTCACATTTGCGAGAGTTAGAGTTATTGGCATTGTAAATATTTGAAAACCTGCAAGCGGTGCGTAAACACGCACTTTGTACTTTGCAGGTTTTCTTAACACATAAATAAAAGGCATTGTCACTTACAATGCCAATAGCTCAAACTCTCACAAATGCAAGACCTATTGCTTTTCAAATGCTTGTTTCTTCTTTCTATGTCTGCAGCAGACATAGAAAGAGGAAATCACCTCCATTGATTGTTTTTGTGCAGGAAGGGACACTTTCCAGCACAAAAACAATCACCCCTAAAACGCAGACACCCTTGAGGGTGCCTGCGTTGGCCCATGGCAGCCATTTGTGTGCCAGCGCAGGGAGAAAGGCCTGAAATGAGCCGTATCTGATAGATATGGCTCATTCCCGCCCTTTTCTTTTGAAGCAGCAGGAAGGCTTGCGGCGCTGCCTTTACGCCAAAAAATTGTAAATGAGGCCCTCAATGTCTTGTATCACAGTGCTTCCTTTTGTCGGCTCCATGTTCTTTCTACCTAGAATCCTGTGCTGTGCTCCATTGCTCCCAAGAGCTAGATGTGTGCTTTTAAAATACCTCAGATAAAAGAAAGAAAAATGTATGTAATTCTCTGGAAGTGTGGAGTTTATTAATATTGTTTTTTTCTGCAGTCTGTCACTCCCTCTCTCTCTCTCTCTCTCTCTCATGCATACACAATCTACAGACGTATCATAAAAAGAAAAATCTGCAGCTATTAAAAATAAAAAAAAATATGTAAACTAATTCTTTTGTCTGAAAATATCTTACTCAAAGATATCACAATGATGATATCTTCATTTTGGTGTATTCTTGCTAACCCAAACAATTTAGGTGGCAGGTTACTGTTTTTTAGATCTTGCCTGCATCAGCATGTGCTAGTGCATGCGCGCTTGCTTGCAAAACTCTTGTGTTCTATATTGGGCTTGGAACTAGCCCATTGCTTACCGTTCGTTTGCACCCTTGTCATTCTTTGCTGCCTTTTAATTGGGCAGCGCCTGCCATGCATCACTTCCTTTTCTTTTGGTGGCGCATGGACCAACTACAGATTAATTAAGTTTAATTAGTGTCCCTCCGCTGGCCATCGGCTGCTCGCGCTGTGATTCAGGTATTATTATTATTTTTTTAATACTATGATGCGGTCAACACTGGCTGCATCACAGCACTTTTGTTTTTACCTTCCTCAACCCACCTCATCCTTTTTCTTCTTCCTCCCACCCAACACATCATACCACGAAGCCAGTCCCAGGATGCTTGTTTCCAGTCCAGGGAGGACCTGGCCTGGCAGTTCGGGCTGGACTGTTCCCATAGGGCACAGGGTCAAGACTGATTTGCATATGGCTGGGTTTGAACTGGAATGGCATGGGGGGCAAAAAAACGATGGATTTAGGCCCAGATCTCTGTACTGGGGTGAATGTTTGACATTGATCAGCTTTCTGTCCATCAATTGTTCTTTTTGTATTTCCCTTTTCTCTGCAGCACATTTCTCTTTAACCTCTGAAAGATGTATTTGTCCTGTGGGGACCTGCCTCAGTTTATTGATCCAGGCCTTACAAACACTATGACATGCCTGGCTCTGGGCTACAAACCCAGCAGTGAGAGTGCTCCGTGAGACCTCAGCTCGCAGACATCTCTAGCAGATCAACACACACACACGCACGCACGCACGCGCACACACACACACACACACACACACACATTCTCTCTCTCTCTCTCTCTCTCTCTCTCTCTCTCTCTCTCACTCACTCACTCACTCTCTCTCTCATGACTGTCTAAACGGCATGAAATGTAGTTTACAAATACAACACTCATTTGCTGTTATGTGGTTCCTTAAATTCTCATGTTTATGCACAATCGACCCATTTTCATTGTTTGCTGCACACTTCCTACTTCTGCCAAGCTGAATACACGACTGCCTACTACATTAATTTCACAAGTAATGTCTTGTGAGAAAAAAAAAAAAGCAATACTTCTCATGCTCGGGGTCTTCTAAGATCAGAATTCACACACCTCCAGTTTGCTTTGTGTGTAGAGTGTCGGCCAAACATTATATAAACTGTGGCAAGCAAAAGAAAACAAACACTTGCTCTCCTCAATACATGTTTTCCAGTTTTTTGTGATGAAACTGCTTATTTTGCCAGGCAGACTCTTAAAGTCACCTTTGAGACTAGGAAGACAGCTTTCCATTCCAGTGGTGGCTACAACTATAAAAATATGGTGAGGTGCTATGCAGCCAAACTCACCATATACTGCTTCCCCGGTGCGCACCTTTCTCGCCAATCAACGTCCACGAGCAGCAAAGAGAAGGACTTCCTTCCTGCTCAGTGGACACCAATACAACGAATCCTGCAGCTGCACTCATGCCGAGAACAGCTCCAGGATTGGTGGGAGCAGGCTAACCTAGCACTCATTTTGAGGCTGGGGGCCCATGCCAGCAATTCCCCGGCTGTTTCACAAGGTATGGTATTACTGGGTGTACAGTGCGCATGTCAGGCTGGCCGTAGCAATAGAGCCGGCCAACCCGACATGCGCACTGCAGGGGCAGATGTAATAATACAATTACAGGAATCAGCCACGACCCGGCCCTCGCACTGCGACGTTTAGGTAAAATGGCATTGACATGCCATTTTACTTATTCCTGTGTGCATGCTGCACTCGCAGCAGGTGAGCGACGCTCCTCTGCTCAAACGGAGGAGCCGCCCTGTTCCATTCCTGAACCTTCTTCACTCTGTAGGGCCTGGAGGTCAGTCATGCAGAAGAAACGTCTTCTCACAGATGCAAGTTCACTCTGCAGAGACTGGAGGACAGATGTGCTGGAGAAACACCTTCTCACAGATGCAATGTGAAGCTAAGCTTCAGCCCCACCCAAGACGGTCGTCAAACTCAAGCACCGGGTCACACGCAGTGTATTGCATAGGTACTGGGTTTTGTAAATGGATCAGTATTTGCACCTACACCTGGGTTTCCAAACACTACTGGCTCTGCTCGCTGGTGAGTCCATTGCTTGCCAGGTTCACCTATTGATGCTCATGGTAGGGTCAGTTAAGTTGACAGTTTCACTTCTGGTGGGAAGGTACTGATGGGGTGAAGTCGATCAAGCGTCTGCCAGATTGCTCTGAAAAGGCTGCAGGGTCAGAGCTGGCCACATATTGAGCTGATGCTACTGAAAGACCTTCCGAAGGCAATGCCCTGCGAGCGGCACCCACTGGACTCTGCATTCTCTGGAACCCGGGGAACTGAGCACAGAGTATGGTCGAAGATGACACCCACTAAATATGGTGTGAAGTCTCTCAGGGGGCCTGGCCAAACGCCATGCCCTGGTCAGGGAGAACATGAGCAGCAATCGCTGTACTCCAGAGATCTAATAGATGTGGTCCTCAAAAGAACTTTCCAACCAATCATCGTGCCTCGTTTTACGTCTTCCTGTAAACTAGCTTAGAATGAACCTGGGATTCAATTGTAATCTTGAAAATCACCAGGTGGGGATAGTCTGCTTGCACAGTGTACCCATGAGATACAATATGTAGATAAAAATCATATTTACCAGCCCACCACAGGTAGGTTGGTTACATATAGATTCTGCCTCATCAAAGCCTGTGCTAACACACCAGCATCATCTGGTGATCATACGTCGAACTCTTACCAGGTACTACTCCTTCTTAATATTGTCTTTAAGGAAACCCCTTCTTTTACCCTAAATATGCCCATGCTCTGCTGTGTGTATTGGAAGGCCTGCCATCTCTCAGGTCATAGGAGGTACCCTAGCCAATGGAAACATGTGTCTCAAATAATGTGAAACCTCTCATAACATTTTAGACATTTCATAAATAAGAAACAGGTATTCGCAATTTCACAAGAAGAGGTACCCCCATCTTCTTGAATTGCAGCGCGCTTCAGGTGACACCCAATCGCTCCTTACAGAATGGCCAGTGCATCAGGCAGGTTGGTCAGGTCACACCTTTTACGCTTCATTATCAGAGGACCAGATATCTTGGAACCAATATTATGAAGTTTTACTTTTCCACTGAAGCTCAGAGTTTACTTATTTCCTTCCTTACGTGTTTTAGCAACAAATACGTGTACTACTTCAAATTCTCAAAGTAAATGTGGTCTGGTAGGCTAGAGCATCCTTATTAGCATAACTTGGTTTTTAGGTCTCGCCTGGCATTGCAGCGCGCATGCGCTGCTCGCCGGCGAGAGATATTGTGGATGAGGACTTTCAGAAGGGGGCTTGAAGCCCCGCCCCTCATTTCCATTGGCTGGCGTCACCGTTTATGCTAAACGGTGGCCTGCCATTGGAAATAAGCTTTTTTGGTTGCCGCCCTTTCGCCTTTTGGGACGGCCCATCCGGACTGGATGGCTTGGTTTACGGCTGTCGTGAAGCACTTTCTTATCTTCACGAGGCGTGTTATATAAACAAGCCGTGATCCAGTCCGGATGGGCCGTCCCAAAAGGAGGCAGGGCTGCAGGCAGGCACAACGCGCATGGCGCGCTTTCACTTTATAATTCCATTGCGTGGCGACAGCTTGTTGTGGCTGCCTCTTCTCCTTAGAATCTGCTCACGAGCACACAAACATCTACCTGCACTGGACAGGAAGTCACGCAGGGAAGCGCATGGACCTGTATAGCTGAAGGCTCTTTTTCAGACTTCAGAGCCTCTGACCAGGCCAGCATACTCGGGGTGTGGGGTCCCCCAGTACCACAATGCTACATAGAGTTGGGCCAATCCGAAGAACATGTTGTCTGCTTCGTCCTGCAAAGCTGCAATGACACGGGCCTGGGGGCATTGCACACCAATTCTGGATGGTGGGGGCAGTTTCAGGATAAAGTGAGTGACCCCCCCTCGCTGACAGACTCTCTCCCATCACTGAAGTTTAGTCCGGTGGGCTGAGTGACCACCTGCCCTCGCCCAGTGGTGATGGAACAATGTTAAGACAGAAGGGGCAGGCTGGACACATCACCTCACTAAAGTCATAGGGGACATCTGAAAGCCTGTCTCTGAAAACAAATGCGACCGGACGAAAACCATTTCAAGGGTCCCTTTATAGGTCCCTCTCCATCTAAACTCTTTCAAGTTGTATAGGGGTGCAGGTGCTGCTGCAGCTCCTGCACCCCTCGTTCCAGCGCCACAGCCCTCACTACTAAATGTGCTACTTCACTAGAGCTGCTTCAGCGTGGAATCTCCTAAAATGACTCAAATTGTAGCGTTCCGGCACTGTTTCTAGGTGCTGTGCCTTCAGAACAGCCTCAAACCGCCTTCCTCTCAGAATTGCCTAATGGCATCTGTCTTTACATTTGTCCTCGAAGGTCCAGAACATTTTTGGCGGCGCCATAGCTAGAGCCGGTGACAGTTGGTAGGTCCTCTAAGCACAACGCAGGTGAAGGTCAAGAAGACAACGCAGGTCACATCTAGAAGCACACGTACGCGGTTTCAACACTGGGTAAAACCCAGCACAGAGCCGCGCGGCCGCGCTTCCAAGGGCTGGGCGTGAATGGCCTGAAATGAGAGCGGCACCGACCGCTCTAATCACCGGCTGCGTTTTTCGGCCGCCGCTCCTCGGGCGCAGCAAGGCCCGGTCACGTCCCCCGCTTCAGTCGGTAATCAGGGCCACGGCCAGCCGTAAGTACTGGGTTTTGTCGCGCGCTCTGTGGGCTCTTAAGAGAAGGGATTACACAGAACAGTAAATATTTGCCAAATGTAAATCTAGGTTTCTCCGCAGCAGCTGTTGCGGCAACTGGATTTGGCGGGAAGTTAATTCCACTTGTGAGCCCCCCCGCGTCAGTAATGTACTGAAATAGCGCCGTGCGCTCGGAATCATTACCGCGCTGCAGCCTACCTGCAGAAGCAACTGATGCTTGGCAGCCGGGCTATTTGTCATGATAGTACTGGTACGAAACCGTATATATCGGTTCTAGCTCCTGGTGCATTTTAAATGTGACCTCTGACCCCTGTTCTACCTCTGGTGGTCAGCATTCTACTCTTATTTCTCAAACAAAACCCGATTGGTGCTTTTCTGAAAAGAAAAAAAATATAGATCGCTTTGGCCATCAGAGCAGTTTTCCTTCCAGTGATTCAAATGACCCTTTTAAAACCACACAGATTTAATAAATGTCCAGTTTTTTATAGTGCTTTACAATTAACGCGTATCTTGTTTCTAAGCGCTCCAAATTTGGCACATTAGAGAACCAAGAGAGAGGGAAATGTCGCATTCGGCCTCATTTCGTCCCAGGTGAGAGGTGGCCCCACCCTTTGAGGCCAGACCTGCAGGCTGAGTAAGGTCCATACCTGAAGGAGAAAGACTGCCTTCCCGTCTTATAGGAAGAGTAACGCTGCCTTTGTCGCAGGACCTCACAGCTCCAACAAGTTTCTTGCCCATGTTTATGAAGCGACGTGTTTCAGAGTGTTGAAGTTACGCTCTCCGTGTTGGGAGTAAAGACATTTAGGGGCCGATTCCGATCTCGCTCGGAAGGGCTCCGAACGTGATACGGCCGGAAAAGGTACGAGCCGTACGCGTGTTTTCCGACCGACTCGCATAGCTGTACGAGCGAGCAAGTACGATGCGAGAAACGCGAAATCGCCGACCGAATCGTTTCCGGGTCTGAACCGCTCCGTACGTCTCATCCGTAAGCAAACCGTGCCGTGCAATGGAGGCGATTTCCGACCGAGCCAGTACGATGCACGATTCGGACAGCCGGATGGAGTCAGAGCCTCCGACACATAAACGCTCCGGGAAGCGGACTTTGGGGCTCCGCGCCGGACCCCCCTTCACCCGTAGCCTTACGAGTCGATCACAGGGGGGGACCCAAGGGTCCCCCCTACACGTGCATGTACGGTGCGGGTGGCACTGATGTGTCCCCACTACAGGGGGCGCCCTTGTGCGCAACGTACCTTTTTCGTCAATGGGAGCCTATGTATGCGTCATACAACAGGCTCCCATTGACTTCAATGGGGCTCCGAGCGACCCTTGTCCATCAGCGCTTGTTCGCATCGTACTCGGGCGCTCGGAGCCCCGGAGCGCGAGTCGGTCGGAAAGCCCTCCGGATCCGAGTCGGACGGAGCCTTCTCCCAGCGAGATCGGAATCGGCTCCTATGTGTTACTTCAGTTCACTCTTATCTGCCTTATCACTCAACTGCCAAGAAAAGCCTGCTTGTTAGCCGTCAGAGCGGTCTGAACGTCCCCAGGCACTGAGAGCTCAGCCAGCTCCCTTGAAGTAGGCCCCATGCACGTTTTTGCTTCATGCACAGGCCTCCTTTGTTTTCTACAGCTATACACGGGAAGCTGCTTTCCAGGAATTGCCTGGCACGCACAAGTGGAGGGGCAGAGCATATTCCTTAGCAGGGCAGAAATTTAGAACATGTTATTCTTAATTGATACTTCCAATTCAGAATAACATACCAATCACTGTAGGAGCCTTCTATCTATCTCTGCAGAGAATTTAATGAGTTTGTTAATTTAGCCGAGAACTAGGGCAATTGTGCAGGTCTACAACATATGTCGCTTATGTTCTGCACTGTCCTGTCATTGTGCTGTTGTGTAAACCTTGTTTAATAAAAATTTGTCAAATGATCAATGCATGTTTCATAATGTTAAAAGATGCATACACAGCATACTCGCCTGTTTAGAGTCTCAGCCTCCTTTTCCTTTAATATCTCTTTAAAATTTTGAGTGAGACATCTTGGTACCATTGCTTATATATCAATGTATTTGTTTTGTTATGTTAGGTTATTTTATGCTTTGCGATTTAACAGAGATTTGTTTAGCGGGGCATGGCTTTCAGTGTGGCCCACAGTGACTGGTGGTTTGGGTACCCTCACTGTGTAGGGGTACTACCATGTCGACTTGCAGTTTCTGTTTCTTCAGGGCCCTTTTACAGCGTGATGTTGACTCTGTCGCTCTTGGGTTTCCTGTTGGCGCATGGGTGAATTTGGTTGTTGAATACTATGCATGTTGTCTCTGAAGATGGTCCTAGTAATAGCTTAGGTTGCAGGTGGTGGGCACCGGTGCAAATTTTTGGCGACTGGGACTTATTTTTCATTATCAGACTTTGACCTAGAGCAAGAGAGGGAAAAGCAAAGCATGGAGAAAGCACGAATAAGAGAAAGAGAGAAATCAGTGACATAGGTAGGGGGTGGGGTGTCACCAAACTGCGTTCTACAACACATCGTTTAGTCTATTATATTGTGGCCCGAATATTGCCTATTGTTGCAGTGATTTTGTGTAAAAAAGTGAAGGTAAACTCCGCATTTTCACTAAAACGTTACGCCTTTTCAGTTGCTTGGTCTTATATTACTAGGTATGGTCACTAGCACACAGGTACAGGCAGACTCACTCACAGACATGCAGATACTCACCCACACACAGGTACACTCACTCACTTAATGCTCTTTCTGAGTAGAGCATTTTAGGCGCCAGTACCTTCGCGATTGGGTCTGCAGCGTTTGTTAGCTGAGGTGTGGCCTTAGTTAAGAATAGAGTCTCACTGCACAGTGACGCCTTCCTCGTACTGTCTTCTCCGTGCCTTATTTCCCCATCTCACATGTCTCGTCCTTTCTTCTCTCTCTGCCCCCCCAACACACTTTTTTTTTTTTACTTTTATAAGCGCGGCGCCGTCTTTATGGACACCGCGCTATGCAATGCAATAGGTGTTGCTTTTGGTATTGTAAATAACAATGCCTTTTAATTTTTTTAAAGGCATTGCCATTTACAATGTCAATAGCTCAAAAAGCTTGTTTATGGTTGATTTACGTATATTTGCAAACCATGACCAAAAACCTTATGTGCTCTGCAGTCGTAAAACATCCCACTATTGTGAGATTTTAAGCACAGACTAAATTGGCCATGGGATATTCAAACATCTGATTTTAGACCAACAAAAGGAATATCTGAAAAACCCAAGCAGATGAAGAATCGTCTGTTAAACTACTACCCATGAAAGGTCAGGCCAGGCCTCTATCACAATATGAAGACAGGCGACAAGTAGCCTTCTGTTCGCGACATGAAACAAAGTCAAAGCAGGAGACATATTGCACTCCATGGCCAGACCCAGGAAAAGAAATATGCAAAGGAGATTATGCCATGAAATAACATGAAGCACACACAACCAAAAGACTCCCCTTAAAGACAGACATGGTCAGGATCCAAGCAGGCAACATAAGAGCCCTTCAAGCTAACATCCATCATTTAAGGAAGCCTTGAATTGGGGAAAGAGATGGAAAAAGCCAAGGTAGAGCTCCACCTACCAGTGCACAGTACCTCAAGGTGTGAGCACCTAACTTAAATCAATCAATGGACAAAGAAAACCCAACTCCAGACCTACAAAATTAAAAAATCCAACCAAAACGAATAGTAGAAGTGGAAGGGATCAATAACCGATCGGTCCTAAATGTACCCTTGAAATCATAACACATCACTTAAAAAAGTGTGTTCGTGTGTTTCGAGAAGAGATCACAGACTTGCGCTGTCTTCTCCATTTAGAAGAGCTTTTATATCTGTGGCTAAGGAGCTACACAAATGCTCTCAACATGCAACATTGGGCTTTCTCTCTATCATGGTCATGGCAGAGGGTTTTAGGGCCAGATGTACGACCATTTTTGCATGCGCAAACGGGTTTGCAAACCCGTTTGCGCATGCGAAAACAGCATGGGGGATGTACAAACCCTATTTTGCGAGTCGCAATTTTTTGCGACTCGCAAAATAGGGTTTTGCGACTCGCTATTAGGAAGGGGCATTCCCTTCCTAATAGCGAGCGCAACCCTATGTAAGAATGTTTTGCGTCCGCAATTGCGGGCGCAAAACACTCGTAAATTACCACCCTCTTCAAGAGGGTGGTAATGGGGTCGCAAAAGGGAACGGGTCCCCAGGGGACCCCTTCTCCTTTGCAAATGCAGGGGGAAATAATTTTTAAGGGCAGGCAATGGTCCCAGGGACGACTACCTGCCCTTATAAAATGAAACGAAAACGTTTCATTTTTTTCTTTTTTAAATGCATCCCGTTTTCCTTTAAGGAAAACGGGCTGCATTTAAAAAAAAAAAAAAAACGGCTTTATTTAAAAGCAGTCCCAGACATGGTGGTCTGCTGAGCCCAGCAGGCCACCATACATGGGAGGGCCTGCCATTCCCAATGGGGTCGCAAATTGCGAGAGGCTCATGAATATTCATGAGCCTCTCTATTTGCGACCCTATTGGGAATCGCTAACAGTGTGAAAAACACTGTTGTACATTGGAAATAGCGCCTCGCAAATTGCGAGTTGCAAAAAACTCGTAATTTGCAAGGCGCTATTTCCAACGTCGTACATCTGGCCCCTAGTATATTCTACAGCAATTGCAACAGGGGTTAGTTAAGCACTTTATTGTCAATTCTGATACTGTTTTGCATTTTCAACACATAGGAAAGGTCTGCATAAATTAATGTATGTGATCTTCAAGGTGTTACTTTCTCCAACACCCCAGTCTGGGGCCTTATAAAGAGGTAAAGTCTTAGCAATTTAACCTCCACATTAAATGCAGAATCCTCTAATGGTGCCCTCTGACATAGCCCAGTTTCCAAAATTGTAATCACACAAAAATAATAAATTCATTTTATTAAACCTTCTCAGTGAACACAATGGCCTTTGGGGAGCTGCAGGATGATGAAAAGTAGCTTCCTTTCCTTACAGTAGGGTGTCAGAGTCAACAATGTGCTCCGACGGCACTGAACTAACTGTGGTGGGTCTGGACACTGCCTTTTTCGAGGATGCATGAGCAGGTGCGGTTATCGGCCGGGTCGCTCTGCGCGGAGAGGTTTGCAAACGTCTGGTCTGCAGCTCCAGCACAGGCGTACAATTGATTCTAGTGGCTCTCTTCTTCCTTGGAGGTCCGCCCAATGTGAGTGCACGTGTTTTTGGAGCTTGCAGCTTCTTACCTGTACACCGGGCCTTCTTCAGCACTTGGAAGTCCCCTGTGTCCAAGCTGGCAAACCTCACCCCTAAGCAGCAGGCTTCTCTGGCTGCCTGTGATCCTTTTAGCTTTGGTGGTTTCTCCATGGGGCTTCTTTGGGTAAGCTTAGGTGCCGCCAGCATGCGTGGCCGGGGTGGCCCCAGGATGTCCCCCTTGAATACTGCTGTACCATGAGGTAATGTTATTTCCTCTCTCGTCTGGGATCCCACCTTGCCCGTGTGCTTCAGATGCTCCATGGCCTCTGCTGGGGTCTTAGGTTCAGACTCCATTTTGGCTTTATTCTCTTTCCCTGGGGCAGCAGTCTTGACTCTTGGGGTGGGTCGGTGGTCTCTCATAACCACAGCGGACTTGCCGAAAGGTAGGGAGGAGCCCAGAGGAGCAGCGGAGGCGTGCTTGTTGTTGTGTTGAGGTCCAGTCATGGCGGTTGTGTAGGCAGCAGAGGCTTTGTAGCTGTACCGCTGGGTCCGCAAACTCCCCACACCGACACTTTGGCCGACAGCATTCCGTTGGCATAGAGCATGTGGTTTCCTGACAGTTGAGCCTTCCACCATCAGACTGATCCCCACGTACTGGGGCACGTCCACTGCAGCCTGGGAGAAAAGGAAGGGAAATTTACTCTGACTTTCTCATAAAGAAGACATGTAATTGTACATTTTACATGCAAACCTATCAATTCTTTATTTCTTAGCACTGCCCTGGAAGTGACGTAATCAGTGACTCTCAACCTACAGCTTTGGGAATACCTGTTCAGAAAACGAGGTGGGCTTCGGAACAAACCGTTTCGGCCTCTTGAAAGAAACTGAGGAAGTGACACTGGTGGAGGTGGCCATGCAGATGAAAGGGCCTGTTGAACTCACCATCCAGCGTCTGCGCAATTGACACCATGCGTGCTGTATAGCATTTCATACTTTATAATTTCACTCTACACTAACCCAAATAATGCTGCACAGAATCATACTGGACGTGGCATGATTCAGAGGTAATATGTTCAGTAGTTTTAGAGATATTTCCATTACAAATCAATCAATACATTAAACTGGATTTGTAAAGCGCTGATTATCACCCGTGAGGGTATCCAGGCGCTGATTCAAAGGGGCGATGGGCTTTGATGAGTCAATTTATTGTACAGTTCAACCGTCAGGAGAAGGAGAGAAAGAACAGGTAGAACAAGAACAAACCAGCTTTGTTTTTTACTGACACCAAGAAAAAGGTAGATGGAGATAAGAACCTTCAGCATCTTTCAACGTTTTGTATTAGTTCAACAAGAACAAAGCAATGCTGACTGACACCCAGACAAAGGTGAAGGGAGCAATGAGAATAGAATCGCAAACAAGCAGCAAAGGTTTGCGCCGGGCGGACTGCCGCCACTGTGGCGACTATAATACCTTCTTCAGGATTGCCCTCTCAGATGGCACGGCATTAGATGGCATCATGCATTATCAGAATGAAGGTAAGATTCATTTTCTTATATATTTTTTAATTGAGCTGCATTATAATTGTTATTTCAGTGGCGGTTGTTAATTGAGAGGTCTTGAAGCACGGTAACAACCCAAATCGGGCATCATTCGTATCATTGTGTTTAGGTGGGGAGCTCTTAGGGGCAGATTTAGAAGCCCCTTGTGCCGCCGGTGCATCACGTTGCGTGACGCACCGGTGGCGCAGCCTGCTAAGTGATATTTACAAGAACAGGTAAAGCCACCCTGCGTGACTTAACCTGTGCTTGTAAATATCGCCCCTGTTCACTCAACACTTTGCGTGTTAGGGGCGTTACATGGGTGTTGCTTTGGGTGTTCTCACGCAACACCCATGTCCACTGATGCATTCCAGATTTATGAGAAATCGTAAATCTGGAAATGCGTCAGAATGCTAGGCCGTAGCGAGGTGCAACGAGGAGAAATGTTTTCATTTCTCCTCGTTTTTTAGGTCGAGCCTAGAGCAGCGCATGTGCTGCTTGCTCGACTTTTAGTAAGGGGGCTTTCAAAGTGCTACCAGAGGCTTTTGCTGGCGTCAAGCTTGCGTGCATGTGCGCGTGAACGCGCGCAGCCGCCATCTGTGTTTTTTCCGTCACGGGTAATTAAGAGTATCGCGATCACTTTAACTTTCGGGGCCCGCGCGGCCAATGCTTTTCGCGCGCGCTTGTTTTTATTTGTTTTGTTCTTTTGCCAGCATTGCAGCTGGCTCCTCATTGCCCTCCCGCCCCCTGGGCGTGCGCTAAACTTTCAGCATAAGCAGCAACACGGGCGCCATGCTTAATATTTCAGCAGGCGCCCGCTTGACTTGCTGACCTTGCCAATGCTCTCGACAAACTAGAAAGGATTTGATCAAAGAATAGAACAGGGTAAGAAAGGATTGGATATGTGGGCTGGTTCATGGACTCAAATTCCAATGTTACTACTATTGGGACTTTCCGAAATGTTTCACCGCTAATATTGGTGCTTTAGAACCGCTACAGATCATGACTCGAGTGCTTAGCTTATGGTATCTCCTCGTACTGTGTTAGTGTAGAACTGACAGTTTTCAGGGATTGTCCTGATCGCACGTATATCGCTTGTGTCATCGTCTGGCCGTTTTAAAGCGTTGACTAGACAGAGTTTAGTGTTGCTGTCGGTGGGTCAGCTGGAAGTCAGTATCGCTTTAGAAAGGAGCTAGTGGCTTCAGTACTGCATTACTATTAGAGCCTGTCGCTTTTGTAATGCTCTGATATGGGTCTTTACTCGACGATTTCATTTTTATTTCACTGCTTATAAAGCACAAAAAGTACCATAGGCGTCTTGGTGCTGAAAAACAAACCCTAAGATAAAAAATAGACAACCTAGAAGAAATAGAAGCAATACATGGCCACCAGCAGTCTAATTATTAATCTCGCACCCTTCGGTTTGCACCTTGCCCTAGAGAGCGGGTCCAAGCGCTAGGGGTGAGATGTAGGAGCAGGAAAACATTTTTTTTAATATATAGCGTGAAAGGGGTCCAAAGGCATTAGGGTGCTTTACATGAGCACCATATTTCATTACACAAGGCCAGGTTCATTTTTTTGTATATGTTTTTCAGGCACGGGGAGATTAAGGGATTTGCCCAGAATCACAGGATGCTCAGCCGACGCCGAGACTCAAACTCAGTTCCCCAAAGTCGGCAGCTCTTGCTGTTTGGCGACATCACCGCCCATGCTCCTTTAACGTTCTCAAGGGTGCTGTGCCGCTGTTCATTTGATAGGAATATGATTTAGAGGTGCTTAGTGTTTCTTAGTGTGGAGAAGTGTGGCTCAATGGTTAGAGCGGCAGACCCTGATGAAGAGATCTGGCCCGGGACCAGGGTTCAATCCCGCCTCGGCGGGTCTTGGGCTCAATTTCCTCGGACCTGATAATTCTCGCCTCGGTGCCTATTCTAATCATGGGTCCCACTCTGCAACTCTGGGCAATAGCTTGCTTAATCTCCACAACGGCCCCAACAGCGCTGGGATGCCTGGCTTCACCCTGGGGGTGCCCAGGAGTGGACATTTCACAGGGAAAAGCCAGGAAGGGTTCCACAGCGGTATGCGTACAGCGCCTGGACACCCCTTTCGGGGTATGGGTGCGCTTTACAAGTACAAATTTCATTTCATTTCATTTCTGGACAGTGTGTGAAAGGCACCTCTTTACCACTACCCTACTGTCCGTAGTGAAAATAGTAGTGGCAAGTCCTTTTATCATGCCAGTGTATATTAGTACAGCTTCAGTGCTGTGGGTAACTTACAGATTACATTTTATAGGTCTCCTCAGTTCACTTTCGCGCCACAGGTCGCGGTGCTTAGTACAGAATTTTCCGTATGGGTTAGGGGCTTCTGCTGCTGTGGCCAGGGGGCTTTCATTCAACTTTACTGAGAGCTTAGATGCGTTATTAGCACTCTCTGTGGAATGCGGACATTAGATCAGCCAGTCAGAATGCTGATGCCATCTGCCGCTGCATGCCTGACCTCCAAGTTGACAGAGTGAAGCAGGGAAACGGCGAAATCTGCCTATCTTCAGGACAATGGTAAGAAGGATCAATGAGCGACTGAGGAAGAAAGGTAAGTACCACACACTTAACTGGAAGGAAGGGGCATGCTTGTTCTTCTTGAACAATCTTTGCTCATCATGTAACAAAGCCGAGAAGAAAGCTTCCAGGCACAGAAAGATTTTACAGCGCCGCAGATACGATATACAAGCATTTGCAATGCAATAGGTCTCGCATGTAAGCGAGTTTGAGCTATTGGCATTGAAAATGACAATGCCTTTTATTTATGTTTTGGTTTTTAATAAATAAATAAAAGGCTTTGTCATTTACAATGCCAATAGCTTAAACTCACGTAAATGCGAGACCTATTGCATTGCAAATGCTTGTTTCCTCTTTCAATGCGTGCTGCATTCTACAACACACATTGGAAGAGGAAATCACCTCAATTGATTGTTTTTGTGTAGGAAGGTGCCCCTTCCTGCACAAAAACAATCTCCACACGACGCAGGCATCCTTGCACCATGGTGCAAGGGTGCCTGCGCCGGCGCATGGCAGTAGTTTGTGCGCCAGCGCAGGGGGAAGCACAGAGATGTAACATATTGTTGTAAATATGTTGCATCACTGTGCTTCGAAACCAACGCAGCGCGGGGCGGCAAAATGACTTGCGGCACAGCGCTGCGTTAGTTTCTTGTAGATCTGCCCCTAAGTATTTTGTTTAAACCTTAGTATCTGGCTCTAAGGAAATTAGCTTTAAAGTCAATATAGCCGGGCGTGGGGCAGTCTGGTAACAATGCATGAGTTGTTTGGCCTTCAGTAGCTCGTGATGATTTTCACTGATCAGAAGTAGCTCTCACTACAGAAAAGGTTGTAGACCCCCAGGTTAGACCCCGATTTATCGCTCAGTCCACACTTTTCTGAGATCACGTAAGATCCACACATTGCTATGAAGTCTACATACATGTTCTGTAGAACATTAAGTTGATGCTATTGAGACAGAATTATAACGGGTAGACTCCACCCACAGGGAGGTGAAGAGAGACAATGGCTTCTTGTAAAGATTGTAAACTGCCCTGACAATATGGAAGTGTTTCTTCTATAGGATAAACCTAGGATTAAAAGGTATGACTGTAGATCATCATATATACCCTAACCCCAACCAGTCCCTACATCTATACCTCTACACCTGCCCTCAGAACCTAACCTAGCCCCTAACAGTGCCCCTGCTCCAAACTCTTTACCACTACCCTGCGCCAACCATGACTTTCCCCCTAATCTTATATCTTTGCACCTTAAGCTACCCATAACCGTGCCTATGCTCATAGCCCGAACCCTAACTTTACTCTTAAACCTACCCTCTGCACCTAGACCTATCCCCCAACTGTGCCCCTTCTACAAACTCTATACTACTAACCTACCCCGCCCCAACCATAAATTTGCCCCTAAATCCATACCTCTTCACCTAAAGTCACCCTCCAACCGTGCCCCTGCTGCTAGCCCTAACAAGAATCTTACCCCAAAACCGACTCTTTGCACCTAAACCTAGCCCCTAACTGTGCCCCTGCTCCAAACTCTAAACCACTAACCCTACCCTGCCCCAACCATAACTTTACCCCTAAATGTATATCTCTGCATCTAAAGCCACCCTGTAACTATGCCTCTGCTCCTAGCCCAAACCCTCACTTTACTCTTAAAATCTACTATACACATTTAAACCTAGCCCCTTTTAACCATTTTAACCATAACTTAACCCCTAAACTTATATCTCCTATCCTATGATGGCTATCATTAACCATCCATCTACCACTGGCCAGTCCTAGCAGTATGTATAAGAACGTGAAGTATGTCTAGAACTGACCAGTGGTAGATGGATGGTTAAGGATAGCCATCATAGGATAGGGGACAAATAAGAATGTGAAGGACGGCTAGGACTGGCCAGCGGTAGATGGATGGTTAAGGATAGCCATCATAGGATGGGGACAGATAAGAATGTGAAGTACGGCTACGACTGGCCAGCGGTAGATGGATGGTTAAGGATAGCCATCATAGGATGAGAACAGGTGAGAATGTAAAGTGCAGCTAGGACTGGCCAGCGGTAGATGAATGGTTAAGGATAGCCATCTTAGGATAGGGGACAGATAAGAATGTGAAGTACGGCTAGGACTGGCCAGCGGTAGATGGATGGTTAAGGATAGCCATCATAGGATGAGAACAGGTGAGAATGTAAAGTGCAGCTAGGACTGGCCAGCGGTAGATGGGTGGTTAAGGATAGCCATCATAGGATGGGGACAGATAAGAATGTGAAGTACGGCTAGGACTGGCCAGCGGTAGATGGATGGTTAAGGATAGCCATCATAGGATGAGAACAGGTGAGAATGTAAAGTGCAGCTAGGACTGGCCAGCGGTAGATGGATGGTTAAGGATAGCCATCATAGGATAGGGGACAGATAAGAATGTGAAGTACGGCTAGGACTGGCCAGCGGTAGATGGATGGTTAAGGATAGCCATCATAGGATGAGAACAGGTGAGAATGTAAAGTGCAGCTAGGACTGGCCAGCGGTAGATGGATGGTTAAGGATAGCCATCATAGGATGGGGACAGATAAGAATGTGAAGTACGGCTACGACTGGCCAGCGGTAGATGGATGGTTAAGGATAGCCATCATAGGATGAGAACAGGTGAGAATGTAAAGTGCAGCTAGGACTGGCCAGCGGTAGATGGATGGTTAAGGATAGCCATCTTAGGATAGGGGACAGATAAGAATGTGAAGTACGGCTAGGACTGGCCAGCGGTAGATGGATGGTTAAGGATAGCCATCATAGGATGAGAACAGGTGAGAATGTAAAGTGCAGCTAGGACTGGCCAGCGGTAGATGAATGGTTAAGGATAGCCATCGTAGGATGGGGACAGATAAGAATGTGAAGTACGGCTAGGACTGGCCAGCGGTAGATGGATGGTTAAGGATAGCCATCATAGGATGAGAACAGGTGAGAATGTAAAGTGCAGCTAGGACTGGCCAGCGGTAGATGGATGGTTAAGGATAGCCATCATAGGATAGGGGACAGATAAGAATGTGAAGTACGGCTAGGACTGGCCAGCGGTAGATGGATGGTTAAGGATAGCCATCATAGGATGAGAACAGGTGAGAATGTAAAGTGCAGCTAGGACTGGCTAGCGGTAGATGGATGGTTAAGGATAGCCATCATAGGATAGGGGACAGATAAGAATGTGAAGTACGGCTAGGACTGGCCAGCGGTAGATGGATGGTTAAGGATAGCCATCATAGGATAGGGGACAGATAAGAATGTGAAGTATGGCTACGACTGGCCAGCGGTAGATGGCTGGTTAAGGATAGCCATCATAGGATAGGGGACAGATAAGAATGGGAAGTACGGCTAGGAAACTTCATTCTAGTCCATCGTTTTTGCCCACTATGCCACTCTAGAAAGAGACGTGGCATTTGCAAATCAGCCTTGGTCCCACTCCAACAGGAGCCATCCAGTCGGAACTGCTAGTCCAGGTCTCTGCTAATTCAGTGTCTGACCTCTTCCGTGAACACTTTTTCAAGGAGGAGGCAGCCGTTAAACTCTCCTCAGGAAGAGGCACCCATGACCCACTCTATTTCCTCTTCCACTCTCTATCTACCTTTGTCCCTCTGCCTTCTCCGCGTACCTACCTGAACACAACAGTGGTTTGCTTCGATTTGGCCTGGATAAGATTCTGGATGTAAAGGAAGAATGGAATAAGATGGCAGACATAGGACAGTGGAGATATACTAGTATTCAGCTTTAGCTGTGGAATGACTGTGAGCAGGTAGAGAATCAGTGCCAAGACTGAGGACACTCACTTGCCCTTCCAGCAATCAAGCTGTATTTCCTTATCTGTCAGCGCTCTGAAGATACCCAATGCCAACATGCAGGTTTATAATAACAACTCCTTAATTAATAAATTACTAAATGAATAAAAAATAAATATACAAATGCAAGTGATGGTAGTTCAGAGGTAACATGACAGAAAGGACTGAGCCAATGGCTGCTTATAGACAGGATGGTTAACACCCTGAAGAAGAACAGAAAATATATCAAGGATGGGACAGTGGACAGGTGGATGGGACAGTGGACAGGTGGATGTGACAGTGGACAGGTGGATGGGACAGTGGACAGGTGGATGGGACAGTGGACAGGTGGATGCGAAGGACCAGCCAGAACAGACCCAGAGGTAGATAGCATAGTTAGGGAAAGCTAGAACATGACTGTGGAGAGGTTGGTTAGTTGGACATAGCTTGGATGAATCTGAGAATAGGAATAAGGCAAAGGACAGCTGGAACTGGACACGGATACTTGGAGTGGTAAGGAACAGCTAGCCCAGTGCACTGGATGCATGGATTGATGATTCAAAGCCAGGGCAAGAGTGTGCTGGATAAGAAGGATGGTAAAGGGTGCTTAAAATAAGACAATGGATAACCAGGACTGCTAAGTTATATATTGATAGAAATACTTATGTTATTGAGTGACGGTTACCACGTAAGCAGATATATTGAGATTGACACATGGATAGAGTTAGGGGAGCAATACAGACAGATGTTTTGCTAAACAGACATAAAAAGAGGGGGCCGTCTTCTGAGACTATTCCTCCAAGGACACTTGCCTGCTTGAATATCAGTTCGAAGCCTCCTATGTCACAGTTGCGATCTTGCTTGCGATCGATCACCACTCGCAGAGTATCTTCTTGCACACTCCCGCACAGCCTGGTTGTCACCGCTGTGGATGGTGCCATGGTTGGGCTGGCATTGATCTCAATCAGCCAGGGGTGGAAGTTCTCACCAAACATGAAGTCCGCGCCATACAACTCAAAGCTGTTCTTCCGGAACTCCACCACGTCCTGTGCAGTCTGCATGGCATAGACCACGGCGGCCCTCATACCTGGGACGATGACCTCTGTCCAGACATCTCGAGACTCCTGCTCCTGCAGATAGACCCGGAACTGCTCACTTGACCACATGTTGTCTGTAGGGACCTGGGGGTGTCGCTTCATTGAGTTCTCAAAGTGCTTCTGTATTGAGTTATTGCAGAGATGGATAGCGCTAGAAAGAGAAGAGAATGATAACATATTGCTTCTTTAGTTGTGAACATCAGGGCTCTCTCACAAGACAAAGCATGCTAATACATGGACAGTGTTTTCAAGTGAACATCTCACTCAATCCCAGGAGGTTCATGGCCTGAACAACAGAGCCCAGCAGGTACGTACCCCAGAGAAACTCAAAATATAATTTATTCTACGTGTCTCACTTTGCTTAATTTCTACCTGTTATATTTCTTTCACTATTCACTTCAGGGTTTCAGCCAAGATCAAGAACTTTTGCCCTGATTTAGAGTTAGGTGCACAAGGCACTCCTTCGCAAATGTGACAAAGTACCCTTTCCACAAAACGCTCTGTCCATCTGCCTCATTCATAGTCAGGTGACCATAAGTATTCAGTCGAAAGAGCCCCAGTTGGCTCTGTCCACAGAATACTTTCTCTGATGGCCCGACAAAGTTGGGGCTGTCAGAGGAGGAACTTTATACCAGGCACACTTTTATTGGTGGACAATGTAAAGTCTTGTTTTTCCTCTCTTTCACCACCAGGAAAAACTTAGGGGTAAGGGACGGGAAAAAACAATAATGACCCTCACACCGTGTGGGGGGCATTAGTTTTCTGTTTTTTAAAAACAAAAATCTTTTTAAAAGTTTGACGGCTGCAACCATGGCTTATAGTACCATTCATCAAACTTTTCCTACATTGAAAGGAACCAATATGACAGAGGTTCTTGTCAATGTAGAGAGTCATCCACAGAGCTGGTAGACAACTCTAAATTTGGCAAGTGTAGGTCCCTCGGGATGAGAGGTGCTGTCCTCTGACATCCTGATGGAGTAAACTTCGTCCACCAAATTATAAATTAGGTCCTGAGGGTGGATTTAGAAAACTTAGTTGCAAATGTCCTGCCATCGGCGTATGTATACATTTAGATTACATTTCCAAAACTGCATTCAGCGTATACTGTACAACAAGACTTTTCTCTTTCACTTACGTGTCAAGATTCTCCAGTGAGAATGGCTGTGTGGAAAAGCGGATATAGCTCTCACGGTAGAACCAGATGGTCAGTGGGTTCCAGTCGGTCACCAGGAACCACTGCCGCAGGTCAAACTTTGTGCCAAAGAGGAGCAGGGGCCTCTCGATGTACTTCTGCACCACCCACTTGCCGTCTTTCACAATCATGGCATCACCATCTACCAGCTTCAGTATCTCCTCCAGGCGGTCCATGCAGATGATGCCTGGCCAAGAAAGTGGGCAATCGATTCATGAAATAGGGCTACTTTGGGAGCATTCTCGTCCTCGAGGAGATGTGTCAATCAGAAAGGAGGATAAGAAGGGAAACAAGAGACTGAAGGACAAGTCCAGTATGATGATAGAACATACTCCTAGGGAGCTGCTCACATTCAGCAACATATGCTCTGTCCCCCCACCCCGAGCCTCAGAAGTAGGATTTCTAACCTTCTTGCATAAAGACTCAATCAATGCACCAATACGATTTTGAAATCCAATTGGACAGCAACCCACACAACCCACTGAGCAATACTGCGCAGGAAGTGTTTCTGGTAATGTTCAGTCCTGTAATATTAGTTCAGGGACACAGTGGAACACCAAACCCTCTATTGTCAATGAATAGCACACTCAAAATAGCACTAACAAACAGGAGAGAGACTTCAAAATCTTTATTTTAAAATCCTAGAGTAGTGCATAAAATATGAATGGTAACCATACAGACTGGAAAAAGGAATGTAGCGGAGCAATCCTTGGTCAGTGAAAGAGCAAGAGCATTTGTAACATGGTTAGCTTAACATCCTAACACCCTAAAGCTACTTCTAGGTGCTATGCTAAATTTTCACGAAAGCACTAAATAGCAAGCTTGTGAGTCAAGTTTCCGAAGATGGATCACAAGGCATATTTGTTTTTGATGCAAAAATAGCAACTCAGCTATTCTGAATCACAGCTTTGCCTAGGAATGAAAAACACTGCTGGGCTGAAGACCACTTTTCTGCACTGTTCTCAAAGTTGCCCAGACCTAGACTGGTTGTCACCGCAAACTGGCGTGACCTTTGGATGGATAGTCCTAGTGCGAAGTCCTTCTAACCTATTGTCATATCTAGGTTTTTATAGTATCTGATCACTGATCTTATCTCTATATTTATAAAACAAAACTGTACTTACATATTCTAAAGTATCAACAAGCCTAAATAGGGTGGAGACAAATGTGTCCTCTCAATTCACATATTGATTATATGTCCCTATAACTCCTATAACTATAAACACTACCCCCCTAAGCAGTACACCAGACATGATAGAGGGACAAGCAGTGACATCAAGAGCAGACTGAACAAGGCCAGGAATGCCTTCAGGATGCCGAACAATGTGAAAAGGTCATTTCAGCACAGCGCCAACACCAAGCCGAGGCTTTACAAGAGCTGCGTTCTATGCACACTCCTGTAGGGATCAGAATGCTGGCAGATGCCGAAGAGCGACATCACCAGACTGTCAGCCTTCCACACCAGTAGACTGAGAAGAATCCTGCGCATGTTCTGGCCGTGAACTATCGCCAACCAGGAACTGCTCACCAGATGCAAGCAAGAGAGCATGGACACCATCATTAGGAGAAAAAGATGGAGACGGACGGGACACACCATCAGAAGAGAACAAGACTCCATCACAACAGCAGCTCTCCACTGGACCCCAGAAGGCCAACGGAAGAGAGGCATGCCAAAGAAACACTGGAGGAGAACTGTGGAAACTGAAATGAAGACCCTGAACCACAGCTGGGGCACCATACAGAAACGTGCACAAGACAGACAGAACTGGAGGTCCTTCGCTGCTGCCCGACATGCCGGTCAACATATTGGGCAGTATGTAAGTAAGTATTTTTTTTATTTGCAAAGTTTTATATAGCGCTGGCTAGACCCGTAGGTATCAGAGCGCTTTACATGAGGATCAGCAAGTTAAAAATTACATAATTACTTCAGTTACAGATACCAAGAATAGACATCAGAGAAAGATAGAGGGGATGAAACATAACGGGGAGGCGAGGAAAACAATGTCAGATGTCCGGCTGGGTAGGTGACGGCCGAGGGGGTGAACCAGGGCCAAACTCCTCTATAGCTGCATAGGACAGCTCCATCGGGCATCGGCCAAGGTTGTTCGGAATAAAGAATAAAAGAATATAAAGAATATAAAGAATATAAAGAACTATAAAGAATAAAAACATGTCAGCTAGTACAGTGAGGATCCATAATGTTATGGCAGCACCTATAACTGAATACAGTCAAATATGCCAGGCTAGATAGTAAGCAGACACAATGCCAACATTTGTGCACGTCTCAGATCTTCAAACTTTTAAAAAAAGAGATTATTGACTTTGAAAGCAACCTTAGATTAAAAATCGAAGAGGTTTAACATGGAACTGTCGTGGTGTTTATGGCAGTGAGCAAGAAAGACTCATATAAGGCTACCAGGTGAGCCCGTGTCACGAGGGACACCATATTTCATTGGAGATGTTGATTCTCTAAACCACCATAATCTACAACTTTAGGGCACATTGTTCAATTGAGGTGAACCATGGTGTAAGACTTAGAAAGTATTAGATTGTGAAATGAAAATTCAGAAGTGGAAGACAGGGTCCCTGATTAAATGGATTCATCAGGTGACCCTACTCTGATGGCAAATGGTAACGGGAAGAGGTGGCCAAGTCGTTATGTAGCTAAGTGTGGGATCAGTAGACCTGGGAGTCTAATCTTACATTTCTCATTTGACCAGATTTGACAAATCTCCTCATCTCCACAAGCCTTGAATTCTGTGTCTTTGAGCACTGGAATTATCTGGGAATTTATACTTCTGAAATCACGTTCATACATCATATGTCCTGCTTCCATGTAAACAGGATGTGAAACGAAAGCTGGTATCCTCAAACACAGGCTTGCAAAGTTGGATTAGTCTACAGGGACACAGGAGCTTCCTCAGCCCTAGTAGAGTCTCAAGGGTCTGTACAGCTTCATGGTGATTTCCTACAGGCCATTCTTCCTCTGACAACTCGTACCTGTATGTGTCTGGGCCATGTCTCCACCTGACAAAGGCACCTCCCATGTACCACCTGGGGCATTCTTACCTCTGCCACGAGATTTGGCACCAGGTTTGATAATCCAGATGTTCCGCTCCCCCTCGATGTTCAGCTGAGGGTTCACTGCTTCCAGCTGTTCTAGGACATGATCACATTGGGTTGCATAATGATCTGCCTGGTCCAAGACTGCCCCATCACTGCAAGAAGAGATGCCAAAGTCAAAACACATGACTGCGCATGCCACACCACGCAGTACAACTGAACCTGGGAGTGGCGACCTACTGGCCCCAGGTATAGCATTCACAACAAATGTATTGTCCCTTGGTATGTCATATACGTAACAGCAAGGGCTTGTCACAAAGGTAAATTGTACTTGTGAGTAATTTACATGAATAATTGTCTCTTACACCTTGGGTAACTTTACTACTTTTGACTATTCACGAAATCCAAGTGTAAGGTTCCTCAAAAGTGTAGACTTACACAACTCCACCCTCTTAATAAAGCAGACGTTTACGAATGTAAGGTACAACTGCCCAAGAAAACCCCAGTAAATGGTCCAGCACTACATGTGGCCAACCACTGATCTTCAACGCCCTCCTATAGAAAATAATGGAGATAGGCACTTAAAATAAGCCCATCGGAAATGATATTAAATTAAAATAAATTATTTAAAATAGTCAAAAATATAAATACATATATTGTAGAGTCAAAATGGGGGGCAAAAGGGGCCTAACTTATCCAATCACCACGATGAATGGTTTGAAACAAGGATGCCTCCTCGCCCCCTTGTTATTTTCCATCTATATAAGCGACCTACCGGGGTACTTTTCCCAAATAAATAATTTTCCCCCAAAACTAGCGCAAAGTGATATCCATAGCCTAATGTATGCAGACGACATCGTTAAATTCGATCGTACCCCAATTGGTCTACAAAGAAATGTAATCAAATTATATTGATACGCAACAGAAAACCTTTTGGTCTCCAACGGCTCTAAAACTAACATTTTACCTTTTAGAGGAAGAAAGAAATTTCCGCCTTTCACCTGGAAACTGGGAGGTAAATTGATTGAGATAGTGAAAGAATACGTTTATTTGGACCGAATCTTTCCGTATAACCTTCTAAATGCTTCCCATTTTCAGCACTTCGGGCGAAAGGCAGACTCCCATGTTGGGGCATTACAGAGATTTTATTCTTCAACTGGGAATAGACATTTTAAATCCCTGCTGGAGGTCTACAGTATGAAAATTCCACCCATCTTAAATTATGCCATGGAATATATACAGATTAAAACCTGGCAACAAATAAAAGTGAAAGAAGGAAACTGCTGAAAGTCACCCAATCAGTACCCGTAGAAGCCTTACGCCTCGAGCTTTCTTTAACGAGCACATATGCTCGAGCCATCTATAACATAATAAGGTGGGCTTTTAACCTCTTACATGCAGCTCCCGGCTCCCTAAGACATATATTAAAATTAGAGACTTTTAGAGAAGAATTGGCACTGCATACTTTTAATAGGAATCTTAAAGTAGCCCTCGAGGCATCACAATGCGCTGTAGCACTTTTGCAGGCTTGGTCTCCAGCGCATCTGAAGCTCTGTTTAAACATATGACGCAGAGAATAAGCTTTGTATTAGATAAGGAGCACTGTACTCAATTAAAGTATTACAAAACATTTGCGGAAAATATAGGATATAAAACTCCTGAGCACTATTTACAGGTTCAGCTAGAACAGAAGGCGCTGTATTCTTCTTCTGCAACTAGGAATCCTCCCTTTAAAAGTTTATTCCTCTAGATGGAACTCCTTTGAACATTCTTCAGGTACCTGTGACTCGTGTAACGGTGGAGTACAAGACTTTTTCCGCATTCTTTTAATTTGTCCAAATCCGACTTTGGTAGAGGCTCAACAACGATTTATAAAACCGATCCGCTTTAGATGTAATGCTATTTTAACTCAAGATTTAATTATGCTGTGCAAGTCTCCCCAAAAGGAATTTGTTTGCTATAACTTGTTTAAGTTTTTAAAGAGTTATTTAAAGTTGTTTTAAAAGTGCACAAATCTAACAATTATAAACTCACGTATTTTTACTCGTCAGTTTTAATTTACTATGCCTATAAAGCAGTCCTAAAAGTATAAATACAATTATTTCATATTATGTATTTGTATTTGTTGACCTCAGTCGAGGTCCGAATCAAATAAAATTTTGAATTTGAATTAAATACATATAATTTACTTCTATTAATTTAACAATAATGTAACAATAATTTTATCAAAATATCATTGAATTACTTTCAATTAATTCTATGTTTTATATCACAAGGGAGACATTGGAATCTATCAGGACCTGCTTAATTATCAAGAGAACAAGGTCCCTAAGGTAATAATTTTCCATTAACTTCTGAAGAGAAATATGAGTAAAACAGTATTTTAATAGCAAATAATTTAAAAATAGTTTTTATGTTTATAAGTGTGTCACGATGTGCCACCTCATGACTTGCCAAGCGAGGACTATGCGGACTTACTTCCCTCTTACATCTCACCCCTCCTTTGTTTTCAGTCGGCCTCGGATTTCAACCTTCACTGTACCTTTAAGGGTTTGGAGAACCAGGACTCCGCCCCCGACCACGTGCCCTGGTCACAGGCACCAATCGGCAGAGAAGACGGAAAGAGAGCGGAACTAAAAACGAGGCCGTGGGAGGAAGAGAAGGAGGAAGAGCCCGGCTGTGTGAGCGGAACGAGCGCGGAGTTGCACAGCTGTCCCCTTGCTGCCACCTCGGACGTCGACCCCCTGCTACGAGGACCGGAGGCAGTGTACATCCCTGAAACCGACTCCACCTCCGTCAAGAGGGAGCCGGACCCGATCCGGCACCGTGACCACGCCAGCCACGCTTCAGGAGGAGCGTGGCTCCAAGAGGTACGTGAGCGACTCCGTACCGTTTTTCAGAAGGGCAACAGAGGTGGAAAACCACATAGGGGGGTAACGGGAGGCCCGTAAATAGACCGGGAACCGCTGCGCGCTAGCGTAATTAAATACAAAGCACCGCACGCGTATCACTGGTGACGGACTGCGGTGTACTCTCGCCCCTACACCACCCCTTCCCTGAGCTTATCTGTCCAGTCAGACTGTACCTTACGGATGTTTTCTTTGTTTTGTTTGTTTTTCCCAAACCTCCATTGCTGTACCGGCGAACGTGAGGATCCTAAGAAGGAGCAACGACGCCTCCTGCAGCATGCACGGACGCTGATGGAAGCGGACTGCACATACATACCTTAGAGGCTGTAAAGAGACTTTCCGACCTTGACAATAAAACCTCTTACCAACGCTACCTCTCTCACGTCTTTTTGTGCAGTGCGCCACACGTGGTGGAGAATGCGGGCACGATAACTCCATAGAAAATATGGAGAACCTTATACAACAACTGATTACTGTGCAACAGAAGTTAGAATGGGCGCTCGAGAAGCAAATGGCGTCGGCCCAGGCCGATTGGGACATGTTCAAGGACTCCACGAGTCACCAAGTGGAGTGTATCCAGAAGGTCGCGGTTGATCAACTTCAACTGACTTCCCAAATACAAACCCGACCTGCTGTCCAACCCTCGGGCCCCAACATAGCCTGACAGAAGTACCTCCCTGGCGAGGACCCTGAAGTCTTTATAATGAACTTCGAGCGGGCAGCTTATGCCTGTTGCTGGCCCGAAGCCAAGTGGCCCTTCTGTTTGGCCCCGCTGCTGAGCGGGGAAGCGCAGGCTGCGTATCAGGTGGCCAATCCTACAGGAAACACCTCCTACACGGAGATCAAGGGGATTATCCTAGACCACTTGGGCATGGATCCCGAAGCCTACCGGGTTCGCTTCCGGAAAGAAAGGGGAATGCCGGGTGATAACCCCAAGACATTGTACTTTAAGCTCAAAGCCGCAGCAGACAAGTGGCTTAAACCTCAAGAACGCTCCAAAGAAGAGATCATGGAATTGATCTACTTGGAACAGTACTTAGAGTCACTACCCTTCTCCACACAACTCTGGCTGAAGCAACACCCACATCTAACAGCCAAACAAGCTGTGGACATGGCCACCACATTTGCAAGGGCCCAACCTCGTTCAATGCCCACAGAAGGTGACAAACTTCGTATGGCCATGCCCTCCCATAAAACCGAGAGGAGACCTCCCAAGCCCCTGCCAGAGCCGCCCCGACCGTGCTTCCGGCCCGAGTCCAAAAACACCAAGGGTCCCCAGTGCTTTGACTGCGGGGAGTGGGGCCATATTGCCCGGTTCTGCCCCCACAAAAAAACAACGGAGGAACCCATGGACGTTAGCTGCATACCACGTTCTGTCTTGTATACTGAGGAGATGGGGCCTTGCTTCTATGTAAGTGTGCTAGTGGAAGGAAAGAGGGTAAAGGCTCTACTTGACTCAGGTTGCTGCCAGTCCGTTATCCTGGAGTCCTTAGTACACTCTTCTACTCTCTTGACAGAGGAACGCATACCCATAAGGTGCGTTCATGGGGACGTCCATAGTTATCCGGTGGTGCACCTCCCCATACATCTCTTGAATGGGAGAATCCTCCAGGCTAGGTTAGGGGTGTTACCCAACCTCCCAGAACAGTTGATCCTAGGTCTGGATAACCCGTTGTTCCTGCACCTACTTAGGCACAGCCTGCATTCCACCAAACCTCATCCCCAAGAGCACTCCGCACTCCTAACACAAGCCCCCTGGCTCTCTGACAGAAGCTTTAGATACTGTCAAGAGTGTGATCCTACCCTTCATAACGCTTGGACCCAGGCCCGACAGACCGCCACCGCACAACCCCCTGTCTACCCCCTTTTTCACATCAAGAACGATCTTCTTTATAGGATAGAAAATCCCAAGGCCCCCCCAGCTACTGGTTCCTCAAGCCTTTAGGGAGCAAATCTTGTTCTTCGCTCATACACACATACTGGCAGGACACCGAGGGGCCCAAAAAACCACACAGATGGTCTTGCAGAACTTTTATTGGCCAGGCATTTACTCCCAGGTCAACAAGTACTGTCAGGAATGTGAGGTCTGCCAACGAAAGAACCCCTATAGACCTCCTGCTATCCCTCTTCAACCCCTCCCGATCATCGGGAATCCTTTCGAACGCATCGGAATGGACCTCATTGGCCCCCTTCCCCGTACCAAAGAGGGCAACCAGTACACCTTAGTCATAGTAGACTATGCCACTCGTTACCCCGAAGCCTTTCCCCTAAGGGTTCCCACAACCACTAATATCAGTGATAGACTCATCGAACTATTTTCACGTGTCGGGTTTCCTAAAGAGATTCTCACAGACCAAGGGACACCTTTTGTCTCTCGGTTGATGTCCCAAGTCTGTAAGTCGCTCAACATCTCACACATTAAGACCTCGGTATATCATCCGCAAGCCGATGGTCTTTGCGAGAGGTACAATGCCACTCTGAAATTGTCTCTTAAAAAGATGCTTACAGTTGAGGGTAGAGACTGGGACATGCTCCTTCCCCTAGCCCATTTTGTGATCCAAAGCCAAACACAAACCAGTTTGGGTTGTTTGCCCTTTGAGCTTCTTTATGGGAGACATCCCCGGAACCTGCTAGAAATCACCAAAGAGGCGTGGGAACAGGAAAAGCAAGAAGAGACACGATCTTTTCTTGAGTACACCTCAGCCTTACGCACCCGCCTCCATAAACTAAGGGACTTTGCTGATGCGAACCTAGAAAGAGCTCAGACCAAACAACAGCTCTTTTATGATAAAGGGAAAAGATGGCTACATCTGAAAGTCGGTGATTGGGTCTTGGTACTCCTACCCTCTAGCCTCCCTAAGGTTCGATCTGAATGGAAAGGCCCCTTTCGCATCAGCAAAAAGATAGGACTTACCACCTACCTAGTACAACTCAATCCAAAAAAGGCCCAAATGTACCACATTAACCTCCTTAAGAAATGGCTGGGTCCCCTACCTCAGAACGTACAACTTACCGTCTCATTGCAGGGTCATGACAACACTCTAGACCAGTTGATAATAAACGAAGCCCTAACCAAAACGCAAAAGGAGACCCTACACAACACTCTTTTGCCTTTTTCTTCCCCGTTTTCCGACCTCCCCGGGAAAACAACCGTAGTGGAACATTCCATCCACACTCCTCCATGAAATACCGTTAAGCAAAGGTCCTACCGTATACCAGCAGCCCGAAGAGAAGCCATCAGCAAAGAGGTCGAGAATATGCTGGCCATGGGAGTGATAAGACCCTCCCAAAGCGAATGGTCATCCCCTGTAGTACTGGTGCCAAAGCCCAACGGGTCTGTCCGATTTTGCATAGACTTCCGGGCCGTTACCGCCATTTCTAAGTTTGACGCCTACCCGCTACCCCGGGTCGATGAGCTTATTGAAAGGCTCTGAGATGCACACTACATAACGACCCTAGACCTCACCAAAGGGTATTGGCAGGTCCCCCTCAAAGCCCAAGACCAGGAAAAGACAGCATTTTCCACTCCCATGGGTCTCTACAAATTCACAGTCTTACCCTTTGGTCTCCATGGGGCACCTGCAACGTTCCAAAGGCTCATGAATAAGGTCCTGGCAGACCATCAGGGGTATTCGTCTGCTTATCTCGACGATATCGTCATCAATAGTCCCACATGGGATCTACACTTACACCACTGTCGACAGGTGTTTCATGCATTACAACAGGCAGGCCTTCATGTCAATGCCAAGAAATCCAGAGTTGGGTTCCAAGAAGTCAGGTACCTGGGCTATCTCTTGGGGAACGGGATCATTGTGCCACAACACGAAAAGGTCAAGGCGATTGTTAACACCCCCTTCCCTTCCACAAAGAAAGAGGTCAGGGCCTTTCTCGGGCTTCTGGGTTACTCTAGGAGATTCATCCCCAGATATGCAGACATAGCAAGCCCCTTGACCGACCTCCTCAAAATCCAAGTTAAGGCTAAGGACCTCTCAAACCCTCCCACTTTGGCCATACAAGTATTCCAGGAACTCAAGACTGCCATCACCTCCGCCCCGGTACTTAGATCCCCTGACTTTTCCAAACCCTTCATCCTCCAGACACCTGGAAGCTGTACTTTCCCAAACCTCACAGGAGGGGATTGACCATCCAGTGCTGTTTATCAGCCATAAACTCTTTCCCCGGGAACAAAGGTACTCCGTGATAGCAAAAGAAAGTCTTGCCATCAAGTGGGCCGTGGACAAGCTCCGCTATTATCTGGAGGGCTCGCATTATCTGTATACCGACCATGCACCTTTGCTCTGGATGAGCCGTAATAAGGGGAACAATCCCAGAGTCCCACCATGGTTCCTTTCCTTACAGCCCTTTACATTCGAGGTACGGCATCGTAAGGGTGTTGAGAACGGGAACGCGGACTTCCTCTCCCGTGTTCCCCTGTTCCCCGAACGGGAACAATCTGGGGTGGGGATGTGTCACGATGTGCCACCTCATGACTTGCCAAGCGAGGACTATGCGGACTTACTTCCCTCTTACATCTCACCCCTCCTTTGTTTTCAGTCGGCCTCAGATTTCAACCTTCACTGTACCTTTAAGGGTTTGGAGAACCAGGACTCCGCCCCCGACCACGTGCCCTGGTCACAAGCTCCAATCGGCAGAGAAGACGGAAAGAGAGCGGAACTAAAAACGAGGCCGTGGGAGGAAGAGAAGGAGGAAGAGCCCGGCTGTGTGAGCGGAACGAGCGCGGAGTTGCACAGCTGTCCGCTTGCTGCCGCCTCAGACGTCGACCCCCTGCTAAGAGGACCGGAGGCAGTGTACATCCCGGAAACCGACTCCACCACCGTCAAGAGGGAGCCGGACCCAATCCGGCACCGTGACCACGCCAGCCACGCTTCAGGAGGAGCGTGGCTCCAAGAGGTACGTGAGCGACTCCGTACCGTTTTTCGGAAGGGCAACAGAGGTGGAAAACCACATAGGGGGTAACGGGAGGCCCATAAATAGACCGGGAACCGCTGCGCGCTAGCGTGATTAAATACAAAGCACCGCACGCGTATCACTGGTGACGGACTGCGGTGTACTCTCTCCCCTACACCACCCCTTCCCTGAGCTTATCTGTCCAGTCGGACTGTACCTGACGGATGTTTTCTTTGTTTTGTTTATTTTTCCCAAACCTCCATTGCTGTACCGGCGAACGTGAGGATCCTAAGAAGGAGCAACGACGCCTCCTGCAGCATGCACGGACGCTGATGGAAGCGGACTGCACATACATACCTTAGAGGCTGTAAAGAGACTTTCCGACCTTGACAATAAAACCTCTTACCAACGCTACCTCTCTCACGTCTTTTTGTGCACTGCGCCACAAAGTGACATCGGAGTAAGAAAACATTTGCTCAGTGCTCAGGTGATACAAATGTGCAATGTATGTATCACAGTCTACACAGTATGTATGCAGCCCGTATACTCAAAATTATTGTTATTTGGACAGGTCTACAGAGTTTGTTAATGAAGTTTTGATCCCCAAACATTACGGGATCATCATCTGGACTTGAGGTATAATCTGCCCAAGACAGTAAAAGGTATATTAAAAGAACAAACATAAAGAAAAGACAAAGCTATTAATACATTATAAAACATTGTTTTTCTATATATTTCCCTTCAGAAATTAATGAAATATTATTACCTCAGGGACCATTGATCTCTTGACATTTTTTATTAATTCTATACAGTACTTATTTTGAATGATTAAAAAATGCATAATAAAAACATAATAAAAAGTTACTTTAGATGGGAATTTATTTTCAATTTAAACTTCACTAAATAGTTTTAATTTAATTGAATGTAATTAAATAATTAAAGATTTAATTTGAAATTAAGTTACTAGTATTTTTTTATTCTCATTTAATTTAAATATATAGAATCAATTTACATTCATTTATAACATAAAAATAGTTTAACAAACTTTTTCCAAGTTTAATAAACATTTTTTACTTTTCCCTACACTTTACTATTCTATGATTTCCATCCTAACTATAGAGTCCCCTTATGAAAAAAGTATAGGGTGGTTTAGCAGTGCACATTGAATGGCCCTGTCATAGGCCCGCCCCTGCTTTTTATGGTCCATCGGTACTCACAGAATGGCCCTGTTGTCGCCCTCCCAGTGCTTGTGGGGGTTTAAGAGTCCTCAATGAGTGACCCTGTTTTACACCTGCCACTGATTGTGGTAATCTAGAGGTACTCAATGAATGGGCCTGTCATAGTCCTGATACTCACTGAGTGTCCTTATGGAGTCCTGCCACTGCTCATGGTAGTCTAGAAGTACGTACTGAATGATGACCCTGTATTCATCATGCCACGACTTGTGGTAGTCTAGAAGCACTTTCTGAATGAACCTGTACTCGTCCTGCCATTGCTCGTGGTAATGTTGAGGTACTCATTTAATAACTGAGTAGTAGGCCATGGCTCGTGGTAGTTCAGGAATACTTGCTAAATTACCCTGTACTCATCCTGACATTGCTCGTGGTAATGTTGAGGTACTCTTTGAATAACTTTGTAGTCAGCCACTGCTCGTGGTAGTCTAGACGTACTTGCTCAATTACCCTGTAATAGTTCTGCAACTACTCATAGTAGTCTAGAGGTACTTATTGAATTCCATGTAGTCATGCAACTAATTTCTGTAGTCTATAAATACTTAATGAATGACCCTGTAGCAGTTCAGCTACCGCTCGTTGTACTCTAGCAGTACTTACTGAATGACCCTGTAGTAGTTCCGCCACTGCTCGTGGTAGTCTAGCTTTACTCACTGAATGACTTTGTAATAGTTCAGTCACTGCTCATGGTAGTCTAGCTAGTCTAGTAGTCCTGCAAATACTGAAGGTATTTACTGAATGACCCTGTCGTAGTCCTCAAACTACGTGTGGTAGTCTACAAGTACTCACTGAATTGCTTTGTATAAGTTCAGCCACTGCTTGTGGTAGTTTAGAAATACTTAAAGAATGACTTTGACATTGTACTGCCACTGTTCATGGTAGTCTACAATTACTCACTGAATGACCCTGTAGTAGTTCCAGCACTGCTCGTGGTAGTCAACATGTACTCGCTGAATGACCCTGTAGTAGTTCCGCCACCGCTCATGGTTGTCTAGCTTTACTTACTGAATGACCTTGAAGTAGTTCCGCCAGCGCCCGGGGATGTCTAGCAGTACTTACTGAATGACCCTGTAGTAGTTCCACCACCGCTCATGGTAGTCTAGCTTTACTTACTGAATGACCCTGTAGTAGTTCAGCCACAGCTCGTGGTAGTCTATAAGTAATTACTGAATGACCCAGTAGTATTTTCGCCATCACCCGGGGTAGTCTAGCTTTACTTACTGAATGACCCTGTGGTAGTTCCGCTGCCACCAGTGGCGGCCATTCCATTAGGGCGTAGGAGCGCCACCCCACTGCTTTCTCGCAGTGCGAGAAGCAGAAAATAAAATGGTATCTTAAATACCATTTTATTTTCTGCTTCTCGCGCTGCGAGAAGGCAGGGGTATGCCTGGTTGGGGGTGGGCGGGAGGGTATGCCTGGATGGGGGCGGGCGGGTCGGGGAGGAGTGGCTTGCACCACTCTGAGTGCCCTGACTGTTTGGTCGGCCCTGGGGCCGACCAAAGCAGTCATGCACACTCTACATTTTCTCTATGTATGCTGCATGCAGCCTACATAGAGAAAATGGCCTCCCTACAGGTGCCCGCGACTCCGCACCAATCACAACGCTGCAATTGCAGCGTTGTGATTGGCTTACAGGAGAGGAGGGAGCATGCCTGTTCCTGTTCAGGAGCAGCAGAGGAGGCACGGGACCCGGCCCAGGAGCATTTTATTTTTATTTTAACGTCCCCCCACACGGTAACCCCCGCGCGACCCCCCCCCCTTCCGCGAGTATTGCGAATTTGCGAGCCGCGACTGGTTGTTTTTGTGAATACGTTATTTGCTGTGTTAATCACATTTGCAGTAGAAATGGAGAGGTTCCGCTGTGTCTGTAGTACGCACCTAAAAGTGTACCCTGATTGCAAATAGAATGTTCTGGAGTGTTTTCCCTTTCATGAAGAGGACGCTGATTAAACAATGGTCACTTATGACGTCAGGCGGCCTGTGATACAGTGTTCATGATCCTCTGGTAAGAGGCCACCCAGCTGGCGAGAAGGAAACCAACGTGAGAAACTAGTCTTATAGTTTTGCCATTGAGTGGCACCTATATTTCACGGGAATTATATAATGTCTGCGAATTACGGTAAATAATTCACAGGTACAACGTCAACTTCGTGATATAAGGATTTTTAAAGAGCGGCTTCTCGTGCAATAACAGAAAACAAACATGCACTAACATCTCGTGGCTGCATATATGTGTATTTGCGTATTTTTGAGTATGCTTTAAACAGGTATATTAATTGGTAATTTACATATCTGCCCTTAAGTGGTTGAAACGCACACACAGGCCTGCAGTCTGATGCTGGCACACGGCCCTAAGCACACAGATGGAGCTCGGAGCACACTTCCCAGTACCAGGTGGGCAGGGGTGGGTTCGCTCATTTTCTGACTCAGCCTGTTCCCGATTCCACCCCCGGGTGCTGGTCCTGTTAGTCCCAGAAATCTTCATTTCCTACAGTCACCGGAAATCAACCTTGTAAGAAATGTAATATTAATGCGTAAGGTGCACACACTGCCTGATATTCAAGATGCTGCGGTAACAGCGTGTTGTTGCACTGGCGTGTTAGTGGCCAGGTTGAATTTGGCTCAGTGTATTTGTTTCTAGGTGGGCATTCATTTTTGGGATCCTGCCTTTGCTATGATTTCTGCGAGTTAAGCAATGGTAGCAATTTTGGCAATGTAGTCTGAATCCCGAGAGACTGCTTTGAGCGGGGGGAGGGGGGGTGCTGCATGCAGGGTTTTGTCAGATCGCTTGGGGTGTTGTTACATTTTCATTTAGAGGCCTCATTACGAGCTACCCGGACGCAGAGGTGTTAATTCTGCACAATTGCAAAGTTATCAATACCGAACTCTGGGGAGTACAGGTGGTGGAGGGTGATTTAAGGTGATTCAAGATTGAACCACATGAATCCACCAGCGCTGCGAATTTTAGAGAGAATTCACCCGATTTCTCCAGTAATTCCTCATTCCCCGTAACGAGGTTCACAGTAACTTTGTAAACCTTGTAAAATAACCGAAACCGAAATTTGCTTGAAAATGCACCATTTGCCCACTCTTTTTCAAACTTTTCTCGGGTAGAGAACCCCCCCGTAGGTGGTTCGGGCTCGCTTGCTACGCTCGCCGCAGTGCACTACGACAATTGTTTTACGCCCCACCACTTTCAAATGTCACCATCCGCCACTGGCTGCCACTAGTGGTAGTCTAGAAGTACTTACTGAATGACACTGTAGTAGTTCAACCACCGCTCGAGATATTCTAGCTTTACTTACTGAATGACCCTATAACAGTTCTGTCACTGCTCGTGGCAGTCTAGCAGTACTTACTGAATGACCCTGTAGTAGTTCCGCCACCGCTCATGGTTGTCTAGCAGTACTTACTGAATGACCCTGTAGTAGTTCAGCCACAGCTCATGGTAGTCTACAGGTACTAATTGAATGACACTATAGTAGTTCAGCCACTGCTTGTGGTAGTCTAGCTTTACTTACTGAATGACTCTGTAGTAGTTCAGCCACTGCTTGTGGTAGTCTAGCTTTACTTACTGAATGACTCTGTAGTAGTTCAGCCACCTCTCGGGTAGTCTGGCAGTCCCTACTGAATGACACTTTAGTAGTTCTATCACTGCTCATAGTAGTCCAGCAGTACTTACTGAATGACCCTGTAGCAGTTCAGTCACCGCCTGGGGTAGTCTAGTAACACTTACTGAATGACACTGTAGTAGTTCAGCCCCTGCTCATTGTATTCTAGCAGTACTTACTGAATGACCTTGTAGCAGTTCAGGCACCGCTCATGCAGTCTAGTAGCCCTGCAAATACTGAAGGTATTTACTGAATGACCGTGTCGTAGTCCTCAAACTACGTGTTGTAGTCTACAAGTACTCACTGAATTGCTTTGTATTAGTTCAGCCACTGCTTGTGGTAGTTTAGAAGTACTTAAAGAATGACTCTGATATTGTTCTGCCACTGTTCATGGTAGTCTACAATTACTCACTGAATGACCCTGTAGTAGTTCTGTCACGTGGTTGCTAGGGACATTGTCGACATCTTTAAGTTATACCAAAGGGGATGATGGACGGAGCGTTTGAGCTAATCAAACACTCACCCCCAGTCAACTGATCTGGGTTTAATCCATCATCATTCTTTAGCTCACTCCACCACCCCAGTTCAGACATGGCCATATGCAAATCAGTCTGACCCTGTGCCTCATGGGAACAGTCCAGCCCGAACTGCCAAGCCATGTCTTCCCTGGACCGGAAACAAGCATCCTGGGACTGGTTTCAGGCTATTCAGCCGTCATCAGCCAGACTAGCTTGAATCCAGTGGCAAAGTGAGCAAGGGACCCACGTCTGGGCATACCCTGCCAACTTAGGGCGAACAAAGCGATACCAAAGGGGATGATGGACGGAGCGTTTGAGCTAATCAAACACTCACCCCAGTCAACTGATCTGGGTTTAATCCATCATCATTCTTTAGCTCACTCCACCACCCCAGTTCAGACATGGCCATATGCAAATCAGTCTGACCCTGTGCCTCATGGGAACAGTCCAGCCCGAACTGCCAAGCCATGTCTTCCCTGGACCGGAAACAAGCATCCTGGGGCCGGTTTCTGGCCATTCAGCCGTCATCAGCCAGGCTAGCTTGAATCCAGTGGCAAAGTGAGCAAGGGACCCACGTCTGGGCATACCCTGCCAACTTAGGGCGAACAAAGCGATACCAAAGGGGATGATGGACGGAGCACCTGAGCAAATCAAACACTCACCCCCAGTCAACTGATCTGGGTTTAATCCATCATCATTCTTTAGCTCACTCCACCACCCCAGTTCAGACATGGCCATATGCAAATCAGTCTGACCCTGTGCCTCATGGGAACAGTCCAGCCCGAACTGCCAAGCCATGTCTTCCCTGGACCGGAAACAAGCATCCTGGGACCGGTTTCTGGCCATTCAGGCGTCATCAGCCGGGCTAGCTTGAATCCAGTGGAAAAGTGAGCAAGGGACCCACGTCTGGGCATACCCTGCCAACTTAGGGCGAACAAAGCGATACCAAAGGGGATGATGGACGGAGCGCCTGAGCAAATCAAACACTCACCCCCAGTCAACTGATCTGGGTTTAATCCATCATCATTCTTTAGCTCACTCCACCACCCCAGTTCAGACATGGCCATATGCAAATCAGTCTGACCCTGTGCCTCATGGGAACAGTCCAGCCCGAACTGCCAAGCCATGTCTTCCCTGGACCGGAAACAAGCATCCTGGGACCGGTTTCAGGCTATTCAGCCGTCATCAGCCAGGCTTGCTTGAATCCAGTGGCAAAGTGACATCTTTAAGTTAGCATGAGCCCAGTAGCCATGATGCCGCTTTTGCGCACGACACTACATGTCTTTATTTTTGCGAGACTCTGTTTATGCCTTACACTTGAGAACTCTCTGCTGCGCTCGTTCTCTGCCTGTTCCTGGAGTTTAGTCTGAACATTGTGAGCAAGGTCGATAAACACTGACTCTTGTTATTCTGTTCTGGTCAGGCCCTAGCACTTAGACAAAACATACCAATGCAGCTGTCTTTGCAGGAGAATCGTACTTTGATATTATGGAGATGTATGTTTAGGTAACACACACTTGGAAAGGGACCTTTCCAGGAAGAAGAGCAACCCGCACCGGTGATGTAGAAATACGATCTATGGTTTCAGGTATGGGGTCTACTGACAAAGCCCAGAGATCTTCTATTATATAATAATACTTCTGCTTACCAAGGGGAGGGTGGTTAGGCCTTATAGTCCTTTATCCACTGTCTTTATAAAATGACATCTCCCTTAATGATATATGGCCTTGCTGCAATGCTAACTGTATTGATATTATGCATTATGCTGCTGGTTGTGGCACATATATTGCATTTTAGAGCACGTTAGTTAAAATAAATATTTTAAACTATTTTTGTATCTCTGTCAGATCTTATTGTGGACATGTACGAGAGTGTGAGCGAAAAGGTGTGTCGTGTTACCGCGATTCCTGAGAGATCCGGAAGTCTTGTGTTCTGGGGTGTCTAATCATTGGTTTCTCCATTTGTGAGTAGGAGAGCGAGTGAGACACTATAGCTAGTCGGTCCTGGGCTCATGGGCACTAAGGCAGTAGGAAGGCTTAGCCCCTATACATGAAGTCCCATAAGCCTGTGCATAGGTCTGTGTATGTGCAGAATCCCTGCAACATGGCGCCACCAACGTTTGGTCTGGTACTTATTCACGAGACCCCTGAGTAGCGCTTGTGCTTGTCCATAAAACCCACTCACCAATTTCCGGAGACGTCCGTGGTGCGGGGGATTTACCTCCTATATTAGAGATTATAGGTTTTTCAAGCTTGGATTTTAAAAGTGATTTTTTTTTCTTTTATACCCAGTGTTGCGCTACCGATTTCCTTCTTTTCCACTCTGTTTCGATAATGGCTACTGCTATTGCTGCTCATAATCGTGCAGCACTAACTGCGCATTCGACTCAACATGGAGTCCCGGCTACGGGAGCAGACATTATCCTTGTGATTGAAGCGAACACTGCTGTTCGCTTCGAGGTTTTTTACTCTTGGGTTAAGTTTCCGGCGGTGGATGGGAATGATAATTTCTTTCATGAGTATGAACATACTGCGGTTCCCCGGGATTATAGACCTTATCGGTCACTTGAAGTTCCGTTGTCAGCTTGGGAGCACACCATCTGGTTTAATGGCGACCTACCTCACCCTGTTACAATTTAGGCCCTTTATCGGTCGACGGAGCCATATGGCCCGTGTTGGCGGGTTTTATGCCACACCCAAATCATCGTGGCGTTACACACGCAGAGCTGCGAGAATTACATGAATCTTTAGTTCCTATTCACAGAAGCGTGATACAATATATGTCCAGCATGATCCAGGTGGCTCCGGCTGGAGCCCCTCCTCAGCAGCCAGGACATGGCGGCATGGTAATTAGCCCAATCATGATTAATTCAGTGATGGGGAAACGTCCTCAAAATAGAGATGATTTACTGTTCTGGTTAGCAGAGCGATTTGAGCAACTCGAAGCTGTATTTTCCAATACTACTCTTTTGGATAAACACAGGATGCTTACAATGAGTTTGCCAAAAGGTCTAATTTCCAATTTAGCAGACTGCACCACTTGGGGGAAGGTGTTTGCGGCGCTGTATTCACTAGGCTTTGGCACCCCCTCCATGACAGTGCTTCCGACGGTTCTTAAGAAGGTTCAGGAGGAACACCGGGCGGAAGCTGCCTTAGAGTTAGGGATGAGACTAGTAGGGGTATTCCCTATAGTCTGCGACATGATTCTGGCTAACATCAAGGGGGAAGCGATTAGTTTGCAGGTGAGTCAGCGCCTTGAGGCAGTAGCTGACATAGATAAACAACGCAAATTGCCTAAGATTATAGCTAAAGTGTATAAGTCATTAGGGCGTAATCATTTGGAGATTAAACCTTTTACTCAACCGCAAAATAAACCCCCTCCTGAAAAGGAGGGGCGTCCATTCTTTCCTAAAAAGAATTAGAACAAGAATAAGCAACAACAACAACAGCCACAGCAGAAGCAGGGTTCACATGCTGGTTCACCGACACCTGATGCTTCCGAACGTAGGTATGATTTGCATGACCGCTGTAAGATTGAGACACTGGAGAGGTTTCAGGTGCCTGATCCTCGCTCTCCTCTTTCCTTACAGGACTCGTCGGATCAACAGTCCGGTGGAGGGGAGCGACAAGATCGTAGACAAGGCGAGACCACGCAACAACGTCGTGACCCGCCACGCCAGTTTGACGTAAAGGCCAAACCGGAGGGACAACTGCCATACTGTGCTCTGTTTCAAAAGAAAAAAGTTGCCGCTTTAACAGCGAAGTATGCCTCAGACGGTGAGAACCCTGATCCTCGATTGGAGATGGGCTGTGACACTCCTCGAAAGCGCGGCGGAAGTTTACCATAGTACGGGAGGTCCTCCGTGCTTGTCTGGAGGTGAGAGCAACTGACACGTTTATTACAGTGGAAACAGCTGATACAAGAGTTGCACCCCTGATAGATTTTATGAGATAGTCTTCCAAATTGAAGGTGTTATACAACGTACAATTAAGTGTGTCTTTTGGGATAACCTTACCTCGTCGTACGACATTTTGTTGGCGGAGGCGGATTGGCCTCCTCCATTTGTCTTGGCTTCTTCTCGAGGTGAGGACGTGATACTTCCAAGTTTTTTGCGTTACGTCTCTGAAGAGGCTAAACAGGCTTATGCATCGGAATAGGCTTTAGCTCTAGCGCCGGCTGTGTATCGCAATCAGGTGGGCTGGGCTAGAGATTCACCGGCACATGAGATCCCTTTGCGATCAATGCCGCAGCCACAGGCACAATATCCGATCAAACAGGAGGCAAAAGTGTCCGTTAGTGACATTTTAGCCCAGTTGGAATATCAGGGTGTAATTGAATCCTGTGTTTCATCAATGAATAATCCTCTTTTTCCGATATCAAAACCGGACGGTTCATATCGTATAGTTTTGGATTATAGAAATTTGAACAGTCATGTTCGTACGTTTGCTGTACAGAACACCCACAGCTCTGCATTAATTAATAACATTGTCCGAAAAAAGTATAAAACCACTTTGAATATTTTGAATGGATTTTACAGTCACAATTTGGCTCCTGAGAGCCGTGACTGGACCGCATTTACCGCGGTCGGCAATCAGAAAAGATTTACAGGATTGCCCATGGGTTATAGGAATAGCCCCGGTGCGTTTGCTGCGCGTGTCGTGTCACTTTTACACGACATTGATCTTGATGCTTTCTCTTACGTCGATGACATTTATTTGACTGATGATGAATTGATACCGCATCTAGTGCGTGTTGACCACATCATATTGTCCTTTGCAGACTTAGGGTACAAATTTAATTTTGCTAAGTCTCACATCTCCTACTTGGCGGGTCTCTTTTTGAGTTACGAACTCAACACTAAAGGGAGGGGGTTAGCCCCCCCACTTTCAGGAGAAATGTGCTCAATTACAGCCTACTTCCACTCTTAAGAAGTTACAAACTTTGCTGGGTTTTTTTAATTTCGGGAAGACCTACATTCCTTATTATGCTCAGCGTATCAAACCGCTTTACGCATTGATACAACCCTCTTTTTCGTCTTCCAGCTGGCTTCCGGAACATACAGAAATTCTTCGATCTTTGCAGTCTGATCTGCTTGTGATCAACTTCTTGTTTACTCGTGACAACACAACTAATTTAGTCATACGGATTGTTCCTGGTACGGTGGGTTTCACTTACCTGATATTCAATGAGGGAGATACAGTCCCCATTGCCTACAAATCGCATTTGTACACTTCAGCTAAGATGCGTTTTCCCCCATTGAGAAAATTCTTACAGCAGTACAGATGGCGATCCTGAAGGAACACTATTTGGCTCAGGGGAAACGCATTCTTATGGTATCGCCGGTGTCTACTCTAGAGGTGGTCACAAAGACGAGTGTACCGAATTCTAAGGCCTTACACCCGCGTTGGACTCAGTGGGTGTGTTCTTTGACATCGGCTGATGTCACTTTTATCTTTGACCCATCCTTGCAGACGCAGGAGTTTTTACAGTACGAACATGTTCATCCTGTGCCACAATTTTTGCTTCCTCTTGACAAATGTATAATTTATACCGATGGAACGGCGCAGCCGGCCTTTGGTTCCAAACATGCTTACTCGGCCACCTGTCCTATTGTGGTGGGCTCTATGGTAGGACGGTGAGTTTAAGTCTTCCTTGGTCCACACTCAGTCTCTCGGTGACTGCACGGCTCAGTTGGCCTGAGCTGGGGGCTTTAGTATTGGCTCTGGAATTCGCTGATCCCGATGTACCTACACTTATAGTGTGCAATTATTTCTATTGTGTACAGTCCTTTAATGACAATCTATTCTTTTGGTCTCAAAACGAATATCGAGCCTCTAAAGGTAGCGCAATCAAGCATAAGATGCTTTGGGTTCGAGTGTCAGCTCTTAAAGAAAGCTTGCCTCTCACACAGGTTATTCATACCCTTGGCCATCATCGTGTGGGAGCACATGCTGTTGGTAATTCCTTGGCTGATGAGGCAGCCAAATCTGCAGTTGCCATGTGTTCAGTAGCAGCAGTTACAAGGTCCATGACTAAAATTGATAATGAAATTCTGGCGGCTATAGCTGCTACAAGGGATGGGACAGTGTTCCCGCAAGGTTTCCTTTCTAAGTATTCTTATCATTTATCACCGAAACAAATTCCCTTTGCTTCTATTCAGTCCGTTGGGAATCGGCTGATTCCCAACGAGGACTGCAGGCTTCCTTTAATCGTTGCCGCGCACAAAGGCATGGCATCTGCACATGCTGGAGTTTTTCGCGACGGTGTCTCTTTTGCAGCAGCGTTATTGGTGGCGTAGTCTGTATAGACAGACTCGTAATTATAAACTTTCTTGTGAAATTTGTCAACAGATTAAACCGTCTACAGTTGCATGTGCGCCTCACATGCAGCTATACATCTCAAATCAACCATTGGGATGTATTTATCTTGATCACTGCAGTCCTTTGATGTCCGGCACTGCCTATAAACATATTCTGATTGCAGTGGATTTGTGCACTAGATTCATTTGGGTTTGGCCGCAACGTACTGCTGACGCTATAAATGTCATTAGAGATTTGCGTGTCTATATCGGGACATTTGCTTGTAGTAACTTCCATTCTGACCTTGGTCCGGCGTTCGCCTCTAAGGCTTACAAGTATGCGATGAGGTCCCTGGGGGTGCTATTGCAATTTTCGTCTCCATACAGGCCTGAGGGCAATTTGATAGTGGAGTGAATGAACCGTGACTTAAAGCAATCTTTGACAGCTAGAGTCTTAGGTACTGGCAGGGGTTGGCTGACTCATTTATATGGGGTTCAACATGCACTAAATAATCTCCCAAGAAGATCTCTGGGTGGGCGGACCCCATACGAGTTGCTCTTTGGCTATTAAATGTTTGTGCCAGACCTTGATGGTCTAGACGTTGTGGCGGCTGCCGCAACCTTTGACATAGATAACCATTGTGCTATGTTACAGGATCTACAAAAGACTCGAGACACTCTTGCAAAAGCTGAGTTGCACTCGTCCGAAGACACAGCAGTGCTGATCCCAGTCACAGGGTGGCTTCCTAAAGTTGGGAGATTTGGTCCGGGAGAAGATAGAGAACAAAAAAGAATTTGGTCCCTCCTACCGTGCACCAGTCCCTGTTCTTGGATCCCGAACTGTGATTTTGCCTCCACTACCTGGACGCAAGGAAAATCACTACCTGTGAGGTCTTCGCCGGTGACTGCTGTACACCAGGAGCGTGAAGTGGAAACCTCAATTGATGTGCTGCCTGTTTTGTCCTCATCTTCGACGGCTACACCTCGGAGTTATGGCTCGCCGTCTATGGAGCTCACTGTGGACATTCCTACACGTGCTCTCCAATCATCTTTTAATGCTGACCGACCACCTTTGTATCGACTGGGAACTGTTGGTTATTACATGGATAGAGACAACTTTTCTTTAACTTCATTGTCCTCTTCATCGAATTCTACTGCGGAGGAACCCCCCAGTAGATTTTTCATTTTCTTTTCCTGGTTTCGCAGAACTTATCTGGTTCCTCCTTGGACCTACATTTGGATGGTACTTACAACGGTGTTTCTCTTCATGTGGATTGGATTTGTGACTGTCATTTTTCTTTTGATTAATGGTCATAACTTACCTGAACATTCTGATGTACATTTGGTTTTGGCCCCACACACGTCTTCTCATATAACGAAAAGGGATCAATCCCATGTTAACATTTTGGCTGTGCCAGTAGTAGATGGCATTGTTTGGGATAAAGTTCAAAACGAAATATACTGCCCGACGGAGATGATTTGAATGCCATAGGTCTTTCGTGTCTCATTAGGTGATGTCATCACACCTGGGCTGCATTCTGACGACTGGGATGTTAATGCTGTACATTTGTTAGTTTCAGATTTAAAATATTACACTGCTTTTGAAACTGAAGATTTGTATTTAAATTCTGCCAATTATGCTGATTTATTCTGTTTCCAACATTATGGCCATCGCTTTTTACATAAATCAAACACAGTCCGTAATCAGGTTAATTATACGCAGTGGGAACATTGTCCTGCCCCATTTCAAGGTAGTTCGCAAACACAGAAAAATAAGTTTGTCTACTTTTCTGGTTATAATCTATCGTACCTGAGATCCTATTATTATAAATTGAGTGCACAAGCACACACGAAGTTCATGCTGACCCATACTAAATTGTTATATATGAAAGGTTATAATATTGGAAAGACACGAAAGATTTGAAATCAATATGGGGTACCAAAAAATGGCAGGTACAGGGAACTGAATCATTGCATCGTGCGTGTGTGATAACGTCACAGCTGTTATTCCTTAATCAGACTGTGCATCAAACTACATGTTTTGGTTTGGCTACAGCTAAAAATGTAAATTCTCCTTCATTCCCATAATTAGCAGCTTATGACGAATGGCAACAGTATACAAATGATTCTCTAGAGGACTTACACAGTATGATCCAGAATGGTACCTTTAATTTGTACAATATTGCTCCCTTGGGATGGTTAATATGGCCCCTCAGTACTAATGCTTGCCAGTTGCGTGTTTCAAATTCAACAGGAGGGTTTATGCTCAATAGACCTGACCCTCGCTTTCCACAAACACATACAGTCACTACATATTCTGTTGGTAAATTGTGTCACCAGTGGTTGGGAAAGTCATCATTATCATCTGTGAAACAACATCTCTCAAGTTTAAATGGAGACATTGATCTGGCAGATTTCCTTTTAGGTCCCAGGTCTCCGTGTCCGAAAAGTTTTGCATATGCAGCATATAATGAAATCTGGAAACTGTCCCAAATGGAAGCAGCTTTCAGATTGCGAGAACTGGATCAGGACAACTTGCGTAAAGTTTTGGATGTGGTAGACAACAGCATTAATACTTTGTCTTCTTGTATTTATACTTTGGAAAATATTGTTTCATCTTTTATTGACATTGTGCAGAATGATGTGTCTGTTTTGTATCATGGTCAGAATCAGTTGCGCTCTGTAATGCAATTTGGCTGGACTTCGCAAACATTGAAAAATGGGAAAGTGCCTTGGGATTATTTGAACACAACTGCCCTGTTTTTACCTTTTAATTTGACCGACAAACAAAGGCTTATGTCAATGAAAGATTCAACATACACCATGTTGCATATTGAGAAGTTGGAACAACTACCATTCTCAATAGCAGAGACCGATTTCTCTGTATGGTTAATTCATCGGGTTATTTCTTTCCCCATTTCCCTCTTTCAATTTACTGCATGTATGAAACATTATCCGATAGGGAGATTTGAACCTCTGGGTAGTACTTTTCTGCACAAAATGTGATCTTTACCGTTTACGTTTCACTGTCTGCGTGAGGATAAGGAAGTTTTCCTGACAGTGGAGGACTGTGATTCTACAGTAGGACACGCGTTAGTCTGTACACAAGTTCAGCTTCACAGCGCTTGCAACGTATCAGCGCCCAATTTGGCCTGTTTTCTACAAGGAACACCAGTTCCCTCAATAATTCCCATGCTCACATTGCTTTCTAACGGTAGTTATCTTCTCCTAAATAACCACAACTGCTGCGGGTTACGGGCAGGGATTCCGTATATAGTAACGGTTTCCGAAAGAGTGACTTGTTGCAGCAATGTTCTTTTTCCTCCCATGCATGGGATTGTAGATAGCTTGCTGTGGCCTTCCATTCCTACTTTGAAAACAGACTTCAATAAACTAAGCAGACTCCAAGCGCTATTTTTTCAGCAAGAAGTCGCTCTCACTTCTGCTCGAGAGACCTTCGAATTGCAGGTGGCTAGAACATCTAGTAAGATTCAGTCACTGCTGAATACGAATCTCCCACTACATTTTGGGGAACTGATTCATCAAATCTTTAATGCATCTGATACTGAAGGACTTGCACATTTTTTTTAACTTGTGGGTTCCGGCCTTGTTTCATCTTTTCAGACGATTTTTGGAGTAATACCGGCCTTTATACATTCTAGTTTTTCCAGTGCCTTCGGAGGTTTTCTTAGCTACACTTACTGAATGACCCTGTAGTAGTTATTCCACCACTCTTGGTAGTCTAGCTTTACTTACTGTATGATCCTGTAGTAGTTCTGCCACTGCATGTGGTAATTTAGCAGTACTTACTGAATGCCATTGTAGTAGTTCCGCCACAGCTTGAGGTAGTCTAGATGTACTTACTGAACGACCCTGTAGTAGTTCAGCCACTGCTTGGGGTAGTTTAGAAGTACTTACTGAATGACACTGCAGTAGTTCTGCCACCGCTCGTGATAGTCTAGCAGTACTTACTGAATGACCCTGTAGTAGTTCCACCACCACTTGGGGTAGTCTATCTTTACTTACTGAATGACACTGTAGTAGTTCTGTCACAGATCCTGGTAGTCTAGCTTTACTTACTGAGTGACCCTGTAGTAGTTCAGCCACTGCTCGGGGTAGTCTAGAAGTACTTACTGAATGACACTGTAGTAGTTCAGCCACCGCTCGAGATATTCTTGCTTTACTTACTGAATAACTCTATAGCAGTTCTGTCACTGCTCATGGCAGTCTAGCAGTACTTACTGAATGACACTGTAGTAGTTCTGCCACCGCTCGCGGTAGTCTAGCAGTACTTACTGAATGACCCTGTAATAGTTCTGCTACCACTCATGGCAGTCTAGCAGTACTTATTGAATGGCCCCTGCACATGGTAGTCTACAGGTACTAATTGAATGGCACTGTAGTAGTTCAGCTACTGCTTGTGGTAGTCTAGCTTTACTTACTGAATGACCATGTAGTAGTTCAGCCACCACACGGGGTAGTCCAGCAGTACTTACTGAATGACCCTGTGGTAGTTCTGTCACTGCTCATAGTAGTCTAGCAGTACTTACTGAATGACACTGTAGTAGTTCAGCCACTGACCGGGGTAGTCTAGCAGTACTTACTGACTGCCACTGTAGTAGTTCAGCCCCTGCTCATTGTATTCTATCAGCTTTACTGAATGACCCTGTATCAGTTCAGCCACTGCATGTGGTAGTCTAGCAGTATTTACTGAATGCCATTGTAGCAGTTCCGCCACAGCTTGAGGTAGTCTAGAAGTGCTTACTGAATGACCCTGTAACCGTTCAGCCACTGCTCGGGGTAGTTTAGCAGTACTTACTGAATGACCCTGTAGTAATTCAGCCACCGCTCGTGGTAGTCTAACAGAACTTACTGAATGACCCTGTACTAGTTTCGCTACTGCTCATGGTAGTCTAGCTTTACTCACTGAATGACTCTGTAATAGTTCAGTCACTGCTCATGTAGTCTAGCTAGTCTAGTAGCCCTACAAATACTGAAGGTATTTACTGAATGACCCTATCGCAGTCCTCAAACTACGTGTGGTAGTCTACAAGTACTCAGTGAATTGCTTTGTATTAGTTCAGCCACTGCTTGTGGTAATTTAGAAGTACTTAAAGAATGACTCTGATATTGTTCTGCCACTGATCATGGTAGTCTACAATTTCTCACTGAATGACCCTGTAGTAGTTCCGCCACCGCTCATGGTTGTCTAGCTCTACTTACTGAATGACCCTATAGTAGTTCAGCCACGGCTCGTGGTAGTCTATAAGTAATTACTGAATGACCCAGTAGTATTCCTGCCATCGCCCAGGGTAGTCAAGCTTTACTTACTGAATGACCCTGTAGTAGTTCTGCTACCACTAGTGGTTGTATATAAGTACTTACTGAATGACACTGTAGTAGTTTAGCTACTGCTCGTGGTAGTCTAGTTCTACTTACTGAATGACCCTGCAGTAGTTCCGCCACCAGTCTTGATAGTCTAGCTTTACTTACTGAATTACACTGTAGTAGTTCAGCCACCACTAGGAGTAGTCTAGCAGTAGTTACTAAATGACACTGTAGTAGTTCAGCCACCGCTCGTGGTAGTCCAGCTTTACTTACAGAATGACCCTGTAGTAGTTCTGCCACCACTCGTGGTAGTCTAGCACTACTTACTTAATGGCCCTATACAAGTTCTGCAGCCGCGGTCCATGCAGGTATGAGCGCTGGGGCGGTGGGGCCGGGTGGGGGGAATTTCGACAGACGACGACAAGGGGGAAATAATTATTTATTTAGTTTTTCCACGTTGTCGTCTGTCAAAATCGATCATCACCCGGCCCCACCGGCCCACTGCTTTTACCAGCACAGACCGCGGCAGTAGTTCTGTCAATGCTCATGGTAGTCTAACTTTACTTACTTAATTACCCTGTAGTAGTTCCGCCATCGCTCGTGGTGGTCTAGCTTTACTTACTAAATGACCCTGCAGAAATTCCACCACCGCTCTTTGTAGTCTAGCTTTACTTACTGAATGACACTGTAGAAGTTCATCCAAACCTCGGGGTAGTCTAGCAGTACTTACTGAAAGACCCTGTAGTAGTTCTGTCACCCCTCGTGGTAGTTTAGCTTTACTTACTGAATGACCACGTAGTAGTTCTGCTACTGATCATGGTAGTCTACCTTTACTTACTGAATGAACCTGTAGCAGTTTTTCCACTGCTCTTGGTAGTCTAGCTTTACTTATTGAATGACCCTGTATTAGCTCTGCCCTGCCCGTGGTAGTCTAGTAGTACTTACTGAATGCCCCTGTAGTAGTTCCGCCATACCTCGGGTTAGTCTAGAAGTACTTACTAAATGACCCTGTAGTAGTTCCGCTACCTCTCGTGGCAGTCTAACAGTGCTTACTGAATGACACTGTAGTAGTTTTGTCACTGCTCGTGGTTGTCTAGCTTTACTTACTAAATCACCATGTAGTAGTTGAGCCACTGCTCGTGGTAGTCTAGAAGTACTTACTGAATGACACTGTAGTAGTTCTGCAACCGCTCATAATAGTCTACCTTTAATTATGGAATGCCCCTGTAATAAATCCGCCACCGCTCATGGTAGTCTACCAGTACTTACTGAATGACTCTGTAATAGTCCTGCCACCACTTGTTGTTGTCTACTAGTACTTACTAAATGACCCTCTAGTAGTTCAGCTACCGCTGGGAGTAGTCCAGAAGTACTTACTGAATGACACTGTAGTAGTTCAGCCACCGCTTGTGGAAGTCTAGCTTTACTTACTGAATGACCCTGTAGAAGTTCCGCCACCGCTCGTGGTAGTCTAGCTTTACTTACTGAATGACACTGTAGTAGTTCAGCCACCACATGGAGTAGTCCAGCTTTACTTACAGAATGATCCCCTAGTTGTTCCGCCACTGCTCGTGGTAGCCCAGCTAGTCTAGTAGCCCTACAAATACTCAAGGTATTTACTGAATTACCCTGTCGTAGTCCTCAAACTATGTGTGGTAGTCTACAAGTACTCACTGAATTGCTTTGTATTAGTTCAGCCACTGCTTGTGGTAGTTTAGAAGTACTTACAGAAAGACTGACATTGTTCATGGTAGTCTCCAATTACTCACTGAATGACCCTGTAGTAGTTCTACCACTGCTCATGGCAGTCTGCAGGTACTCACTGAATGACCCTGTAGTAGTTCCGCCACCGCTCATGGTTGTCTAGCTTTACTTACTGAATGGCCCTGTAGTAGTTCCGCCAGCGCCCGGGGAAGTCTAGCAGTGTTACTGAAAGACCCTGTTGTAGTTCCGCCACCGCTCATGGTAGTCTAGCTTTACTTACTTGATGACCCTGTAGTTGTTCCGCCACCACTCGTGGTAGTCCAGCTAGTCTAGTAGCCCTACAAATACTCAAGGGATTTACTGAATTACCCTGTCGTTGTCCTCAAACTGTGTGTGGTAGTCTACAAGTACTCACTGAATTGCTTTGTATTAGTTCAGCCACTGCTTTTGGTAGTTTAGAAGTACTTAAAGAATGACTCTGATATTGTTTTGCCACTGTTCATGGTAGTCTACAATTACTCACTGAATGGCCCGGTAGTAGTTCCACCACTGCTCGTGGTAGTCTGCAGGTACTCACTGAATGACCCTGTAGTAGTTCCGCGACCGCTCATGGTTGTCTAGCTTTACTTACTGAATGACCCTGTAGTAGTTCTGCCAGCGCCTGGGGAAGTCTAGCAGTATTTACTGAATGACACTGTAGTAGTTCCGCAACCGCTCATGGTAGTCTAGCTTTACTTACTGAATGACCCTGTAGTCGTTCAGCCACGGCTCGTGGTAGTCTATAAGTAATTACTGAATGACCCAGTAGTATTTCCGCCATCGCCCAGGGTAGTCTAGCTTTACTTACTGAATGACCCTGTAGTACTTCCGCTACCACTAGTGGTAGTCTATAAGTACTTACTGAATGACACTTCAATAGTTTAGCTACTGCTCGTAGTAGTCTAGTTTTACTTAGTGAATGACCCTGTAGTAGTTCCGTCACCGCTCGTGATAGTCTACCTTTACTTACTGAATTACACTGTAGTAGTTCAGCTACAGCTCGGGATAGTCTAAAAGTACTTACTGAATGACACTCTAGTAGTTCAGCCCATGGTAGTCTAGCTTTACTTACTGAATGACCCTGCAGTACTTCTGTCACTGTTTGTGGTAGTCTAACAGTACTTACTGAATGACCCTGTAGTAGTTCAGCCACCGCCTGGGGAAGCCTATCTATACTTACTAAATGACACTGTCATAGTTAAGCCCCTGCTCATGGTTGTCTATAGGTACTAATTGAATGACACTGCAGTAGTTCATCCACCACTTGTGGTGTTCTAGCTTTACTTACTGAATGACCCTGTAGTAGTTCAGCCACCGCTTGGCGTAGTCTAGCAGTACTTACTGAGTGACCCTGTAGTAGTTCAGCCACCATCTGGGGTAGTCTAGTAGTACTTACTGAATGACCCTAAAGTAGTTCTGCCACAGCTTGTGGTAGTTTAGCTTTACTTACTGAATTACACTGTAGTAGTTCAGCAATCACTCGGGGTAGTCAACCAGTATTTACTGTATGACACTGTAGTAGTTCAGTCACCGTGCGTGGTAGTCCAGCTTTACTTACAGAATGACCCTGTAGTAGTTCCGCCGCCTCTCGTGGTAGTCTAGCAGTACTTACTGAATGACCCTATAATAGTTCTGCAGCTGCGGCCCATGTTGGTAAGAGTGGTGGGGCCAGGTGGGCGGGGGGGGGGTTTATACAGACAATGACGGAAAATGTATGATCATTTAATTTTCCCTCGTCGTCTTCTGTCGAAATCCCACCCCACCCGGGCCCCCTGCATCACCACTCTTACCTGCACGGGTCACGGCTGTAGTTCTGTCAACGCTCAGTCTAGCTTTACTTACTGAATGACACTGTAGTAGTTCAGCCACGGATCGGGGTAGTCTAGAAGTACTGAATTACCCTATAGTAGCTCTGCAGCTGCTCAGAGCGGTGGGGCCGGTTGGAAGGGGATTTCGACAGACGATGAGGGAAAATGTATTATTTATTTAATTTTCCCTTGTCACCGTCTGTCGAAATCCCACCCCACCCAGCCCCATCGCTGTCACCTGCAAGGACCGTAGCTGTAGTTCGGTCAACGCTCATGGTAGTCTAGCTTTACTTACCTAAGGACCATTTAGTAGTTCCCCATTCGCTCGTGGTAGTCTAGCTTTACTTAGTGAATGACCCCGTAAAAGTTCCACCACAACTCGTGGTAGTCTAGCTTTACTAACTGAATGATACTGTAATAGGTTCAGCCACTGCTCCGGGTAGTCTAGCAGTACTTACTGAATTACCCTGTAGTAGTTGTGTCACCGATTGTGGTACTCTAGCTTTACTTACTGAATGGCCCTGTAGTAGTTCTGCCACTGCTTGTGGTAGTCGATTTTTACTTACTGAATGACCCTGTAGTAGTTCCACCACAACTTGTGGTAGTCTAGCTTTAGTTACTGAATGACCCTATAGTAGTTCTGCCACTGCTCGTGGAAGTCTAATAGTGCGTACTGAATGCCCCTGTAGCAGTTCCACCACTGCTCAAGGTAGTGTACAAGTACTTACGGAATGACCCTGTAGTAGTTCCGCCTCCACTCGGAGTAGTCTAGCTTTACTTACTGAATGATCCTGTAGTAGTTCAGCTACAGCTCGGGATAGTCTAGCAGTGCTTACTGAATGGCACTGTGGTAGTTCAGTCACCGCTCCTGGTAGTCTACCTTTACTTACTGAATGACCCTGTAGTAGTTCAGCCACTGCTCGGGGGAGTCTAGAAGTACTTACTGAATGACACTGTAGTAGTTCTGCCGCCACTCATGGTAGTCTAATAGTACTTACTGCATGCACCTGTAGTAGTTCCACCACAGCTCAAGGTAGTCTACAAGTACTTACTGAATGACACTGTAGTAGTTCTGTCACCACTCCTGGTAGTCTAGCTTTACTTACGGAATGACCCTGTAGTAGATCCGCCACCACTCGTGGTAGTCTAGCAGTACTTACTGAATGACCCTGTAGTAGTTCAGCTACAGCTCGGGATAGTTTAGAATTCACTTACTGAATGACACTGTAGTAGTTCAGCCAATGTTCGAGGTAGTCTAGTGTTACTTACTGAATGACCCTATAGTAGTTCTGTCACTACCCGTGGCAGTCTGGCAGTACTTGCTGAATGACACTGTAGTAGTTCCGCCACCGCTCGTGGCAGTCTAGCAGTACTTACTGAATTACCCTGTAGTAGTTCAGCCACCACCTGGGGTAGTATAGCTGTACTTACTGAATGACACTGTCATAGTTCAGCCCCTGCTCATGGTAGTCTATAGGTACTAACTGAATGACACAGTAGTAGTTCAGCCACTGCTTGTAGTAGTTTAGCTTTACTTACTGAATGACCCCGTAGTAGTTCTGTCACTGCTCGTGGCAGTCTAGCAGTACTTACTGACAGACCCTGTAGTAGTTCAGCCACCACCTGGGGAAGTCTAGCTGTACTTACTGAATGACCCTGTAGTAGTTATTCACTGCTCGTGGTAGTCTAGTTTTACTTACTGAATTACCCTTTAGCAGTTCTGTCACTGCTCGTGGTAGTCTAGCAGTACTTACTGAATGACTCTGTAGTAGTTCTGCCACCGTCGTGGTAGTTTAGCTTTACTTACTGAATTACACTGTAGTACTTCAGCCACCACTCGGGGTAGCCTACCAGTATTTACTGAATGACACTGTAGTAGTTCCGCCACCTCTCGAGGTAGTCTAGCAGTACTTATTGAATGACCCTATAGTAGTTCTGCCGCTGCGGCCCATGTAGTTAAGAGCGGTGGGGCCAGGTGGGCGGGGGGGGGGGATTTATACAGACGACGACAACGGAAAAGTTATTATTTATTTAATTTTCCCTCGCCGTCTGTTGAAATCCCACCCCACCAGGCCCCACCGCTCTTACATGCACGGGTCGCGTCTGTAATTCTATCAACGTTCATGGTAGTCTAGCTTTACTTACTTAATGAACCTGTAGTCATTGCTCGTGGTAGTCTAGCTTTACTTACTGAATGACCCTGTAGAAGTTCCACCACCACTAATGGTAGTCTAGCTTTACTTACTGAATGACACTGTAGTAGTTCAGCCACTGCTCGGGCAGTCTAGCAGTACCTACTGAATGACTCTGTAGTAGTTCTGTCATCGCTCGTGGTATCAATCAATCAATCAGGTGCTTGTTAAGCGCGGCTACTCACCCGTAAGGGTCTCAAGGCGCTGGGAGGGGGGGGGGGGTGCAGGTTCCAATCCATCAAGGAGGGGGTCTGTCAAAGAGCCAGGTTTTGAGGTTTCTCGCGAAGATGGGGAGCGAAGTTGTCTGTCTGAGGTGGAGCGGAAGGGCGTTCCAGGCTCTGGCCGCGAGGGAGGAGAAGGAGCGGCCTCCCGATCTGGTCTTTCTGGTGCGGGGACCACGGCGTAGGAGAGCTGGGCTGATCGTTGGGTCCTTTGGGGTGCGTGGAATTTGAGTCGGCTATTCAGGTATGCTGGTCCGGTGTCGTGGAGGGCCTTGTGTGCGTGGGTGAGAATCTTGAAGGTGATTCTAGCCTCGATGGGGAGCCAGTGGAGTGCGGGCAGGTGCTGGGAGATGTGGCAGTGTCTTGGCAGTTTGAGGACCAGTCTTGCGGCGGCGTTTTGGATGTTTTGTAGCTTGTGGGTGGGGTTTTTGTTTATTCTGGCGTAGAGTGCGTTGCCGTAGTCGAGTCTGCTGGTGACGAGGGCATGAGTGACGGTCTTTCTGTGCTAGAGGGGGATCCATTTGAAGGTCTTGCATAGGAGGCGGAGGGTGTGGAAGCAGGAGGATGCGACGGAGTTGATCTGGCGGTCCATTTTGAGCTCGGGGTCCAGGATGATTCCTAGGTTGCGTGCGTGGTCCGTGGGGGTGGGGGTGGGTGAGCTTCCGAGGGCGAGGGGCCACCAGGTGTCGTTCCAGGCGTCGGGGTTCGGGCCCATGATGAGTACTTCTGTTTTGTCGGTGTTGAGTTGTAGGCAGCTGCTTTTCATCCATTTGGCGACGGCTTCCATGCCTTCTTAAAAGTTGTGTCTGGCGGTGTTGGGTTCGTTGGATAGGGAGAGGATGAGTTGGGTGTCGTCTGCGTATGACACAATGTTGAGTCCGTAGGCTCTGACGATGGATGCGAGCGGAGCCATGTAGACGTTGAAGAGCGTAGGGCTGAGGGAGGACCCCTGGGGGACTCCGCAGGTGGTTGGTGTAGGGTCCGAGAGGAAAGGAGGGAGTCTGACCCGCTGCGTTCTGCCGGAGAGGAAGGAGTGGATCCAGTCAAGGGCCTTGTCCCGGATCCCTGCGTCGTGGAGTCTGCATATTAGGGTGCGGTGGGAGACTGTGTCGAACGCTGCTAAGAGGTCCAGGAGGATGAGGGCTACTGTTTCTCCTCTGTCCAGTAGGGTGCGGATGTCGTCTGTTGCGGCGAGGAGGGCGGTTTCCATGGTAGTCTAGCTTTACTTACTGAATGACTCTGTAGTAGCTCTGCTACTGCTCTTGGTAGTCTAATAGTACCTTACGGAATGCCCCTGTAGTAGTTCCACCACAGCTCAAGGTAGTCTACAAGTACTTACTGAATGACACTGTAGTAGTTCAGCCACCGCTCGTGGTAGTCTAGCTTTACTTACTGAATGACCCTGTAGAAGTTCCACCACCACTCGTGGTAGTCTAGCTTTACTTACTGAATGCCACTGTAGTAGTTCAGCTACTACTTGGATAGTCTAGCAGTACCTACTGAATGACTCTGTAGTAGTTCTGTCATCGCTCGTGGTAATCTAGCTTTACTTACTGAATGACTCTGTAGTAGCTCTGCCACTGCTCTTGGTAGTCTAATAGTACCTTACTGAATGCCCCTGTAGTAGTTTCACCACAGCTCAAGGTAGTCTTCAAGTACTTACTGAATGACACTGTAGTAGTTCACCCACCACTCTTGGTAGCCTAGCTTTACTTACTGAATAACCTGTAGTAGTTCAGCTACAGCTCGGGATTGTCTAGAAGTATTTACTGAATGACACTGTAGTAGTTCAGCCACCGCTCGAGGTAGTCTAGCTTTACTTGCTGAGTAACCCTATAGTAGTTCTGTCACTGTTTGTGGCTGTCTAGCAGTACTTACTGAATGACACTGTAGTAGTTCCGCCACCACTCGTGGCAGTCTAGCAGTACTTACTGAATGACCCTGTAGTAGTTCAGCCACCGCCCGGGGTGGTCTAGCAGTACTTACTGAATGACACTGTAGTAGTCATGTCACCACTCGTGGTAGTCTAGCTTTACTTACTGAATTACTCCTTAGCAGTTCTGTCACTGCTCGTGGTAGTCTAGCAGTACTTACAGAATTACCCTGTAGCATTTCAGCCACCACTCAGGGTAGTCGAGCTTTACTTATTGAATGACACTGTAGTAGTACAGCCCCTGCTCATTGTAGTCTACAGGTACTCATTGAATGACACTGTAGTAGTTCAGCCACCACTATGGTAGACTAGCAGTACTTACTGAATTACCCTGTAGTAGTTCAGCTACTGCTCGGGGTAGTCTAGCTTTACTTACTGAATTACCCTGTGGCAGTTCTGTCACTGCTTGTGGTAGTCGAGCAGTACTTACTGAATAACCCTGTAGCAGTTCAGCCACCACTCGGGGTAGTCTAGCTTTACTTACTGAATGATACTGTAGTAGTTCAGCCACTGCTCGGGGTAGTCTAGCAGTACTTACTGAATGACCTTGTAGCAGTTCAGCCACCACTTGGGGTAGTCTAGCTTTACTTACTGAATGACCCTGTAGTAGTTATGTCACCACTCATGGTAGTCTAGCTTTACTCACTGAATTACTCTGTAGCAGTTCTGTCACTGCTCGTGGTAATCTAGCAGTACTTACTGAATTACCCTGTAGTAGTTCAGCTACTGCTCGGGGTAGTCTAGCTTTACTTACTGAATTACCCTGTAGCAGTTCTGTCATTGCTTGTGGTAGTCTAGCAGTACTTACTGAATGACCCTGTAGCAGTTCAGCCACCACTCGGGGTAGTCTAGCTTTACTTACTGAATGACCCTGTAGTAGTTATGTCACCACTCGTGTTAGTCTAGCTTTACTTACTGAATTACTCTGTAGCAGTTCTGTCACTGCTGTGGTAGTCTAGCAGTACTTACTGAATTACCCTGTAGTAGTCTAGCTTTACTTACTGAATTACCCTGTAGCAGTTCTGTCACTGCTTGTGGTAGTCTAGCAGTACTTACTGAATGACCTTGTAGCAGTTCAGCCACCACTTGGGGTAGTCTAGCTTTACTTACTGAATGACCCTGTAGTAGTTATGTCACCACTCATGGTAGTCTAGCTTTACTCACTGAATTACTCTGTAGCAGTTCTGTCACTGCTCGTGGTAATCTAGCAGTACTTACTGAATTACCCTGTAGTAGTTCAGCTACTGCTCGGGTAGTCTAGCTTTACTTACTGAATTACCCTGTAGCAGTTCTGTCATTGCTTGTGGTAGTCTAGCAGTACTTACTGAATGACCCTGTAGCAGTTCAGCCACCACTCGGGGTAGTCTAGCTTTACTTACTGAATGACCCTGTAGTAGTTATGTCACCACTCGTGTTAGTCTAGCTTTACTTACTGAATTACTCTGTAGCAGTTCTGTCACTGCTCGTGATTGTCTAGCAGTACTTACTGAATTACCCTGTAGTAGTCTAGCTTTACTTACTGAATTACCCTGTAGCAGTTCCTTCACTGCTTGTGGTAGTCTAGCAGTACTTACTGAATGGCCCTGTAGCAGTTCAGCCACTGCTCGGTGTAGTTTTGCAGTACTTACTGAATGACCCTGTAGCAGTTCAGCCACCACCTGGGGTAGTCTAGCTTTAGTTACTGAATGACACTGTAGTAGTTATGTCACCACTCCTGGTAGTCTAGCTTTACTTACTGAATTACTCTGTAGCAGTTCTGTCACTGCTTGTGGTAGTCTAGCAGTACTTACTGAATGACCTTGTAGCAGTTCAGCCACCACTCGGGGTAGTCTAGCTTTACTTACTGAATGACCCTGTAGTAGTTATGTCACCACTCGTGGTAGTCTAGCTTTACCTACTGAATTACTCTGTAGCAGTTCTGTCACTGCTCGTGGTAGTCTAGCTTTACTTACTGAATGATCCTGTAGCAGTTCAGCCACCACTCGGGGTAGTCTAGCTTTAGTTACTGAATGAACCTGTAGCAGTTCAGCCACTGCTCGGGGTAGTCTAGCAGTACTTACTGAATGACCTTGTAGTAGTTCTGCAGAAACTCCTCCCAGTCAGTGTTGGTCATCGTGCCGGAGGAGGCTTCGCTGTCGATATCGTTGTGCTCCAGGCTATTTAGGTACCGCTCGCAGGCCTGCAGCGCCATCTCAATGAGGCGACCTGGAACATGACCACCGGCTTTCTTCTTACTTATTCTTTTACCCCCTGACGAAGAATAAAGAAGATAAGAGTTTGGTTCTGGCTCTCAAAGTGATCCAACACAACTTCATGATGACCTTGTGTCATATGTAGCACAAAGCAAAATCTAACGTCACATTTCAATTTCTGCAACTTTGCTGTGTTCGCCAACATCTGTATCTTATATTGAAGGTTTGCAACCGAGGAAAACATGTATTCATCAAACTTCTAGCTCCTCCTGACCCCTTCTTCAAGATACAGTGCTAATTTGACCCTTTCATCTCTGTGTCCATCTGAAGAGTCTTCATTGAGGCAAGTCATTCCTACAGCAGCAAAAGGTTTATTTCTGTTCTGCGGGCAACGCATTCCAGATACCTGAATGATGACAGAACTAGGCACTCACCTTGAGTGAGTGTGATCTTTGATCCTTCAGGTGCCACAAAGGTGCCCTCCAAAGGTTCACCATGGGCTGGAGCCCTCGGAGTAAAAAAGTCACTCTTGTCTTGTCACATGCTTTACTTTCTGTTCCTTTGGAAGCATCGCTGCATAGTGGCATGATCATCACTATGCAGGAAGATTAGAATCCAGAACATCTGGACTTCCAGTAGCTACTTTTACCCTCAGTCTCCACCGCTGGCTCTACCTCCAAACCCTTCTCGGTGTCTCAGGGGCTTCTTCATCACACTGCTACACACTACTGTTCTCCTTGAGCTGATAAACCACATCGCGTCCCACCAGCGCCAAGATTCAGTGAACTGCAGTGGCTACCGCCATCTTGGCTGTCAAGGGGTAGGCATTCGTTCAAATGACAGCACGACATGTTCCACGCTGTGGTAGGCACAACCAGTTGTGCACTGTTCTCCCACGAGTGGAGGATCTCGTGACTCAGACTGTGTGCATGGCAAATTTTCTTCTAAATAATCTAAGCATTTAAATAAAGATCACTCTAAGGAAGTGACTGTTCTTCTGGGCCAGGACAGATTAAGTGTCAAGTGCTTCCTGTGCCCAAGAAGCCTTACAGGTCACTGCTGAGCAAAAAGAGCTTACCTTGATGGGGCTTTGAGCTGGAGCTGCTCTCCATCTCTGTTCCATTCTGGGCTGGGAGTTCTGTGTTCCAGACTTGTTTCATCACCCGCTTCAGAATCCCACGTGCAGCTGTGAGCCAAAAATCCTCTGAAAATAAAACAAAATACTGTCATCTATTTTATTGAAAAACGGCTAATACCTGGAACTGCCAGAAACTTCAGTATGTATGTGTTGTGTGTGTGTCTAGTGTCGTGTCTCTCTATGAAAGATACTGGGGCAGATTTACAAGCCCCTTGCACCTTCTTGCGCCGCCATTGCGTCACTTTTTTTGACGCAACGGCGGCGCAAAAAATGCGGCCTATTTACAACATGACGCATCTAGGGAGATGCGTCACGTTGTAAAGCCTCATGCGTCACATTATACCTAAGCGTCAGGTATAATGTATGCAGGGTGGGCGTTCCCATGCAGGAAGGCCTCGTAAAAGTGACGCAGTGAAATCTACAAGATTTCACTGCGCCACTTTTAGGACACCACTGCGTCAAAACCTTACGCCTGCTTGAAGCAGGCGTAAGTAGTGACGCAGTGTAGTGCCTCCAGTAGTCTCACAGAGGTCATGCCAAGGGAAGAAGCAGACAGGTACGAACCAAGCATTGGCAAAGCCAATAGGTCTCGACTATGCAAGAGCTATTGACTTAGCAAGTGTGTTTTAGCAATGTTGTGCACCATTGTGGCTGTTGTTCAGCATGGATAAAGATATGTGGCATAGAGAAAGTGGTGTGGAGTCACGAAGAGTAGCATAGAGTGGCACAAGGTGGCATAAAGTTTCGTAGAGTGGAGTGGCGCAGAGTGGTGTGGCGTAAAGTGCAGTAGCTCGAGTAGAGTGGAGTGGTGTGGAATGGAGTGCTGCAGAGTGCAGTGGCGTACAGTACAGTGGCGTAGAGTGATGCAGAGTAGGGTGGCATAGAGTGTAGTGGCGTAGAGTGCAGTAGAGTGGCGCAGAGTAGAGTGGTGCAGAGTAGAGTGCAGTGGCATACAGTGCAGTGTTGCAGAGTACAGTGTCAAAGAGTGCAGTGGTGTAGAGTAGAGTGGTGTAGAGTAGAGTGGTGTAGAGTAGAGTAGAGTGGCATAAAATACAGTGTTTCAGAGTAGAATAGAGTGGTGTAGAGTGCAGTTACGTAGAATGCAATAGTGCAGAGTAGAGTGGCATAAAGTGCAGTGGCATAGAGTAGAGTGTTGCAGACTAGAGTATAGTGGCATAGAGTGCAGTGGTGCAGAGAAAACTGGCATAGAGTGCAGTGGCGTAGAGTGCATTGGTTTTGAGTAGAGTGGTGTAGAGTGCACTGACGTAGAGTGCAGTGGTTTAGAGAAGACCAGTGTAGAGTGCAGGGGCCTAGAGTGGAGTGTTGCAGAGTAGAGTGCAGTGATGCAGACTGGAGTGACGTAGAATGGAGTAGTGTAGAGTGGAGTTGTGCAGTGTAGAGTACAGTGGCATGGAGTGGCGCAGAGTAGAGTGGAGTGGCTTAAAGTGGAGTATGCATTGTATGGTAACGCACTGCCATTACAGACAACGCATTTTCAATTGAAATGACCATTACATTTGCACGGACATACAGTTTTACTGATAAAAGTATACAGCATACAGTCAATAATGTGTGGAAATGTCATCACCTAGTATATTGATTTGTTTTGATTGTATTAAAATATTTGTTTCCACCACACTTCAGAAATACAAAAAAATTGCTTTATTTGTGCTTTCCTAATTTTGATATATTCTGAAATGTCTGCAAAGTTCATTTCAGACATTTAAACTATATTGTGTGCTTGAAAAAAAGCCTTTCACAGCAAGATTGTCACATAAATCTGCCTTTGAATGCACAGCAAATGTGACAAAATAGGAACAAGACTTAAAGGCCTGTTTCCAGAAAGGGAGCACTCAGAAGGATACAGGGGCATATTAACAAGGCCCGGCGATAAATATCGCAAAGCGCACTTAGCGCTTGCATATTTATCGCCCGGTTAGCGCGTTATCAACAACGCGCATCGCCGAGGCGATAAAATTCCAGAGATAGCGTGGATATCGCCGTTTTCCACACGGCGATATCCTAGATGATAGGGCCTGTGGTCTTAGCCACAGAATCCACCCCCCATGTTAAGTATGCCTTAGTCAGGAATTTAACAGACGTTAAATTCCTGCGTTAAGGCATACTTAACGCGATTTAAAAGATCGCTAACCCTCCTTGATAATATCGCGAAGCTGCCTTCGCGATATTATCCCTGTTTGGTTGCACAGCCACGCCTACTTTGCATCTCATTAGCGATGCAAAGTTAGGCGTGCTGGGAACGGGCGCTAAGTCAGCAAAACACGCGATAGCGTGTCTTTGCTGATAAGGCGATGAAATTATCGCCGCTTTTCGCCCGAAAACGGACGCAAAAGCGGCGATAATTTCATATCGCCCCCTTGTTAATATGCCCCACAGTAAATAAGGAATGCTCTTCGCCAGGGACGAACTCCAGCTGGACAGCCAAAACCAAATAAAGGCAGCAAATAGAAAGCAGGCAAATGTGAGCTAGAACCACAAATCCAATGCGAAGCAATGGGTGGAATGCTTTCCTAGGGAAGCTTTCCAAATGCCCCCAAGATGTCTTTAACAAACCACACAGCGCAGGCTTTGACTTAAAAAAGGGGGAAAGGGCACAGCTGCCAGCAGAGTGTCAGCGCCTTCAGCCTTACAGCAGCCATCTAATGGGATTAATAAAATGACTGCGATACCAAGTGGTATCAATTTAATTACACAACAGAGGTAGTGAAGTTAAGGAACCAGTTATGCAATAAAGAGCAGTGCTATCAAAGTAGGAGCATTATGAAAATGTTTGTAAAAAGAACAGCCATGGTTTAATAATACAACAATGATATTAAGTGATAAAACAGAGAAAATGTTGTAAAAACAAATATACGTTAGTTATAAAAAAAAGTAGTCAAATAATGGAATCAGCTGTAAAATGTAAAGACCACCTTTCGATCCAATACAAAAAAGCAATGGAAGAGGAAGCTGGTGTATTACGCACAAGTGTGTTTTTATTGTATGGACGAATGTATAGATTTATCAATTTACTTTTAAAAGTAAGTGATGATCTTTGAAGGAAAAGTTATAAAACGATGACAATTACGTTAAAGAAGACCTACGATTAATTTTATAATTATATTTTATATAAACATAAATAGTGGTGCAACGTGTTCTCCTGTGCCCAGTTGTTTGACATACCAGGAAGCTCCAAGGCACTGCTTTCAGGAAAGGATCGTTATCAGTCATATTTACCTGGAACACTTATTATTGGGGACACGGATTGCTCCAATGGCAAAATTGTATTTTGCGTGGAGTCTTGAACATTCTTATGCCATTTCACAGAAAAGCAGTATAAACAGCACTCAAACTTGTGCAACTGTTTATTTTCATATATCGTTAACAACCAATGGGCTAGCTTAGAAGAAATTTGGAAGTTTTTTCATGCAGAATAATTTGTTTGAAAATCTATCTGGGCTGGGTGGAGGCAGGAGGATGTGTGCTGCCATTTCATCTCCAAGTCATGGCCGTAGAACAGGGATATCCACAGGAGCCAAATCCATGCCACACTTTCAAGATATCCATGTGAGGTCATTGTACTTGCAGTGAATTTAAATGACAATTATTTACATAGTGGTTCATGGACCACCATTGTGTGACTTTCCCAGCCATCCATCCCCGTCATACAAAGGAGAGCAGGAAAGATGACAGAGATCTCCAGTTTAAATCTTTCCCCTATTATTTTACCAGCTGTGGACAGAGCCATGCCCAGGATGCTTTACCCACGTCCTGTACCTCTGAAAGAAACACAGCTCTGTGATTGGACAATGATGAGGCAAAGAGGAAAGAAATTCAGGAATGTGGGCCTCAGTGCTACAAATGAATCCTTTTTTTCTTTTTACCTCGCTATGGTATGAGCCCTGCAAAGTGATATGTCACCTGGTAGCCCTTCATCTGACTTTCAAGCCCCATGCATCATGCTTCTGGAGCTGAGATAAAGAGGGTCTCTGGGTCAGTGTGACTCTCAAAGGAGGAGAGCTGCTGCACGGGGTTAAAGTAATACACCAGGAGAAAAGGCTAGCCAAAGAGGAGCAGAACCAGACCTTCCAGTTGTTAAACGTATTACTTTTTTAACAAACGTTCACTGGACACAAAAGTTACCTCTTGACATTGGGAAGAGACAGGGCATAGATTCTGGGTGCAGCTAAAATGCTTCTGCAAGTGGATGAGCGCCACCCGCACCTGAACAAGCCCTTGTGGGCATTCTGTTCTGCTAGGATGGTCCTCTCCACGTGGAAGGGTTAGTCACACTCCCTGGCCTAGGAACAATAGCTGTTAAGCTTTCCTATCCAGTCCAATTTCCCTACTCATCTAGGCTATCCTGTTTTATGTTTAAACTTTTAATAACTGATAAAACCCCAACAAAAGGGAAACAGCCCTCAACAGTGTGAATTTATAAACACTGGTAAACACCTGCACAACCACAAACTAAAATGTCACTCAAGGAAAAGAAAGTGAGAGAGAAAGAGTCATTTTTATTTCCTGCTGAAGGGGGTAACAAACTGTAACTTTGTTATACAAGGAAGAAGCAAGAAAGGCTGATCTAAGATTATTCTGCTTAAAGTGTGCTCGTTAGAGTTGTCACTAAAATACTGTTTTTCTTCCTTTCTTCTTCCTTTTGTTTGCTCCAGCTTTGTGTGCTCAGAAGCAAGTTTTACGTGTGACCTGTTTATTTTATACACTAGAGAATCTTGGATATTAAATATATATTTGATCTTTTGGCAGTGTTTAATTATTTCTCTGATTGGTAAAATGGCTGACTCATTTGAATCTTGGCCAATATGTACTATCACATTTACCCACAGACACAGAATGTGTAAAACCCATTGATACATCACTCCTCTTTTCTAACAAGTCAATTTTGATAGGTCAACCGCTAAACACCCCAGGCTTTAAACACTTCCATTCAAGGTGTATTGAGAGGTAACTGTGAAAAGGAGTGCTGTCACCATGTGATGAAAACATCCCACATACCAACAAAATTCATAACGTCAAGGTGTCCGTTCTCATGTGTGATACCTTCAGCTAGGCTTCTTATCCAACTGCACTTTACTGCTGGGGGTTTGAGACCATAGTTGAAAGTTAACAGCAAACTTTCAAGTTCCAGAGAACAATTTGATGTCTCTTAAAATGTTAGCACTGCCTTAAAATGAGACATTTGCCATGGGAACACTTGGCAGCATTGAATGTCCACACAACAGCAGCACCACTTAATGTAGTCAGACAAAGAGTGCAGAAAAGCAGTGGTGAGAAAGCTTTTATGCATCTCGTTTCCGGTGCCTTAGAATGCAGGGCAACACATTAATGTGGCGTAATTCACATTTTTTATGTTTTCACAATGTACCATGCTGTTGGCAGGGTTGACCACTCCTATCATCTCATAATATTCCACAAGGAGTAGGTGCATGACCCCCAACTATGTTCTGATTCTGTTCATTAAAACATTTGAATATAGCACTCTTATTTTTTTAATCCATTAATAGTCCTGTAAACCAGAGTCCTGGCAGAGTGAGTGTAAGAAATAATGAGATGAAAGAGTAGGTAATGAGGTGTGTGTGCGAGTGTGCAACACACAGACTTTCTATGCGTAAAACAGTTCACCACATGTCCATTGGGCACACTGCCCAAGGGAAGACACTATATACCCTATATTACATCTCCCTTAAATTGGGCAGGTGCTTTATAACAATCAATGCAAAAACATGTTTTTTAAGCAATGGAAAAACACAGGGGCAGATTTACAAGCCCCTGGCGTCACTTTTACGCTGCAGTTGCGTCACTTTTGTGTCGCAACAGCGGCGTAAAAAATTCGGCAAATTTACAACGTGACGCATCTAGGGAGATGCGTCACGTTGTAAAGCCCTGCGTGACATTATACCTGCGTCAGGTATAATGTATGCAGGGTGGGCGTTCCCACGGAGGAAGGCCTCATAAAAGTGACGCAGTGAAATCTACAAGATTTCACTGCGCCACTTTTAGGACGCCACTGCGTCAAAACCTTACGCCTGCTTGAAGCAGGCGTAAGTAGTGACGCAGTGTAGTGGGAATAGGCCTCAACACGCATTGCTGGAGTTGCGTCGTGCTTGCGACACGACTCCAGCAATGCGTGACATTTCCGCCTACAGATGCGTCAGAATTTCTGACGCATATGTCAATCCTTGCGCCATAGTGCGCCGTAAATACGGCGCATCTATGGTGGCGCAAGGGTTTCTGAGGGTGGCGCACTTTCTTGTAAATCTGCCCCACAGTTTTTTTCTAGTTTGTGATTTAGGCCGCTGAAAAAAGACTGATTGCCACTAATTTCGAAAAGGTTTGCAAAACAATGAGAAAACACCACTGAAAACCAGAAAAAAAAGAAACACTGGAAAACAGGACAGCCTCCACACATGCCAGCCTGCTCTTCCTCCTCCTGGGAACATGACACAGTCACTTATGTAGACAGCACAAATGTGATATATTTGAGAGGATCTAAACCATTGGTATTTCCTTTCCGCAGACTTCAGTTTGTTGTTTTAGGTAACCATTACAAAAAATGGCCAACCCATTGGAAATCAGTCTTGAACCTGCTCTAAAAGTCCAATCTGAACTGCCAGGTCACCCCCTGCAGAGAAGGGAAACATGACCCCAGGTCCATTTCAACCATGTTGGGAATCACTAGTGAGGCAGCTTGAGTCAGAAGTCAACTCTTGACACAACTGTAACACTTACACCAAGTCAGTCGGGCAACATAAAAGAAATGTATTTCTCAATATGAGCCACTGGAAATGATCATGAGTAGCATTCCATTCCATTAATTTTATCTTCAGTGTGCCATCACAGAAACGGACCCACCCAGAAGGGCCCCTTGACCAACCCTGGAGAGCCCCTTTTGGGGGCAGTAAGACTGATTTCCATGTGTTTGTACTCGTTCTAAAGTTAGCAAAAGAAGCGTGGAAATAGTGGAGTGTAGAATTCCCAAAGCAAGCCTGACCATTGCTGGTGTCCACCCTCAAGACAAAACAACAAGTACCAGCTCAACGGGCTACACACAAGTAAAAAACACAAATCAATGACCGTCCCATGACCATCCGAAGCTTTGCTCCTTACCAATGAAGGCGCGCTTCTCATCTGTGGCTCCTAACCGGTAGCACCGGGGGAAGAACGTGTCAGGGTCGGCCATGTCAAACCAATGAAGGTTCCTCAGGTTCAGGCAGAGTCCCACCTAGAGAAGATCAGAGTAATCTAAGGTAACCCTGGACACAACTTCCAAATATTGTGCACTGCAGTTTAGTTATTTTTCTGCATCGAGCAGGATAGATTGAGAACTACTGATGATGAAAGGTCTCTCTCCTACCCTTCGCCCACCCACTCGGTCATCCACAGATACAGCTGTTCTATCTGTAATCACTGACTTTTAATCATTACAATACTTTCGAGAGAGAGGTGGACCAGAAGATCCTCAGCTGTCACTAACAGTTTGCCATAAACCTATGTCAAAGAGGGCTGTGGAACAACAACACATTACGGTTCACTTTGGGTCTAGCCCACATTGGGTTTGGCACAGTAAACAAGTGTAAACAAGGTGTTTAAGAGACTATGGGGCATATTTACAAGCCCCTATCACCACAGGAACTTCACTTTAAGTGACGTACCTGGGGCGATATGTGCTTCACCTTATTTACAAGGCAGCGTTAAGCCACTTAATGCAGGGCCGACGCTAGGCATGGGCAGTGTGGGCAGCTGCCCAGGGCCTCGCACTCAGCCCACCAGCATGGGGCCCCGCACTGATCGTGTGTCCAGTTGTTTCCCTGCCGATCCAACTAAAAGAAAGGTGTCTCCTTGCAATTTGGGTCCATGGGAGGGGTCCCCTCCCCGGGCCTCTCCCCGGGCCTGTCAGGGTTGGTGTCTGGAGGCCTAGGGGAGGGAGATGCTTCCTCTTGTCCCATTTGCAAGGAGACCATTCAGAGACGCTGCGGGACGCCCATTGTCCAGCATTTTAGCGCCCCCACAGTTTGAACTTTTAGCCCACAAGCAATTCTCACACCTATCGGGCTGAAGGTGTGAGAATTGATTGTGGGCTGAAAGTTAAAACTGTGGGGGCGCTAAAATGCTGGACAATGGGCCTCCAGCAGTGTCTCTGAATGGTCTCCTTGCAAGGAGTCACTTATGTAAATTAGAGGGGCCTCGCACATTTCCTTTTGGCCCAGGGCCCCACAAATCCTAGAACCGGCCCTGACTTAATGGCTTCACGCTGCCTTGTAAATAATGGCCCCTTTCACGCTATGCTTAGCGGGAAAGGGGTGGGCAATGGGTGTTCCACCACACCATCCATTGATTTTGATGCTGTCCCATATTTACAAGGGGTGTAAATATGGGGCAGTGCCAAAATTAAGAAAAGAAAAACCTAGTCTTAAACCGGCACAACGAGGAGAAATGTTTAATTTCTCCTCGTTTTTGCTGTTTCCATGTATGTTGCGTTGTTCAGCACACATAGAAACAGCAAAAGGCCTTTGATTGTTTAAGTGCAGGAAGGTGTCCCTTCCTGCACATAAACAATCAATAAAAAAAATTATGTTTTGCAACTTCTATGTAGGCTGCATTAAGAAGCCCACATAGAAGTTTCAAAATGTAATTTAAAGATTGTTTATCGTGAAAGGGTGCCTGTGTTGGCGCTAGGCTGCTAAATTTAGCACCAGCACAGGGGGAAACGCAGGGTTGCACCATATTGTTGTAAATACGGTGCAGCCCTGTGTTTCAGAAGTGGCGGAGCGTGGCGTTAAGCCAAGGAGGCTAACGCCGCACTCCGCCACTTCCACTGTAAATATGCCCCAATGTTCCTGCCTTTTTCTGGGTGTTTTTTCACCTTGATCCAACTAAGATATATACTTTGGAGATTAACAGAGGTCAAAGAAGCTGGTTCAAGGCCATGTACATAGGATATACACTGAATATGTAGGGTTTTCATTTACATTTCTGGCCTGCAGATGTATCTTATGTTGATAACTGTTGGCTTGCTTTTAGTCCTCTGATGGAGCTATTTTACGACAACATTACGACAATCAGGAACATTCTATTTTTCCTCTCACATCCCTTCTGATTGTGAAAATTAAAGTTCCGTTATTGAGAAAGACCTTCTTGCCAAGAAGAAAAAGTGTTTTCCAAACAGGGGCATGTGTTAATGTAGGCCAGGTTTCTGGCTGTACTCCAAAGATGATTTAAATTTTCAAGTGTTAATCAGTATGAAAGTAGCGAAGCAGGATTAGGAAAATGATGCTGAAAAATGCAACATGTTGCCAACATTTTTTCTAGGTGGTCATGGGGAGGGCAAACATGGAATACCTTTCAAGAGGTTCATACTTGCTTGGCACACCATCAAGGTACTGGAATATTTATTTCATGACTGCCCTTCAGAACGCATGACTTTTTGTCCAAATTATGTAAAACAAATTGTCAATAATTGCCAAAGGCAACTGAGTCTGGTGTAAGTCTGACCCTCTCCCTAGTTTCGTTTATGGAGTTCTGAGAAAATGTCCACAGACACCATGAACTCCTCATGAGAGAAGGGGAAAGGGAAACGTTGAGAGAGAAAACTCAGCCGGCACATCCAAAAGCTGTCTCACTCTCTGGTCTAGGCTGGTTGCAGGAGTCACTTTAGGAGTACGAGGAGAGAATTATACCTATATGCAGCACCCTCAGGAGACTGGAGGAATGTCCAGGCTCCTGGCACTGAGGACAGGGCGTGAAGGCATTTATTGTTCTGCAGCTTCCCTATAACATGCTAACTGAAAGTATTACAGGAAAAAGAGCATTACTTTCCCGCCCTTGAGGGAGTTCTCGGTGAACCTGAGTCCCAGGAGGGGACCGTTGGGTGGACAACAGCTACAAGGAGATGCAAGAAAAACTGGGCGGGCAGCAGAGCAGTCCTAATGGAAGAGGCAGGTACACAAAATACACAAACTACATGCCAACACATAATATCAACCCTAATGCTTAGTGGGAAATCAACTGGCCCCAAAACAACAAATGTATGTAGTAAATAAGTCGAAACAACTGACGACCAGCGGTGGGCCCTGCAACTCGCCATGTTGCTAGGCGCTCACGTTCTCACGGTGGTGTCCAGTCTGCTGCCACAAATGCCCCAGGCATGCTTCTGAATGCCCCAGAGGTAGAGGGCTGGGGGACTTCTGACTTTCCGGCACCCCAGTCACAGTGGCAGGTAAACCACGGCCGGAAAGAAGACGCTAAGACAGTAGCACAGCTTGCATCAGCCGCCTCTTGTCCACAACGGGTCAGGACTTTTCCATGACAAAATTGTGCTGCAAAATTCTCAATTTATCCCCATTTAATCTATGGTTAAAAATACCTTGAACTAGCAGTGACATTCACCAACTCCCGAGAACTGAACTATGCTGACCAGAGCCATGGACCATCCCAACCAGAGACGGCTCCATCACTTACAGCAGAAGTAGCCAATCTCACCCCAGGTGCCACCAGACCCACCTTAGTGGTGAAGGATCCTGCCTTGGCGTAGTGGTTCATCATCTGCTCCTTCTTCAGGAAGCGGCAGTCGTAGGAATCCCGCCGCGTGGTCCAGATGAAATAGGGCATCTCATTCCGAACCAGCCTTGACTGGACAAGAGGGAGAGAACAAGAGTTTGAGTCCTGCATGTCACTGAATTTGCTGAATTTTCTTCTTTGGTACTTAATTTATGGCAATAAAATGATTGATAAACAAAAAAAAAAGGGTTTGAGAGCAGCTTCCTAGAGTGGCCAAGCTTCAGAGGCCATGTGAGGAACATGCTAGAAGGGAGTGGGAGGACACCTGAGCCCGTGGAAAAATACAAGTAAGGCAGGGCAAGTGTTCCTCCAAAATCTGGAACATTTTTCACCTCGTCTCACATTCTGTGGTGTTTAGGTAAATGTTTTGATGTGAGAGGGCTCAAAGATGAACTGTGGTAGAATAACTAAGGTAGTTGCTGATTCAGTGGTCCATCATAGATGGTCAGTGACAAAACCCCATCAGACACATCATGTACCTATGGATGAAAACTGTGTGTGTGTGTGTGTGTGTGTGAGAGAGAGATTTTGTATGTGTGTACATGCTGGTGTGTGTATGTGTGTGTTGGTGTATGTATGTGCATGCTGGTGTGTTTGTGAGTGTAAAGGAATGTGAGTGGTGTAAGTCGTGCTTGTGAGTACATACGTGCTTCTGTGTGTGTAAATGTGTGCTTGATTATGTGCATGCTCGTGTGTGAGTGTATGTATGTGTGTGCTTGTGTGTGTATCTACATGCATGCTGATAGGTTTGTGTGTGTGCAAACTGGTGTGTGTATGCATGTGTGCACATGCTTCTGTGTGTATGTGTGTGCTGGTGTGTGTGCTTGTATGTGTATGCTGGTGTGTGTGTATGTACTTGTGTGCATGTGTGTACATGAATGCTGCTATGTGTTGTGCATGCTTGTGTGCATGTATTTGTGCATGTGTGTGTGTGTACATGCGTGTGCTTGTGTGTGATTGTACAGGTCAGTTTGTGCATGTGTATGGACACTCATACTTGTGTGTATGTACTCGTGCTTGTGTGTGTGTGTACATACATACTTGTGTGTGTGTGCTTTAGTGTGCTTGTGTGTGTCCATGTGCATGCTTGTGTGAGTCCCCGTGCGTGCATGTGTCTGCAGGTGTGCTTGTGTGTGTATACGTGCATACTTGTGTGTGTATGTAAATGCGTGATTGTGTTACTAGACACATGTGCGGGTGCTGGAAATGGTTTCAACCTTAGGTCAACTCTCAATATAAGACACATCTGCTGGAATATTAGGGCACCCACAAGCATGGAAAGGGGATCACACCTTAAACACTTCCTGCAGAGTTGTCTCAAAGTGCGTGAGGTGTTGGGAACAGGGTCATTACCATTCATGTGTGTTGTGTGTTGAGACGTGCCCGTATTTAACTTACACAGCATTAAAATGCTGCTTGATCTGTGTGTCACGCATCAAGTGTCACATGACACACTTCACAGCAGAAAGAATGAATCATCTTCAGTGGCGTCATGAACCCCCACTTAAGCAGCAAAAGTGGGGCTCCCCACTAGCCCTGATGGTGCGGCAGAGTGGGGCACCAGAAACCTACAATTGTGTTTATGACCCCCTCTGTCTGCAGACAAATGTTCATGATAAGTACTAAGGGAATTCCACGACAGAGCTAATGCTGGGTGCTGGTGCTGGGGCTGCCAACAGGGCCACACTCATGGGGGACATGGCAGGGCCAGACCCCTATGGTAATGCTTGCCCCCTCCCTCCCCCTAAATGCAACAGAGGCCAGAGGTTGGTTTCAAAACAAAGCTTAGCTCATGTTAGCACTCCCTTCACCCCCTAAAAACATACCTAAGGTAAGCTACAATTTGGGAGACATTGATCCACTGCTGCGGCACACAATATTTTGTGCCTGAGAAAATATATGTGGACGTCTATAGGAGTCCAGACAACTAACAGAGCAGGTTTTTGATTGCATTGAAGTCTGTGAGTGGGGGGCGACCTGTTCTGTTTTTTCCCCCTTGGCTCCTAGTTGTGATAAGCTACAATTAGAGACATGCACTGCATTGGGCAACATACTTCAGACCTCCCACTTTATTTCTTTTTTAATTTGATTAGTCAAACATCTGCTGCATCACCATATATAATAAGCATTGGCAACACCAACAGGTCTGATTTATGAAAGAAAGTGCCTTTTGTGACATTGATGGGTTTACACACTCGTTATACATGCACTCTGTCACTCATCTTTGTACTCATGAATCCATTCATCCATTCACTAACTTATTCGTCCATTTACTCTCTGACACAACTGTAATAAAAAAACATATACTCAACAACAAATGCAAGATAAATTAAAATTATTCAAATCGAAAAAGAAAATATACCGCTACCTAAACACTGTGGCATATGCTAGAAATAACAAAACTAAATATAGCTGCAGGTATCTGCCTTGCAAAGGTAGTTACATAGTCTTTCGTTGTTTTAAAGTTCTAGTATGGCCACCACGTTCAGATGCAATAGTTCGCCATCTTGGAATGGTGAAATAATAACACACTATGGATAACAGCATTCGATAATGGTCACCTGGTTTAGAGGAAGCGGCCATTTGGGACACGATGCACTGCAGATGAAATGAGTGGCTAGCAAGCTACTTGTTAGCACTGCCTAGAGAGCTATAGTATACTCTTACAAAAAATTTAAATAAAAAGAAGAGAAGCAAAGAAATGAAAAATGAACTATAAATGGAGAAGACTAAAGGACTTGCCAACCAGCCATGACCCTGAAGCGCATTCATTTTCAGGTGGATGCGCACATGTGATCAGAAACTTCCATCATTAACAGGTCCAGAGAGCCAATGACTGATGTGGACTGAACCATTTCCCCAAGCAAAACGCTGTCACAGAAAGAAGCTTAGTACAAATGACACTCAAACAGACCAATGGAAGAAAAAGGCTGACCCAATGTCCCTCTATCTATCTATATGGATACACATTTGTATGTATGGATGTATATGTTATTTCATGATTTTGTATTACGGGATCCTGGCAGACAGCTAGGAAGAGAGTCTAGCAAGAGTTATTACAGTGCAAATCTTCGACCTATCATCTCAGAGGGGGTAAACAGCACCAAACTACTTCTCTACAAAGGTAATCCGTGAGATTTCATGTAACAAAATACTTATCTGTAGTGTTTATTTCAGAGTAATATTTATCCACCTTTGAATGACTACTGACTTTCATTGATGCTTTTCATCGTTTTAGCAATATGTCAGGCCCGCTGCCTTTATCATACATTTCATCATAAACAATCAGGCATATGAACGCTACCATTGGATTGTCACCATGACCAACTCAGACCTACGGAGTTGGGCATAAGCCTTCCCAGAAGGCATCCATCAGGCATATCATAGTAAAATTACACATAAGTACAAATTTACAGTTCTCAAAACAATATAAAATCCCTACTAATAGAGCCTAATAAGGATTTCTGTAGCCGAAATCTTCTACGCTCATGGTTTGTTTGGATACATCACCCAAATCCTTGCTTATAACGGTAATCTGCGAGACTCCATGTAACAAAATACTAGGCCCTGAATTTTTTTTAATAAAGTGGCATAATTCGCTTAATTTCGGGAAATTGGTGTTACTATTGTTATGTGAAATTCCAGGTATTAAACCATTAAGCCGCGTTGCATAATTACACAGCCATCCATGGCAAAATTATATTGCTCAAGGGCTGGAACAAAATGAACAATCAGAATGCAAGCAGATGTATCAAGCGTTTTACCGTTCGCAAACGGGCCAATTCACAGAATCGGCCCGTTTGCGAACGGTAAAAAGCCTTTTGGGATGTATCATCTCAAAAGGCATTTGCAAAATTGGGAATTTTTGCGATTACCTATTTTGCGAATGCATTTATGGAATCGCAAATTGCGATTCCTTAAATGCATTGCTGGAAGCAAAACAATATTGCGACCTGGCTTTAAGGTATCGCAAATTACCACCAACTTCAAGTTGGTGGTAATTTGCGAATTCCTAGAAAAATTCACTTTTTTGCATTTTTCTAGGTGCCATGTGGCGTACATACATGCCCTTAGGGCATGTATGTGTGCCACATGTGCACACATGCATATTTCAGGGGTGCGACATGGTATCCTTTTGGCCCCCTTGCACCCTTAAAATTGCATACGCAATTTGCGAGTACCTATTGGGTACTCGCAAATTGCGCATGCAATTCCCATTCATTCCTATGGGCCTCTAGGCCCATAGAAATGAATGGGAAGCCATTCATTATTTGCGACTCGCAATTTGCAAGTCACAAATAAGGAATGCGTAGGAATTACAATTTTATTTGCAAAACCTACATACATTGCATTTTGCGAGTCCATAATAGCGAATTGGTAAAATTCGCTATTAAGGACTCGCAAAATACAATGTTGATACATCTGGCCCTAAAAGTGTCATCATTGGATTGTCACCATAACCATCCCAGGCCTATTGTACTGAGCGTAAACCTTCCCCCCAAGACAACCATCAGGGATACAGTCATAGAAGTACATATATACACAACATTACAGCTCGCAAAGCAAAATACTATCTCTACTAAGAGGGGTGATCAAGGATTCTGACATTGCAAAAATTCTGTACCCACGGTTTGTCAGAGGGGTAACCCGCTACCGAAACCCTTGCCTATTACTGCAGTAAATACATCAGGCTAGTGCCTTTTTTGCAACATTTCATAATAAACAGATCACAATTATAGCCATAATCACTGGCTTGCCAACATAACCAACTCAGTTGGGCTGTATAGAGTATAAACCCTGCCACAAGCGAAAAGTGCAATACAAGCACTCTTTTCAGTGGAAGCACACAACTTCGGCTCAATCAAATCCTCTACTCAGAGAAACTAACAAGTGGGTGAAGCCTCTCTGCCAGCAGGACTCCGAAAGCTCTTTTTTGTTGATCACATAAGGTCAGGCAACAGCTGCGCTGTCAAGGCAGACCTAAACATGCAAATGGTTCACTGTAGCCCTGGACATACCACACTGCTGTCAAACACACAACCGTACTCTGAAGTCTAAAGTTAATGCTACAAATGGAAGGGGATCTGAGCTGCTGCCAGAGTAAAACAAACACTGTAAATGATAGACTTATCTAAGGCCCTTTAACTGTGCCCTGTGCGTGCCCTGAAAGTTCAAACTCCATCCTATGTAACTCGACACTTAAGGTGTTGGTGAGCCTTCTGTGGGAAGCTACTCAGCGGCTGGTCCATGCAGCTAGATTAACAAAACAATCACAACTGCATGGAGGGGAACTGCTTTTTCAGTAGAAGCACACAACTTCTGCCCAATCAAAACATGTACGCCTGTCCACCCACTTGTGGGTGGAGTTAAAGCCCCTTTCTGTAGTACTCCTGAAAGCTCTTTTTAAGGTTGATCACATAAGGTCTGACGACAGCTGCGCTTTCAAGCCGGGCCCAATAATGAGTGTAATGTGGGTGACAATTGCAATGCTGCATGGGTCACTGTCATGTGTGCATTAGTGAAATGTATGCTTTACTTCATCGGTTCTGTTTTTTGAGTGGATCCCTCTAAGAAAACCAATATTTCACAACTTTTTTCAACGTATCCTTCCAAAAACACTCATTACCTCTGATCCATTTTTAGATCACGAAATCGCTTGTCCGTCTTTACCCTCATCCTCTTACTGCTTCAAAGTGGATTTAGGACAGTGTTAGTAGGTTATAAGCAAACAATGACATCATGTGGGGCACTAAGCCCAGTATGGCGACACGGGAAAAAGTACATTGCAATTAGAAAACTGGCACAGGGGCAGCAACAAGGAAACAAGAGCAGCAACAATGGGGCACCCACACTGCACTGACACTGCCACAGGAGAACCAACAGTACACTGGCACAGCCACAGGAGAACCAACATTCCACTGGCATTGCCACAGGAGAACCAACACTGACAATGGCACTGGAACTGCCACAGGAGAACCAGCACTGTCACTGGCAATGCCACAGGAGAACCAACACTGCACTGGCATTGCCACAGGAGAACCACCACTGTCACTGCCACAGGAGAACCAGCACTGACACTGGCACTGCCACAGGAGAACCAGCACTGACACTGGCACTGCCACAGGAGAACCAACACTGCCACTGGCACCTGCCACAGGAGAACCAGCACTGACACTGGCACTGCCACGGGAGAACCAACACTGGCACCTGCCACAGGAGAACTAGCACTGTCACTGTCATTGCCACAGGAGAACCAACACTGACACTGCCACTGCCACAGGAGAACCAACACTGTCCCTGGCACTGCCACAGGAGAACCAGCACTGTCACTGGCACTGCCACAGGAGAACAACCAATGTCATTGGCACTGCCACAGGAGAACCAGCACTGACATTGCCACTGCCACAGGAGAACCAACATTGCACTGGCACTGCCACAAGAGAACCAGCACTGTCACTGTCATTGCCACAGGAGAACCTGCACTGACACTCGCACTGCCACGGGAGAACCAACATTGCACTGGCACTGCCACAAGAGAACCAGCACTGTCACTGTCATTGCCACAGGAGAACCTGCACTGACACTCGCACTGCCACAGGAGAACCAAAACTGTCACTGGCACTGCCAAAGGGGAACCAAGACTGCACTGGCACTGCCACAAGAGAACCAGCACTGTCACTGCCACAGGAGAACCAGCACTGACCCTGGCACTGCCACAGGAGATCCAACACTGTCACTGGCACTGCCACAGGAGAACCAGCACTGTCACTGGCACTGCCACAGGAGAACAACCAATGTCACTGGCACTGCCACAGGAGAACCAGCACTGCACTGGCACTTCCACAAGAGAACCAGCACTGTCACTGTCATTGCCACAGGAGAACCAGCACTGGCACTCGCACTGCCACAGGAGAACCAAAACTGTCCCTGGCACTGCCAAAGGGGAACCAAGACTGCACTGGCACTGCCACAAGAGAACCAGCACTGTCACTGCCGCAGGAGAACCAGCACTGACCCTGGCACTGGCACAGAAGAACCATCACTGTCACTGCCACTGCCACAGGAGAACCAACACCGCACTGGCACTGCCACAGGAGAACCAGCACTGACACTGTCACTGCCACAGGAGAACCAACACTGACACTGTCACAGAAGAACCAGCACTGACACTGTCACTGCCACAGGAGAAGCAGCACTGACACTGCCAGAGGAGAACCAGCACTGTCCCTGGCACTGCCACAGGAGAACCAGCACTGTCCCTGGCACTGCCACAGGAGAACCAGCACTGTCCCTGGCACTGCCAGAGGAGAACCAGCACTGACACTGCCATAGGAGAACCAGCACTGACACTGGCACTGCCAGAGGAGAACCAACACTGACACTGGCACTGCCAGAGGAGAACCAGCACTGACACTGGCACTGCCATAGGAGAGCCAGCACTGAGATGGTGACATCGATGTTTTTGTATCAATCAATCAGCATTTGTAGAGCGCGGGGTATCTGGGCACTGGGGTGTGATGTCATTTAGCTAAGGTGTCGCCTAGACCTTCCGGATATGGATTCAGCTTTCCCAGAACGATCCCAAGATGTCTCCTAACAGACCTCCCCTTCAGTGACCACATCAGCACGGGAGATGACAGAACCCACGACCTGGAAGGACTTGCTTACTCACAAATCTCGAGAAATAAAAGTCTGCGGATAACATTATGATCTCGCAGACAAGACGTCACAGTGAAACACTGCCCTGCCGGTTTGAGAGCTCGTTTCCCTTGTGACTCCACGATAGTGTCTAAACAGAAGTATATCTCTTTGTTACAACCCTTGCGTGCTTCGAGAAAGCCACAGGCCTGCGCGCCAAGTGGGGGCAAAACGTATGTTGGTTGTGTTTTCTCTGTTCGACTTTGGTAAAAAAAAAAAAAAAAAAAATTGGGACCCCAGGAAAAAAAAATAGAATCAAACAAACGGTCTCTGGCGAGTTTGGATTTTCTCAACCCATTTGGGATTACTACAACAAGATGATTGAATCATCCAGCTCTGTCCTTCTCACAATACTTGAACTTTACCTCAATGGGTCAGGGGTTTCCCATTTGGACATCTAGATTTCCCAATATCACCCATTAAACTAGGACGGATCATTTCCGGAACATTTCACCCCTTGCTATTTTCCACAAAAACAACCCGGCATGCAACGGAGTCACCCTTGAACCATGGTGCAAGGGAGCCTGGGCTGGTGCTAGGCTCCCTTGACCCATGGTGCAAGGGAGCCTGGGCTGGTGCTAGGCTCCCTTGAACCATGGTGCAAGGGAGCCTGAGTGCTAGGCTCCTTGAACCATGGTGCAAGGGAGCCTGGGCTGGTGCTAGGCTCCCTTGACCCATGGTGCAAGGGAGCCTGGGTTGATGCTAGGCTCCCTTGAACCATGGTGCAAGGGAGCCTGGGCTGGTGCTAGGCTCCCTTTAACCATGGTGCAAGGGAGCCTGGTGCTAGGCTCCCTTGAACCATGGTGCAAGGGAGCCTGGTGCTAGGCTCCCTTGAACCATGGTGCAAGGGAGCCTGGGCTGGTGCTAGGCTCCCTTGACCCATGGTGCAAGGGAGCCTGGGCTGGTGCTAGGCTCCCTTGAACCATGGTGCAAGGGAGCCTGAGTGCTAGGCTCCCTTGAACCATGGTGCAAGGGAGCCTGGGCTGGTGCTAGGCTCCCTTGACCCATGGTGCAAGGGAGCCTGGGTTGGTGCTAGGCTCCCTTGAACCATGGTGCAAGGGAGCCTGGGCTGAGTGCTAGGCTCCCTTGAACCATGGTGCAAGGGAGCCTGGGTTGAGTGCTAGGCTCCCTTGAACCATGGTGCAAGGGAGCCTGAGTGCTAGGCTCCCTTGAACCATGGTGCAAGGGAGCCTGGTGCTAGGCTCCCTTGAACCATGGTGCAAGGGAGCCTGGGCTGGTGCTAGGCTCCCTTGACCCATGGTGCAAGGGAGCCTGGGCTGGTGCTAGGCTCCCTTGAACCATGGTGCAAGGGAGCCTGGGCTGGTGCTAGGCTCCCTTGAACCATGGTGCAAGGGTGCCTGGGCTGGTGCTAGGCTCCCTTGAACCATGGTGCAAGGGAGCCTGGGTTGGTACTAGGCTCCCTTGAACCATGGTGCAAGGGAGCCTGGGCTGGTGCTAGGCTCCCTTGACCCATGGTGCAAGGGAGCCTGGGCTGGTGCTAGGCTGCCAAAAGGACTCCAGCACAGGGAAAAAGGACAGGAATGCACCGGATTGCATAAGTACTGTGCATTCCTGCCCTTTCACTTTGGTGTAGGGGAGTACGGCAAGGTGCCTTGCTGCACCGCCCTGCGCCAAAATCCCGTCAATGGGGGCCTTGGTGTGCTTCAGGCAGTGACAAGTAATATTCTGTAAAGTCTATGAAGATAAACATGAAACCTCGTCTTCGATATTTGCAGTTATATTACAGTGGTGAGAGATCTCTGCGACCAATCAAATGGCAGGAAGGAGCTACACCAGTGCAGGTAACTGACGAGAACATAGCACTGACATGACCCATGCACCTCTGTGATATATATTCAACTCCATGTATGACATGAACTACATCCTCAGTGACAGGGCTTGTTCTCGTTCAAGGCTACTGTGCCACCGGGGGTACCTCTGTGCAAACCAACATATGCATGCTAAAAATGCACCAATATAAAAGTGAAGCAAAAATTTAGTAAATATATTGTTTGAGTGAGGTGAGAATCTGGTGGGGGCTCAAGTGGAGATGACAGGGGTTCATCGGGGTGACTGGAGGCTCTCCCTCTCAGAATGTTCACAGGTATATTGTATGTGGTAGGTGGACCTTCAAAGCACTGTTTACTAGTCCTACCTGTGCTGCAATCCAAGATGCAAATGGCCAGCTGCTGCCCACAGCACCCCTTCAGCCTCAGCCCCTCTCCCTATATGCAAATCTGACTCTAAAAATGACAAGTATGCACTTTCAGCTGAAGTGTCTGGGTTGTAAGATAATTTCTGTAAGTAAATCATTCACACTGCAGCTCCTCATAGCCCAGAAATCTCAAAGCTCCTCTCCCGCTCTCCTACTCCCCATTCACTGTGCCCTGCGGCTGCAATCTCAAATGCATTCTGCTAAACAGGCAAGTCACAAGGCAGTGCTTAATTTGAGCCGGTGGTTTACGGTGCTCAGTACCAGCACTTAATTGTCAACACCAAGACTTGTGACAGTCTGGCTAATTTAGAGATGACCACAACAACAGTTTATTATTAATTGGATTTACATTAGAAATGGCTGTTACCTGCTGACCAAGCCATTCTTCGAGCTTTGGGGGCCTAGAATAGTCTGAATTATTACACGTGTAGGAGTGTGATGGTTAGTAGTTGTGTTGTTACTATCATTGGCAGCATATCGGGGCAATGGGTGGTGCAAGCTGCAGTGACCACCTGACGAGAGCCCGGGCACATATTTTTTCACAAATGAAGCACTGTCACAAGGAAGGCTGCGTCTTAATCAGGCTACAGGGGCGTAGCTACCAACAGTGCAGCAGGTGCGGTAGCACCAGGGCCCGACCATGTTAAGGTGCACTCCTTCCAAATTATAGTTGTATTTTACAATCCAATCAGTGTGTGTGGAGGAGGGCTTGTTCATTACTTGCACCAGGGCCCTCGGAAAAGCCACTCCCAGGTTGAAATTCTGTTGTCATAATGGGGGCAAGGTTTAAATACAGTTTGCTAGTCTCATGTTACTGGTGTAAAACACAGACATCAAGGATTGTAAGCCTTTTTTTCTGTATATAGTGCCTGGCTAACTCCAAGAGGATGCAAAGCACTTTACAAAAACGTTTTATATCACAGAAGCACTATATGACGCACATACAACTCTAGAGTGTGTGAGGTCTGAGTTATGGAAACAGGAAACTGCTGGTGATGGGGGAGGAGGATGTCATCATAACGACACTTTCTGCAATTGGTGTTCACATATTTGCATTATGAAATTCGCATTTTGAGGCAGAGGGCGATAAAGCCACATGCACTTACTTACACAATCATGTCTGTGAGCTGGCCTCATACCATGAGAGTGGTTTACAGCCAAATCAGGATGCTTTCTTTCAGCAACAGCTCCAAGCATGCTGGGACCTTTAGCTCCACCCCCTGAACCCTCACATTTAAAGGCACCCCAGTCTCAGCAATCAGGATGGGAGTCACGCCAGGCCCAGTTGGCAGCTACCTAGAATTGTTGATCAAGTGCAGAAGCACAGATGATATCCTGGCTGGGTCACCAGGTCAGCAGTTTAGCGACATAGCTGCCACATGGCCCAGTGCCATGCAGGACACACTTCCCCATTCCTAGCTTTAAATAAAACAGCCCTTTCCATGCTGGCGTTTGTGCGCCCAGTGCCATGCACGACACACTTCCCCATTCCTAGCTTTAAATAAAACAGCCCTTTCCATGCTGGCGTTTGTGCGCCCAGTGCCATGCACGACACACTTCCCCATTCCTACCTTTAAATAAAACAGCCCTTTCCACGCTGGCGTTTGTGCGCCCAGTGCCATGAAGGACACACTTCCCCATTCCTAGCTTTAAATAAAACAGCCCTTTCCATGCTGGCATTTGTGCGCCCAGTGCCATGCACGACACACTTCCCCATTCCTAGCTTTAAATAAAACAGCCCTTTCCATGCTGGCGTTTGTGCGCCCAGTGCCATGAAGGACACACTTCCCCATTCCTAGCTTTAAAGAATACAGCACTGTCCAAGCTGGTGTTTGTGCGCCCAGTGCCATGCAGGACACACTTCCCCATTCTTAGCTTTAAATAAAACAGCCCTTTCCATGCTGGCGTTTGTGCGCCCAGTGCCATGCACGACACACTTCCCCAATCCTAGCTTTAAAGAAAACAGCATTGTCCACGCTGGCGTTTGTCGCCCAGTGCCATGCAGGACACACTTCCCCATTCCTAGCTTTAAAGAATACAGCCCTGCCCGCGCTGGCGTTTGTGCGCCCAGTGCCATGCAGGACACACTTCCCCATTCCTAGCTTTAAATAAAACAGCACTTTCCATGCTGTCGTCTGTGCGCCCAGTGCCATGCAGGACACACTTCCCCATTCCTAGCTTTAAATAAAACAGCACTTTCCATGCTGGCATCTGTGCGCCCAGTGCCATGCAGGACACACCTCCCCATTCCTAGCTTTAAAGAAAACAGCCCTTTCCATGCTGGCGTTTGTGCGCCCAGCGACATGCAGGACAGACTTCCCCATTCCTTGCTTTAAATAAAACAGTACTGTCCACGCTGGCGTTTGTGCGCCCAGTGCCATGAAGGACACACTTCCCCATTCCTAGCTTTAAAGAATACAGCACTGTCCAAGCTGGTGTTTGTGCGCCCAGTGCCATGCAGGACACACTTCCCCATTCCTAGCTTTAAATAAAACAGCCCTTTCCGTGCTGGCGTTTGTGCGCCCAGTGCCATGAAGGACACACTTCCCCATTCCTAGCTTTAAATAAAACAGCCCTTTCCATGCTGGCGTTTGTGCGCCCAGTGCCATGCACGACACACTTCCCCAATCCTAGCTTTGAAGAAAACAGCCCTGCCCATGCTGGCGTTTGTGCGCCCAGTGCCATGCAGGACACACTTCCCATTCCTAGCTTTAAAGAATACAGCACTTTCCACGTTGGTGTTTGTGCGCCCAGTGCCATGCAGGACACACTTCCCCATTCCTAGCTTTAAAGAAACAGCACTGTCCACGCTGGTGTTTGTGCGCCCAGTGCCATGCAGGACACACTTCCCATTCCTAGCTTTAAAGAATACACCACTTTCCACGCTGGCGTCTGTGCGCCCAGTGCCATGCAGGACACACTTCCCCATTCCTAGCTTTAAAGAAAACAGCACTGTCCACGCTGGTGTTTGTGCGCCCAGTGCAATGCAAGACACACAACCCCATTCCTAGCTTTAAAGAATACAGCCCTGCCCACGCTGGCGTTTGTGCGCCCAGTGCCATGCACGACACACTTCCCCATTCCTAGCTTTAAATAAAACAGCCCTTTCCATGCTGGCGTTTGTGCGCCCAGTGCCATGCAGGACACACGTCCCCATTCCTAGCTTTAAAGAATACAGCACTTTCCACGCTGGCGTTTGTGCGCCCAGTGCCATGAATGACACACTTCCCCATTCCTAGCTTTAAATAAAACAGCCCTTTCCATGCTGGCATTTGTGCGCCCAGTGCCATGCACGACACACTTCCCCATTCCTAGCTTTAAATAAAACAGCCCTTTCCATGCTGGCGTTTGTGCGCCCAGTGCCATGAAGGACACACTTCCCCATTCCTAGCTTTAAAGAATACAGCACTGTCCAAGCTGGTGTTTGTGCGCCCAGTGCCATGCAGGACACACTTCCCCATTCCTAGCTTTAAATAAAACAGCCCTTTCCATGCTGGCGTTTGTGCGCCCAGTGCCATGCACGACACACTTCCCCAATCCTAGCTTTAAAGAAAACAGCATTGTCCACGCTGGCGTTTGTCGCCCAGTGCCATGCAGGACACACTTCCCCATTCCTAGCTTTAAAGAATACAGCCCTGCCCGCGCTGGCGTTTGTGCGCCCAGTGCCATGCAGGACACACTTCCCCATTCCTAGCTTTAAATAAAACAGCACATTCCATGCTGTCGTCTGTGCGCCCAGTGCCATGCAGGACACACTTCCCCAATCCTAGCTTTAAAGAAAACAGCATTGTCCACGCTGGCGTTTGTCGCCCAGTGCCATGCAGGACACACTTCCCCATTCCTAGCTTTAAAGAATACAGCCCTGCCCGCGCTGGCGTTTGTGCGCCCAGTGCCATGCAGGACACACTTCCCCATTCCTAGCTTTAAATAAAACAGCACTGTCCACGCTGGCGTCTGTGCGCCCAGTGCCATGCAGGACACACTTCCCCATTCCTAGCTTTAAATAAAACAGCACTGTCCACGCTGGCGTTTGTGCGCCCAGTGTCATGCAGGACACACTTCCCCATTCCTAGCTTTAAAGAATACAGCACTTTCCACGCTGGCGTTTGTGCGCCCAGTGCCATGCAGGACACACTTCCCCATTCCTAGCTTTAAAGAATACAGCACTTTCCACGCTGGCGTTTGTGCGCCCAGTGCCATGCAGGACACACTTCCCCATTCCTAGCTTTAAAGAATACAGCACTGTCCACGCTGGCGTCTGTGCGCCCAGTGCCATCCAGGACACACTTCCCCATTCCTAGCTTTAAAGAATACAGCACTTTCCACGCTGGCGTTTGTGCGCCCAGTGCCATGCAGGACACACTTCCCCATTGCTAGCTTTAAAGAATACAGCCCTTTCCATGCTGGCATTTGTGCGCCCAGTGCCATGCAGGACACACTTCCCCATTGCTAGCTTTAAAGAATACAGCCCTTTCCATGCTGGCGTCTGTGCGCCCAGTGCCATGCAGGACACACTTCCCCATTCCTAGCTTTAAATAAAACAGCCCTGTCCACGCTGGCGTTTGTGCGCTCAGTGCCATGCAGGACACACTTCCCCATTCCTAGCTTTAAATAAAACAGCACTTTCCACGCTGGCGTCTGTGCGCCCAGTGCCATGCAGGACACACTTCCCCATTCCTAGCTTTAAATAAAACAGCACTGTCCACGCTGGCGTTTGTGCGCCCAGTGCCATGCAGGACACACTTCCCCATTCCTAGCTTTAAATAAAACAGCACTGTCCACGCTGGCGTTTGTGCGCCCAGTGCCATGCAGGACACACTTCCCCATTCCTAGCTTTAAATAAAACAGCACTGTCCACGCTGGCGTTTGTGCGCCCAGTGCCATGCAGGACACACTTCCCCATTCCTAGCTTTAAAGAACACAGCACTTTCCACGCTGGCGTTTGTGCGCCCAGTGCCATGCAGGACACACTTCCCCATTCCTAGCTTTAAAGAATACAGCACTTTCCACGCTGGCGTTTGTGCGCCCAGTGCCATGCAGGACACACTTCCCCATTCCTAGCTTTAAAGAATACAGCACTGTCCACGCTGGCGTCTGTGCGCCTAGTGCCATGCAGGACACACTTCCCCATTCCTAGCTTTAAAGAATACAGCACTTTCCACGCTGGCGTTTGTGCGCCCAGTGCCATGCAGGACACACTTCCCCATTCCTAGCTTTAAAGAATACAGCACTGTCCACGCTGGCGTCTGTGCGCCCAGTGCCATGCAGGACACACTTCCCCAATCCTAGCTTTAAATAAAACAGCACTTTCCACGCTGGCGTCTGTGCACCCAGTGCCATGCAGGACACACTTCCCCAATCCTAGCTTTAAAGAATACAGCACTTTCCACGCTGGCGCCTGTGCGCCCAGTGCCATGCAGGACACACTTCCCCAATCCTAGCTTTGTGCGCCCAGTGCCATGCACGACACACTTCCCCATTCCTAGCTTTAAATAAAACAGCCCTGTCCACGCTGGCGTTTGTGCGCTCAGTGCCATGCAGGACACACTTCCCCATTCCTAGCTTTAAATAAAACAGCACTTTCCACGCTGGCGTCTGTGCGCCCAGTGCCATGCAGGACACACTTCCCCATTCCTAGCTTTAAATAAAACAGCCCTGTCCACGCTGGCGTTTGTGCGCTCAGTGCCATGCAGGACACACTTCCCCATTCCTAGCTTTAAATAAAACAGCACTTTCCACGCTGGCGTCTGTGCGCCCAGTGCCATGCAGGACACACTTCCCCATTCCTAGCTTTAAATAAAACAGCACTGTCCACGCTGGCGTCTGTGCGCCCAGTGCCATGCACGACACACTTCCCCATTCCTAGCTTTAAATAAAACAGCACTGTCCACGCTGGCGTCTGTGCGCCCAGTGCCATGCAGGACACACTTCCCATTCCTAGCTTTAAATAAAACAGCACTGTCCACGCTGGTGTTTGTGCGCCCAGTGCCATGCAGGACACACTTCCCCATGCCTAGCTTTAAAGAATACAGCCCTGCCCACGCTGTCGTTTGTGCGCCCAGTGCCATGCAGGACACACTTCCCCATTCCTAGCTTTAAATAAAACAGCACTGTCCACGCTGGTGTTTGTGCGCCCAGTGCCATGCAGGACACACTTCCCCATTCCTAGCTTTAAATAAAACAGCACTGTCCACGCTGGGGTTTGTGCGCCCAGTGCCATGCAGGACACACTTCCCCATTCCTAGCTTTAAAGAATACAGCCCTGCCCACGCTGGGGTTTGTGCGCCCAGTGCCATGCAGGACACACTTCTCCATTCCTAGTTTTAAATAAAACAGAACTTTCCATGCTGTCGTCTGTGCGCCCAGTGCCATGAAGGACACACTTCCCCATTCCTAGCTTTAAATAAAACAGCCCTGTCCACGCTGGGGTTTGTGCGCCCAGTGCCATGCAGGACACACTTCTCCATTCCTAGTTTTAAATAAAACAGAACTTTCCATGCTGTCGTCTGTGCGCCCAGTGCAATGCAGGACACACTTCCCATTCCTAGCTTTAAATAAAACAGCACTGTCCACGCTGGCGTTTGTGCGCCCAGTGCAATGCAGGACACACTTCCCATGCTGGCGTCTGTGTGCCCAGTGCCATGCAGGACACACTTCCCCATTCCTAGCTTTAAATAAAACAGCACTGTCCACGCTGGCGTTTGTGCGCCCAGTGCCATGCAGGACACACTTCCCCATTCCTAGCTTTAAATAAAACAGCACTGTCCACGCTGGGGTTTGTGCGCCCAGTGCCATGCAGGACACACTTCTCCATTCCTAGTTTTAAATAAAACAGCACTGTCCACGCTGGCGTCTGTGCGCCCAGTGCCATGCACGACACACTTCCCCATTCCTAGCTTTAAATAAAACAGCACTGTCCACGCTGGGGTTTGTGCGCCCAGTGCCATGCAGGACACACTTCTCCATTCCTAGTTTTAAATAAAACAGAACTTTCCATGCTGTCGTCTGTGCGCCCAGTGCAATGCAGGACACACTTCCCATTCCTAGCTTTAAATAAAACAGCACTGTCCACGCTGGCGTTTGTGCGCCCAGTGCAATGCAGGACACACTTCCCATTCCTAGCTTTAAATAAAACAGCACTGTCCACGCTGGGGTTTGTGCGCCCAGTGCCATGCAGGACACACTTCTCCATTCCTAGTTTTAAATAAAACAGCACTTTCCATGCTGTCGTCTGTGCGCCCAGTGCCATGCAGGACACACTTCCCCATTCCTAGCTTTAAATAAAACAGCACTGTCCACGCTGGTGTTTGTGCGCCCAGTGCCATGCAGGACACACTTCCCCATTCCTAGCTTTAAATAAAACAGCACTGTCCACGCTGGGGTTTGTGCGCCCAGTGCCATGCAGGACACACTTCTCCATTCCTAGTTTTAAATAAAACAGCACTTTCCATGCTGTCGTCTGTGCGCCCAGTGCCATGCAGGACACACTTCTCCATTCCTAGTTTTAAATAAAACAGCACTTTCCACGCTGGCCTCTGTGCGCCCAGTGCTACCAATGTTAAAAGCCAACTGCAACTGCCTGATGGCGAAAAAGCCAAGACTGTCTGAAAGTGTCACAATGATGTCAGACCTGCGCATGTTGTATTATGCAATGTTACCAGCTTCTGTGTTCCACGTTTTCTGTCATTTACACAGACTTATTGAGCTTTCGTGCCAACAGATTCTCCTCCACATTTATCACTTTTCTTTTACCACTCAACTCTAAAATCAGCCCAGAATATTGGCTAAGAGCCATCATTCGAATTAAAAATGGCGACTATCACCTGACACTTTGTGCATCTGTGCAGGTGATGCATGACCCCTAATGGGGTTCTCAGGCCACTTCAAGAGCAATGCACTCTTTATCCATCATCACGATACCTTCAGGCCTTCCTTCGGGACCTGCGTCCTGAGAGGTGCAAGTAGAGACCATGCAGCTTGCCTTTTGTAGTGCTGTCCGTCGTTCTGCGGGACACCACTTGCCTTTTGTAGTGCTGTCCGTCGTTCTGCGGGGCACCACTTGCCTTTTGTAGTGCTGTCCGTCGTTCTGCGGGACACCACTTGCCTTTTGTAGTGCTGTCCGTCGTTCTGCGGGACACCACTTGCCTTTTGTAGTGCTGTCCGTCGTTCTGCGGGACACCACTTGCCTTTTGTAGTGCTGTCCGTCGTTCTGCGGGACACCACTTGCCTTTTGTAGTGCTGTCCGTCGTTCTGCGGGGCACCACTTGCCTTTTGTAGTGCTGTCCGTCGTTCTGCGGGACACCACTTGCCTTTTGTAGTGCTGTCCGTCGTTCTGCGGGGCACCACTTGCCTTTTGTAGTGCTGTCCGTCGTTCTGCGGGACACCACTTGCGAGCATTTGGAAAATAGCATTGATGACAGCACCTCCGCTATCGGTCTATCCCATGGGGGCCTCAGTGACGCTTACTGCCCCAGCCCAATGGGCACACACCAACTGCGTGCCTTCCTCCAGTGTGGTGCACAGCATTCACCTCCAGTATTAACATCTGAAATATGGCCCACACACAAACAGACACACATGCGCGCACACACACACACTCGCATACACACACACACTCGCATACACACACACTCACACAAACACACAAACACACACATGCATGCACACACACACATGCACACACACACTCCCACAAACACACACACACTCACATACATACACTCATTCAAACACACACACACACACAAACACACACATGCACACACATACAAACACACACACACACACATGCACACACACACTCACACAAACACACACATGCACACACACACTCACACAAACACACAAACACACACACTCAAATACACTTACACAAACCACTTCAAGAGCAATGCACTCTTTATCCATCATCACGATACCTTCAGGCCTTCCTTCGGGACCTGCGTCCTGAGAGGTGCAAGTAGAGACCATGCAGCTTGCCTTTTGTAGTGCTGTCCGTCGTTCTGCGGGACACCACTTGCCTTTTGTAGTGCTGTCCGTCGTTCTGCGGGGCACCACTTGCCTTTTGTAGTGCTGTCCGTCGTTCTGCGGGACACCACTTGCCTTTTGTAGTGCTGTCCGTCGTTCTGCGGGACACCACTTGCCTTTTGTAGTGCTGTCCGTCGTTCTGCGGGACACCACTTGCCTTTTGTAGTGCTGTCCGTCGTTCTGCGGGACACCACTTGCCTTTTGTAGTGCTGTCCGTCGTTCTGCGGGGCACCACTTGCCTTTGTAGTGCTGTCCGTCGTTCTGCGGGACACCACTTGCCTTTTGTAGTGCTGTCCGTCGTTCTGCGGGGCACCACTTGCCTTTTGTAGTGCTGTCCGTCGTTCTGCGGGACACCACTTGCGAGCATTTGGAAAATAGCATTGATGACAGCACCTCCGCTATCGGTCTATCCCATGGGGGCCTCAGTGACGCTTACTGCCCCAGCCCAATGGGCACACACCAACTGCGTGCCTTCCTCCAGTGTGGTGCACAGCATTCACCTCCAGTATTAACATCTGAAATATGGCCCACACACAAACAGACACACATGCGCGCACACACACACACTCGCATACACACACACACTCGCATACACACACACTCACACAAACACACAAACACACACATGCATGCACACACACACATGCACACACACACTCCCACAAACACACACACACTCACATACATACACTCATTCAAACACACACACACACACAAACACACACATGCACACACATACAAACACACACACACACACATGCACACACACACTCACACAAACACACACATGCACACACACACTCACACAAACACACAAACACACACACTCAAATACACTTACACAAACACACGCACACAAACACACACATGCACACACACACACAAACACACACACACACACATGCACACACACACACACGCATAAGCCTTTCCTCATTTGTAATCGTTTACACCTATATGCAAATGGTGGAATGCTTCCTTTGCATTACGCAGAGCTTAACTTTGTACCCGTGTGAAAGGTGTTATAAAAGTGGTGTTAGAGAAAGGAACACACAAAGACGAGCAGCACACTATGTGCCCAGCTGTGACAGTGGGCCACTAGTGCTAAAAATGGGCATATGTGCTCATCAGGCACCTGGGGCGTATTGATAATAGGGTCCAAGCAGCATCATCTCACTGACATAAAATAATTACACAGCAAGAATTTACCAAAATGCATTCAATACGAAATGAACTCAAAAGCTAACCATGAGGTCGTAGGTCCCATCGGGGTCGTCGTCCCGCTCGTCCTCCTCGGCGGCATCATCGTCTGAGGGGAAAAGTCCCACATTAATGCTAAGATTGATTACAATGAACCCACTGACAAAGATTCTAAACCCCTTCTTACTGAAAGCAAGGTCAATTATTTCCTAAGAAAGTCTATGAAATCTAATCTTTGTGATGAAGTTGTCTGATTTCAACCATGGAAATACAATTTAAAAAGAAACTCCTGCGAATGACATACCCAGAAGTGAAGGTTGATTGAAAATAAGCAGTCAGGAGGGTCCTCCTATGAGGTCCAGAGGAGCTGGAATCTTTCCAGGTGTACAAGCTATCCACTTAAACTAAATTTGTACTCGGTGATTCGTGTACAAACAAGAATCATTTACACAGACAGGCGGTATTTGAAACCAATGACGTATGCAATAAGATAGGTACCTCTTACACATGTATGTAAATTTATCTTACAAGGATATCCATGATAGCCATTTACATGAATAATAGCACGTACATTTATCTTAGGTGGATATCTATGAATACCATTCACATACGTAATAGCATGTGTATGTATCTTAGGTGGATATCCATGACTGCCATGTACATGAATAATACCAGGTAAAGATATGTTATATGGATACATGAATAATACCAGGTAAAAGTATGTTGTATGAATATCCATGACTACCATTTACATGATAATAGCATGTAAATGTATCTTGGGTGGATATCCATGACTGCCATGTACATGAATAATACCAGGTAAAGGTATGTTGTATGGATATCCATGACTGCCATGTACATGAATAATACCAGGTAAAGGTATGTTGTATGGATATCCATGACTGCCATGTACATGAATAATACCAGGTAAAGGTATGTTGTATGGATATCCATGACTGCCATGTACATGAATAATACCAGGTAAAGGTATGTTGTATGGATATCCATGACTGCCATTCACATGAATAATACCAGGTAAAGGTATGTTGTATGGATATCCATGACTGCCATTCACATGAATAATACCAGGTAAAGGTATGTTGTATGGATATCCATGACTGCCATGTACATGAATAATACCAGGTAAAGGTATGTTGTATGGATATCCATGACTGCCATTTACATGAATAATACCAGGTAAAGGTATGTTGTATGGATATCCATGACTGCCATGTACATGAATAATACCAGGTAAAGGTATGTTGTATGGATATCCATGACTGCCATGTACATGAATAATACCAGGTAAAGGTATGTTGTATGGATATCCATGACTGCCATGTACATGAATAATACCAGGTAAAGGTATGTTGTATGGATATCCATGACTGCCATTTACATGAATAATACCAGGTAAAGGTATGTTGTATGGATATCCATGACTGCCATGTACATGAATAATACCAGGTAAAGGTATGTTGTATGGATATCCATGACTGCCATGTACATGAATAATACCAGGTAAAGGTATGTTGTATGGATATCCATGACTGCCATGTACATGAATAATACCAGGTAAAGGTATGTTGTATGGATATCCATGACTGCCATGTACATGAATAATACCAGGTAAAGGTATGTTATATGGATATCCATGACTGCCATGTACATGAATAATACCAGGTAAAGGTATGTTGTATGGATATCCATGACTACCATTCACATGAATAATACCAGGTAAAGGTATGTTGTATGGATATCCATGACTGCCATTCACATGAATAATACCAGGTAAAGGTATGTTGTATGGATATCCATGACTGCCATGTACATGAATAATACCAGGTAAAGGTATGTTGTATGGATATCCATGACTGCCATTTACATGAATAATACCAGGTAAAGGTATGTTGTATGGATATCCATGACTGCCATGTACATGAATAATACCAGGTAAAGGTATGTTGTATGGATATCCATGACTGCCATGTACATGAATAATACCAGGTAAAGGTATGTTGTATGGATATCCATGACTGCCATGTACATGAATAATACCAGGTAAAGGTATGTTGTATGGATATCCATGACTGCCATTTACATGAATAATACCAGGTAAAGGTATGTTGTATGGATATCCATGACTGCCATGTACATGAATAATACCAGGTAAAGGTATGTTGTATGGATATCCATGACTGCCATGTACATGAATAATACCAGGTAAAGGTATGTTGTATGGATATCCATGACTGCCATGTACATGAATAATACCAGGTAAAGGTATGTTGTATGGATATCCATGACTGCCATTCACATGAATAATACCAGGTAAAGGTATGTTATATGGATACATGAATAATACCAGGTAAAAGTATGTTGTATGAATATCCATGACTACCATTTACATGATAATAGCATGTAAATGTATCTTGGGTGGATATCCATGACTGCCATGTACATGAATAATACCAGGTAAAGGTATGTTGTATGGATATCCATGACTGCCATGTACATGAATAATACCAGGTAAAGGTATGTTGTGTGGATATCCATGACTGCCATGTACATGAATAATACCAGGTAAAGGTATGTTGTATGGATATCCATGACTGCCATGTACATGAATAATAACATGTAAATGTATCTTAGGTGGATATCCATGACTACCATTTGCATGAATAATAACATGTAAATGTATCTTAGGTGGATATCTATGACTACCATTTACATGAATAATCCACACAGAGACATATTTTGAAGTGTAGCAGCACAAGGCACGATGTTCACACAGATAAGGCACTTACTTCCTCAAGGGTCCCAACCCTTCATGAGACCTACTTGGCTCTGCTCCCATGTCTCTGTATGTATAATTTATAAACTATGATCTCTCCGCTTCCATCATATACCATGACTCAGTTTTCAATTATCTTTGTTTAGAGTCTGACTACAGGGCCGCCCTCCGCTGCCCCGTGGGGACATTTATCTCCAGCACTTGGGGTGAGTGACCTAAAAACCAGTGTCTTAAGTTAACTTTTTCAGAGGGACATCTCTAGGGGAATTCTATGCTCGTTTAAACCCCTAGCTTGGGTCATGAATGGTGGTCTATTATATAACTACATCATTTTCACGGCGCCTAAGTCCACAAGCATGTTTTTTATCTCAGTCGTGATAAGTGTGTGTATGAGATTGAATACACACTCATGATTGTTATACAATTGTGAAAACATTCTCTGGCAGGCAAACAAACATTTACAGAGGGGATAAGTACGTGTCATGAATGATGTACTACATGATGGCAAAGGTCCTCAACATATTGTCTTTATTAACAGGTATGAAGCTGAGTGGCAAGTATTACACGCTACGTGCATGCTTTGAGTTCATTGCATGTTGCACAATAAAAAGACATAAGACACGTCATATGAGGAGTGACATATTTTTATTTACAAACCCACCCTGACAAAAGCCCGGGACCTTTTTAGGCCGTGAGGATTGGGCTGAAACATGTTGGTGAACTAGGGTCATAGGGCCATTACATCCTAAATACCCCTACATGGTCTTTGTTTTTAACCTTCCCTTCCAACCCACTAATAAAGGGATACCTTGGGAGTGGAAGAGGAAATGTTATCTTAAAAGTTACGCCTCCTAAATAACAATCTTTAAGAGCTCCCTGAAATATGGTCGCGCCCGACCTGACCTTTAGGAGTCAGGGTGAACCCGATGATGAAGCATGCCACAATAGGAGTGGGTGAGGGTTGTATATAAAAAAGGGGTTCTTTCCTTTCCCTACTCCTGTAGGAGTAGTGCAGAGGTGTGACATGTAACACAATAACCCCTCCTTTTCCTTGTGGAGGCGTCTGTACTCCAGAAGGGATACTCTTTGGTTATTGATGTTGTGTAGATATCCATGACTACTATTTACATTAATAATAACATGTAAATGTATGATGGTTGGATATCCATGACTACTATTTACATTAATAATAACATGTAAATGTATGATGGTTGGATATCCATGACTACTATTTACATTAATAATAACATGTAAATGTATGTTGGTTGGATATCCATGACTACCATTTACATTAATAATAACATGTAAATGTATGATGGTTGGATATCTATGACTACTATTTACATGAATAATAACATGTAAATGTATGTTGGTTGGATATCTATGACTACTATTTACATCAATAATAACATGTAAATGTATGATGGTTGGATATCCATGACTACCATTTACATTAATAATAACATGTAAATGTATGTTGGTTGGATATCTATGACTACTATTTACATCAATAATAACATGTAAATGTATGTTGGTTGGATATCCATGACTACTATTTACATGAATAATAACATGTAAATGTATGTTGGTTGGATATCTATGACTACTATTTACATCAATAATAACATGTAAATGTATGATGGTTGGATATCCATGACTACCATTTACATTAATAATAACATGTAAATGTATGTTGGTTGGATATCCATGACTACTATTTACATGAATAATAACATGTAAATGTATGTTGGTTGGATATCTATGACTACTATTTACATTAATAATAACATGTAAATGTATGTTGGTTGGATATCCATGACTACTATTTACATGAATAATAACATGTAAATGTATGTTGGTTGGATATCTATGACTACTATTTACATCAATAATAACATGTAAATGTATGATGGTTGGATATCCATGACTACCATTTACATTAATAATAACATGTAAATGTATGTTGGTTGGATATCTATGACTACTATTTACATCAATAATAACATGTAAATGTATGATGGTTGGATATCCATGACTACCATTTACATTAATAATAACATGTAAATGTATGTTGGTTGGATATCAATGACTACCATTTACATGAATAATAACATGTAAATTTATCTTGAGTGGATATCCATGATTTACATTTACATGAATAATAGCATGCACATTTTGTGGACATCCATGGCTATAATTGACATTAATGATAGCATATTAATGTGTATTGTATAGATATCCATGACTACATTTACATTAATAATAGCATGTTAATGTATCTTGTGTGGACATTCAGGACTTATATTTACATGAATAATGGCATGCAAATTGTGTGGATATCCATGGCTATAATTGACATTAATTACAGCATGTTAATGTATATTGTACGGATATCCAGGGCTATAATTGACATTAAATATAACATGATAATGCATATTGTATGGATATCCATGGCTATAATTGACTTTAATTACAGCATGTTAATGTATATTGTACGGATATCCATGGCTATAATTGACATTAAATATAACATGATAATGCATATTGTATGGATATCCATGGCTATAATTGACATTAATTACAGCATGTTAATGTATATTGTACGGATATCCATGGCTATAATTGACATTAAATATAACATGATAATGCATATTGTATGGATATCCATGGCTATAATTGACTTTAATTACAGCATGTTAATGTATATTGTACGGATATCCATGGCTATAATTGACATTAAATATAACATGATAATGCATATTGTATGGATATCCATGGCTATAATTGACTTTAATTACAGCATGTTAATGTATATTGTACGGATATCCATGGCTATAATTGACATTAAATATAACATGATAATGCATATTGTATGGATATCCATGGCTATAATTGACTTTAATTACAGCATGTTAATGTATATTGTACGGATATCCATGGCTATAATTGACATTAAATATAACATGATAATGCATATTGTATGGATATCCATGGCTATAATTGACTTTAATTACAGCATGTTAATGTATATTGTACGGATATCCATGGCTATAATTGACATTAAATATAACATGATAATGCATATTGTATGGATATCCATGGCTATAATTGACTTTAATTACAGCATGTTAATGTATATTGTACGGATATCCATGGCTATAATTGACATTAAATATAACATGATAATGCATATTGTATGGATATCCATGGCTATAATTGACTTTAATTACAGCATGTTAATGTATATTGTACGGATATCCATGGCTATAATTGACATTAAATATAACATGATAATGCATATTGTATGGATATCCATGGCTATAATTGACTTTAATTACAGCATGTTAATGTATATTGTACGGATATCCATGGCTATAATTGACATTAAATATAACATGATAATGCATATTGTATGGATATCCATGGCTATAATTGACTTTAATTACAGCATGTTAATGTATATTGTACGGATATCCATGGCTATAATTGACATTAAATATAACATGATAATGCATATTGTATGGATATCCATGGCTATAATTGACTTTAATTACAGCATGTTAATGTATATTGTACGGATATCCATGGCTATAATTGACATTAAATATAACATGATAATGCATATTGTATGGATATCCATGGCTATAATTGACTTTAATTACAGCATGTTAATGTATATTGTACGGATATCCATGGCTATAATTGACATTAAATATAACATGATAATGCATATTGTATGGATATCCATGGCTATAATTGACTTTAATTACAGCATGTTAATGTATATTGTACGGATATCCATGGCTATAATTGACATTAAATATAACATGATAATGCATATTGTATGGATATCCATGGCTATAATTGACTTTAATTACAGCATGTTAATGTATATTGTACGGATATCCATGGCTATAATTGACATTAAATATAACATGATAATGCATATTGTATGGATATCCATGGCTATAATTGACTTTAATTACAGCATGTTAATGTATATTGTACGGATATCCATGGCTATAATTGACATTAAATATAACATGATAATGCATATTGTATGGATATCCATGGCTATAATTGACTTTAATTACAGCATGTTAATGTATATTGTACGGATATCCATGGCTATAATTGACATTAAATATAACATGATAATGCATATTGTATGGATATCCATGGCTATAATTGACTTTAATTACAGCATGTTAATGTATATTGTACGGATATCCATGGCTATAATTGACATTAAATATAACATGATAATGCATATTGTATGGATATCCATGGCTATAATTGACTTTAATTACAGCATGTTAATGTATATTGTACGGATATCCATGGCTATAATTGACATTAAATATAACATGATAATGCATATTGTATGGATATCCATGGCTATAATTGACTTTAATTACAGCATGTTAATGTATATTGTACGGATATCCATGGCTATAATTGACATTAAATATAACATGATAATGCATATTGTATGGATATCCATGGCTATAATTGACTTTAATTACAGCATGTTAATGTATATTGTACGGATATCCATGGCTATAATTGACATTAAATATAACATGATAATGCATATTGTATGGATATCCATGGCTATAATTGACTTTAATTACAGCATGTTAATGTATATTGTACGGATATCCATGGCTATAATTGACATTAAATATAACATGATAATGCATATTGTATGGATATCCATGGCTATAATTGACTTTAATTACAGCATGTTAATGTATATTGTACGGATATCCATGGCTATAATTGACATTAAATATAACATGATAATGCATATTGTATGGATATCCATGGCTATAATTGACTTTAATTACAGCATGTTAATGTATATTGTACGGATATCCATGGCTATAATTGACATTAAATATAACATGATAATGCATATTGTATGGATATCCATGGCTATAATTGACTTTAATTACAGCATGTTAATGTATATTGTACGGATATCCATGGCTATAATTGACATTAAATATAACATGATAATGCATATTGTATGGATATCCATGGCTATAATTGACTTTAATTACAGCATGTTAATGTATATTGTACGGATATCCATGGCTATAATTGACATTAAATATAACATGATAATGCATATTGTATGGATATCCATGGCTATAATTGACTTTAATTACAGCATGTTAATGTATATTGTACGGATATCCATGGCTATAATTGACATTAAATATAACATGATAATGCATATTGTATGGATATCCATGGCTATAATTGACTTTAATTACAGCATGTTAATGTATATTGTACGGATATCCATGGCTATAATTGACATTAAATATAACATGATAATGCATATTGTATGGATATCCATGGCTATAATTGACTTTAATTACAGCATGTTAATGTATATTGTACGGATATCCATGGCTATAATTGACATTAAATATAACATGATAATGCATATTGTATGGATATCCATGGCTATAATTGACTTTAATTACAGCATGTTAATGTATATTGTACGGATATCCATGGCTATAATTGACATTAAATATAACATGATAATGCATATTGTATGGATATCCATGGCTATAATTCACATATGCCATAGCATGTTAATGTACTTTGTGTGGCTATCCATGATAACCATTTATATGAATATAGCATGTAAATGTATCTTAAGTGGATTTCCATATAACAATTTACATGAATAATAGCATGTAAATGTATCTTATGTGGGCATGGATCCAGCCCTCCTGGACATAAGCTGGACACAAACATTTGATGGAAAACTAAAGAAACGAAAAAGGAATTTCCAGTTAAACAGCTTTCACCATTTGGTTCCCCAAGATTTATAACATACTCACGAACGTCAACCCCCATCAATGTTCAGAGACATTGAAATTTGAATACGTAGAAGTCATCTTTCTCTCCCTCTCTCGTGTGAGTAAAACTCCTGTTCAAAATTATTAAAACCTGGCGTTTCAGGTTGTTTAAAAAAATGTAATGGATAGGAATCGGTTTATCCTTCACTTTAGGCTTTTTCAGTATTGTCTTTACAGATTTTCATTCCCTAGCTCTTTGCGTCCTTGTGACTGTCTCGTTCGCAGCGCGGGCTTCGCCCCATCTTCTCACCACACCTCTTCGTCTCTGCGCTTCATATTGGTTTTATTCTTTTATATTGGTAGCCGGCATAGAGCAGCTCATCCTCTACAATGGCCAGTTTTAAAAAACTGCTAATATAACATTTTATGTCCTCGTGCAATTAGATCTGCGCCTCTGCATTATCTGTATTCATCGTTCGTGTGCTGTTTTGTAAACATGTGAAGCGCTTTGGATAAAAGCATCATAATAAATAATAAGAACGAAATAATACTAGAGAAGTGATAGAAAAAGAATAATTAATCAAATTGACAAATAAAGCAGTGTAATCATAACTTAAGCTGTTTTTCACCGGGATACTATGGTAGCCACAGGTATATAAACCTTTTGAGCCACCTCAAGGGTTTACATATCCCTCCTCAATGAACAGTGCATTCATATGTATCCCTTTCTAGAGTGAACAAGCAGTGGCATAGCCAATAGGTCTCGCCTTTGGGACCTTATAAGTATTTAGTTATGCAGCACAATTGCATGGCTAAACACTTATAAGGTCCGAAAGGCGAGACCTATTGGCTATGCCAATGCTTGTTTTCTTTCCTGGGGGTGTGGTATCGCAGGGGGTGGGCAGCCTGCCTTATTCACTCAGTGCAAAATGGCTGGGCTGTTTGTGAGCAACCACTTTCAAGGTTCCTCAGTCGCTACCGTTTCTGGGCAAGATTTAATGTGTTACAGCTCTTAATTTAGGGCGTTTTTTTCTTTTACCACACACCCTACACTTGCTCAAAGCAGCCAAGTGTTCGAATGTCATGGGAGAAACCTTCAGCCAGTCTTGTCTTGTTCACAATACTCACTACAAGACCCAGAGTGCATCACGCTGCTCCTAAATAGCCACGAGTGGCTGAACTTGTCATCTATGACGTGAAAGCCCTTGGTAGGTCGAAGCGAATCTGTCTGTTTGTATTGCGCTGTTAATTAGGCTAAACCAATCACATAATAACTCCGTGGTAATTCTGCGAAGAACCGGGGCAGAAGTGAACCTGCCGATTCTTCAAATAACTCGTTTATGTAATGGCCCCTCCTTATCCAGCAGACGTGTGCTGACAGCCACCAGAGAAACTCGCCCTCCCACCCCCAACCCCATTCTAGGGGGTCGGTCTTTTCTGATGGTCTGTTTGCTGGAATAACGAGCGGGGAGGAGGTGGGGGCGACGCGAGTGGTGTGCGCGCGCGCCACAGCGAGCGATCTGCGAGCGCCACAGCGAGACATCTGTTTTGCATTATCGGGCACGATAATGCAAAACAGATGTCGGCCCTGCGCGCGTAACCGCAGGTAAAAGGCCATGACGCACGAGCGTCTGGTCAGCTTTCGAAACCCCTTAACTATAAGTCTCACCTAGCAGCGCTTGCGCGCTACTCGAGGCTCGACCTAAAAAGGCGCTGTATGTTTGTTGTCCTTAGTGTAAGGGAGGTCGATTTTGAGGCGAGCTAGTACATCCGGTGTGAAATATTGGTGGGATTCCAGGACCGGAAGTGCAGGGCCAGTGCTGTTGGTGACCCCCCCCTTACGGACCACCGTGAATGGTCGTAGGAGGGAGCCACATCACTGTCAATGGCCTTTATGATATGCTGCTTTTAGGGGCAGGCGACTCCCAAAATAGCAAAACATAATTTTGGCTCAATCTCTGAAAATGTTTGCATGGTTTCTGCCATGTTATAACAAGGAAATCACACTGATAGAAACAAGTACAACCCAAGAGTCTGGAATCAGCTGCTTCCCTCTAAATTGTAGAGTTGGTGCCATAATGCCAGGATGGTCAAATGAGGGTAGCGCTCGTCCCTTACAAACGTGATGTTCTCAAGGTCACGAGCTCGTACTCCCTGAGGGAAGACCCCCCATCCTCCCTAGATTGGGCAATTGAGAACCATAAATTGGGTAATAGTAACATGTGTTACTTGAAGCATTATATAAAAACAAGTTATTATTAAATAGGGTTTGTGCACGTGTTTTTTTGGTGGTGATCAATTTCCTCGACTATATTTATGAATGTAAAATTAGACAGAAGCTGACAGGTTATTTCTGTTATCCGCCCATCTCTATGATACTGTCACCAGCTCTGGGCCCGGTGACCCGCCCTTGAGCCATTGAGGATCATCAGGGCCCTGTTCAGTTCTTGTGCCGAATGTTTGTAAAAAGTAACAACTGGTAACTTAATAATCTCGTTTGTAAATCTGTACAGATGAATTACCCCAATCATCAATGCATTCTTACTTAAACTTTGTAGAAATTACTAAAAGTGTTCATGTTTGTTCACCTATATATGTAGCACAACATATGTGTGCAATAGATATACATACAGATGACTGGGGATGCGTGTCAAAATTCCCCGTTATGTGTCACCTCATCTTTCTTTAAATGTTGTCCTTGTTTTGGGAGCACGAGGCCTGGCTTTGAGTACTTTGAAATGTACAGGTTACCCACAAAATGTTCCCAAAACTAGAAGCACAAATTCCTCACCCTCCCTTATCTTAAGAACTGATCCCGGTTCAATGTGCCCTAAAATGTAACATTTGCTTACATAAGAGTAGCAGGGGGCAACCAGGTGCAAAACCATGGACTCAGAAACACTGACTGCCAAATTATATATCTCCCTTCCCTTTAAAAATTTGTGGGCCCCAAATGATTAGAAAAGGGATAAAAAGTGCCTTTTGATTTGCGCATGGGGGGGGGCTCCAGCAGCAACGTAGTTACACCTAAGATGCTTGCACCGTTCCTCTGACCAGCACTATCATTCTATTTTACTCTCTTCTTCATCCCCTTCCTCTACCTCTCATTTCATCCTTCTCTTTCCCGCTCTCTTCTACTCTCCTCTCATTCTCTTCCGTGACGTCTCCTGTCCTTCCATCTTGAGGTAGGCGAACCACCGAAGGCTTGAGCCACCCTCGAGCACTATAGTAAAGAATTCTGCATGGCAGTGTCCCCTCCCTACTGTATTCTCTCTTTATATTTAGTTGTTTACCTATCCTTTTTAGGTCTCGCGCTTAGCGTTGCAGTTCGTAGCACTGCTCGCGCAGCGCGAGACCTCTAGTTCATCCTTGCCTCTCCCTTGGGCCCCAAGATATTTTCAAGCACAAGTTTCCATTCACCAAACTTTACTCCCTGGGTGTGCACATGAATTGTACGTCATGGGAGCTGAGTCACCAAAGTACCAGGGCGATCAGAAATGGCGTCACAAATCTGGCCACCAGTGATGTCACAGAGTTGACCCCTTATCCCACCCTTACTCTGCAGTACCCTTCTAATTTCTGCTAGGAGGTTGGAGAAAAGCACGGAGCCAAAACTACCGAAAGTAAACATGGCTGTCTGGGTCCTGTTTGCTTTCCGTTCCTGCACTGCAGCTGCCTTCGTGACCCCTGAGACCAGCGATGGCAAGGGCAGTGCCAGGGGGACTGAAGGAAAGCCAGGGGCACCAGCTGCCACCCCTGGCTACCTCTAATTGACATTCAGGGTTATCGTGTGAATCACAACTGCAGTGAACAAGGCATTGCAAACCAAGGGACATCATTACTTTGCAGTGCAGATTAATTTATAATAAGCTACATGTGCAAATGATGTAGAAATCAGAGATATTTAGGATTTTTAATGACGCACTGGTCAGCCACGTGTACATTCCATGGTATTGCCATGGAGTGTGGTAAATACCGTACCTTATTGTTATTCTTTTCATGGGACAATAGTGCTTGGAAACTCCCTACAAGCACTATAGACTGTAATGCACTTGAAATATGGCAGATGGAATATCCCCTAATGTTTGTGATGGAGATTCCCGTCCGCTAAACCCTATATCAGGCCCATGTCTTTGTGAGGGTGGCATCATGCATATGAGATGCCAGGAGGGCATGGAAGGTGGTTCGGCAAAATCCTTGGCAGGCCTTCGGCAGGACTTTGGTGAATTTATCCTACAAAATGGCATAAGTCCCTGACTCATTTCCAAAAATGTCACCAGAGAGCATACTATGAGCACAGAACATAGCAGAGTGCACAATAACATAAATGCCCCGTAGGTCTTAAAACATGTGATTGGGAGTTGTTAATGCCAACGCTTTGTTTACATATGTAAATATACTCAGAAGCCCTGCCCCCTCATTCACTCTTTTACAAACTTTAGAAGTTACGCACTTGCCCCAGGTCACGTACCGTCATCGTCCGCGCTGTCGTCTCCATCCGCGTCTTCCATTTCCTCGTCAGCAGGCTTATCCTTCCTCGGTGCAGGTTTCTGGACTTTGGGGAACTTCTTTTCCACCCACCCTCTGCTGCGGAGGGCACGGCGGATCACCGGGTAAGGGCCGTGGATAGTGAAGATTTTCTTGTGCTGGTGGAATAGAAGGTATGTTTGAGACACCCCAAGCAGTAGATCCACAGGAGATCACTGGATCACTACAGTGAAACAGGAGATAGGGTCCCAAGACAGGCAGTGCTGGCGGGGGACCCCAGACTAAGATCCCACTCATTAGAGCACACCCTGGACAAAAGGTGGCTCAGGATGACTTGTAAAGATGAGGCCCCACAGGCAGAAATGTAGAAAACATCTAGACATTCTGGTGAGAGCTGCCTTTGAAGCAGCAGAAAATTAAAACTAGGAACAAATAATGAACTGAACAGTGGTGTCACAATATCTGTATCGCCTACAAAATGGGTCACAAAACAATTATGTGCACCAGTTGCAGTAACCTCTTTCAGGCCTTCAAGTAATCCACACATAACTTCTCTAAAACAAGTTCTTTCTATCTGCATTTAACTATCATAGTTGCCGGAAGTGAGGTGTCTGCAGCGATGACACCGATTGCCTGAAATGGTCCTCAGGGCCTCTTTGGATGAATTATTTCCTTCAGTGCTTCGCCACCTGGGCACATCTGCCAAGGTTCTCTCCTTTCTGACATGCACAAATTACACAGACTGGATTTCCTCATGGCAGTTGAAGCAATGGGAGCCATTATTACCCAATACTCAGTAATCTATTTCATCAAGTTAGAAAGGGCTACAGGCTAAACTGCTTCTGTTGAGATTCAAGTCCATGATTCTAGCATTTATATAGTGCTTAAAACCCCCTATGTGGGGCGCTGAAGTGCTACCTACATGGATAGCAAGCTGCTCTGTGTGGTTGGAAGAGTGTGTAGAGTTGTGAGTCTAATGTCATGCGTGAGTCACCAGACAGATGCTCTTATCTTGTCTCGGGTCACAGGCTTAATAGTGTGGTGGTGGGAAGAAGTGTAAGAGACTGAGTGTGCGTAGTTTGCATTGGCATGAGCGTTCAAGGCACTTTACACCACCAGGGTTCATACACTCTTTGGGGCCCATTAAGAAGCCTAGAACCACTGGGCACTGTTAAGGAACCAAGAGCAGGTTATCAGGTTTAGGGGGGGACATGGGGGATTAAAGAATGTAGGAAGCTGCATCCCACCAACCGCGACCGAGGGGCAGTGGGCTGCTGCGTGCGTTTACACCAAAAAAGGAGTTAATAACAAGAGGGCAAGTAATCCATGTGGCACCATTCTATTCTATTCTACCCTATCCTGTCCTATCCTGTTCTATCCTGTTCTATTGTTATTATATCCTATCCTATCCTACCCAATCCAATCCTATTCATGTTCTATTCTACTCTTTTCAATTCAATTCTATTCTATCCTATCCTATCCTATCCTATCCTATCCTATACTATTCTATCCTATCCTATCCTATCCTATCCTATACTAGTCTATCCTATCCTATCCTATCCTATCCTATACTATTCTATCCTATCCTGTCCTATCCTGTTCTATTCTATTCTATTCTTATTATATCCTATCCTATCCTACCCAATCCAATCCTATTCATGTTCTATTCTACTCTTTTCAATTCAATTCTATCCTATCCTATCCTATCCTACCCAATCCAATCCTATCCTATCCTATCCTATTCATGTTCTATTCTACTCTTTTCAATTCTATTCTATCCTATCCTATCCTATCCTATTCAATCCTATCCTATCCTATCCTATCCTATCCTATACTATACTATACTATTCTATTCTATCCTATTCTTTTCATTCTATCCTATCCTATCCTATCCTATACTATTCATGTTCTACTCTCCTCTTTTCAATTCAATTCTGTTCTATTCTATCCTATCCTATCCTTTCCTATCCTATACTATTCTATTCCATCCTATCCTATTCTTTCCATTCTATCCTATCCTATTCATGTTCTATTCTACTCTTTTCAATTCTATTCTATTCTATCCTATCCTATTCAGTCCTATCCTATTCAGTCCTATCCTATCCTATACTATTCTATTCTATCATATCCTATTCTTTCCATTCTATCCTATCCTATCCTATTCTATTCTTTCAATTCAATTCTATTCTATTCTATTTTATTCTGTCCTATCCTATTCAATCCTATCCTATAATATTCTATTCTATTCTATCCTATCCTATTCTTTCCATTCTATCCTATCCTATCCTATCCTATACTATACTATTCATGTTCTATTCTACTCTTTTCAATTCAATTCAATTATATTATATCCTATCCTATTCAATCCTATCCCATCCTATCCTATTCATGTTATATTCTACTCTTTTCAATTCAATTCTATTCTATCATATCCTATTCTATTCAATCCTATCCTATCCTATACTATTCTATTCTATTCTATTCTATTCTATTCTATTCTATTCTATTCTGTTCTGTTCTATCCTATCCTATTCTATTCTTTCTATTCTATTCTATCCTATCCAATCCAATCCAATCCTATCCTATTCAATCCTATCCTATCCTATTCTATTCTTTCTATTCTATTCTATTCTATCCAATCCAATCCTATCCTATCCTATCCTATCCTATCCTATCTTATCTTATCTTATCTTATTCTACTCTATTCTACTCTATTCCATTCCTTTCTATTCTATTCTGTAATACTCTGTTGTGTCCTGTCGTGTTGTGTCCCGTCCTATCCTATCTTATCCTATCATATTCTATTCTATTCTATTCTATTCTATCCTATCCTATCTTATTCTATTGTAGGCACTTCTAAATCACAGGCCTCCCAGCAATAAGCAGATGTATGTCTCCTGTTTTACTCAGGATTCAACAAATAAGCAGGTTTTCAACCTCTTTCTGAAACTCAGTTCCTCTTTTGTCTTGTGTAGCCTAACAGGCAAAGAAATCCTTTGTTTAGGGACCAAATAAGCAAAGGACCGACCACCACTTCTAGCCTTCTGGAACTTAGGGGTCACCAATTGATGTGAGGCAGCGGATCTCAGAGCCCTGTTAGGAATATAAGGTTGTATTAGTTGTTGTAACAACCGAGGTCCCTTTTTGTGGAAAGCTCTATGGGCCATACAGAGGACTTTAAACTGAAGGAAGGGAGGGACATTGTCAAATAGGTAAAATAATGCCAAATGAGTGAAATAAAAGATGGACAAGGAAAAGAAGATGATAAGAACAGCAGCCATACAGCTGTTAAGGCAGGGGCAGTGCCCGGTGTACAAATACACCTGAGCGAGGCAAGTGGTGGAAGAGCAATCAAGGTTGGCAACCTGAGCGGAAACTACACAATCATCGAAGGTCCAGATTTAACCTACATCTCCGAGGCCAAAAGAAGCCAAATATTTGAGCTGGGGTTTGTACCCCAAGCCCTGCTCAATGGCCCAAAGGCTTCCAAAGTCAGAGAAGCACCAGCCAGGAGAACCCTACTTGAGTCATGGCTTACATCCTAGCCAGATTGGTACCCTGTACCTCGGAGGATGGGAAACAAAGTCCTTGGTAGGTTGCTGCAGTAAATAAACAAGGCTGAAATGGCTCACCCAGGATTAACCTTGCATACTCACCCCTCCGTGCAATCTGAGTACCTCCTTTCAGAGGCTTTCTCCTCTCCTTTTAGAATTTCTTCCCACTCCTCAGATACAAATCATTAATGCTTTTATCTCGATGAGACTGGATTATTGCAATGCCATAAGTCTCCCATTAAAATTGTGAAAAACCTCCAATTAGTACTTAACACAGCAGCCAGGCTGATCATACATGTGAAAAAGAAGGATTCTGTCTCTTCAGCACATACCTCTCTGCACAGGCTCCAGTTAAACTATTACAGGCCCAATTTAGAGTTTAAGAGAGAGGGTACTCATCTGCAATGATGACAGAGTACCCTCTCAGCCAAACTCTCGGTCCGCCGCCTGATTGGGCAAACCGACACTATGTCAACGACGGAGTCCACTCTGGCTCAGTCGCTAACATTTTCTTCCGAATGCCTGATGGAGTACGGGGCTGTTGGAGGTAAGTCATCCAACCATCTGGACAATTTAGAGTGCATGGTTGGATGGCTTTTTTTGCTGTTTGTCATCGCCAGCTTACCTGTCAGCAAAGGCGGCTGGTCCATAGGGGGCACTGGATCGGCGCCCCACAAGCATCTACAGAAAAAGAAACAGCTCACTGGAGTTCGGGCAACAGGAATGTCAGCAGACAAATTGACAGCTTTCACAAGTTGTCTGTTTACTTTTCCAGGCCTGCGCTTCACACAGCTGAAAGTGCGCATGTCAATGCACAGGGCAGGAGAGAGCAGGAGTCCAGATGGACTGCCCATGTGAGGGGCGCTCTTCATTTCAGCTCCAGACTCACATTGACAAACCATTAGATATGCTGCACATGCCCAGTGTAGTGCAGCATGTCTAAAGATAGCATCCTGCTCTGTTGGTGACAAGTTTTTTGGTTTCGCCTGCACAGCGCTTGCGCTATGCTTGAAAAATTTATTGTTTTTAATATAAACTTAAAAGGGACTTACATCCCACCTCCTCTCTTTCCTGGCTTCTCATTGGTTCCTGTGCGTGCCACTTACCTTTCCTCCATTTCTATTGGCTGTAGCATGTTCTCCTGCATTTACCAATGCTTGTTCCTCATCTGCTTCTATTAAATTCTGTTAACATCTGCTTTGGTGGAACTATATTTTCATAAGGTTTTACCTTTTACACTTGCGGTATATTTATATATCAATTTATCACTCGGACAGATTAAGTGATTTGCATAGAATCACAGGATGTTGTGCAGCACGCCGAGACTCAAACCGGGATGCCCAGCTTTCGAGTCAGCAGCTTTGGCCACAGCGCCACATCCTCTCCACTCCCATGTTATTTGTCAGGGAGCTCTTTCCTTCTACCGGGCGATGATTGATGAAAACAGCTCTTTTATTCATGACATAGGTGAAACCGATGCATTAACAATGCTTGTTGACACAGTCGCCCCATGCCCTGTAAAATGTCAGGATACAGCCGAGTAAAGAAGGGTCAGCCCCCAGTCACATCCAGCCTTCTGATTTGGCAGTCAGAAATCAGCTTCTGAGCTCGAGATGCATGGCTTCGGAAGGCGCACAGAAGCAGAGGAGAGGATCTATGAAGACGCTGGCCTGCAGCAAATTGACTGGAAAGGTGGCTCAGGTCAGTTTCATTTCAGTTAATTTTAAGTTTTCCTCATTAATGAAAGGGCGCATGAAAAGTATATAAAGTCATTTTCAGAGTTGCTTTCCTTTTTTGGTCTCGCTGAGCCAGCGCATGCGTTGCTCTGCGAGAAATTTAGTGAGTGGCTTTTGGAAGTGCTAACAGAGGCTTTTGCTGGCCTCAAGCTTGCGTTCACGCGAGCGTGCACGCGCGCAGCCGCCATGTGGCTTTCTGTAATGGCTCATTAAGCCTTACAGCGCGTGAATCCCCTCCCCTACCCCCTCCCTTCTCCCACTCCCTCCTCGTCAGCTTCTCTTATTACAAGCTTCCCGTGTCGCGCGGCCAATGCTTGTTTAGGACTTGTTTCTCGTTTGGTTTCCTTCATTTTCTTTCTAAGACTATCACATGCTCTCCATTCTTCGTCTACTCCCTTCTCACCTCTGCTCTTTTCTCCCAATTGTCTTTTCGCCTCATTCCTTTCACTTTTCTTGCTCAAACCCCCCTTACTTTCCAATAATTGCCACTTGTATCTTTTCACCTTTTCCCGCCTTCTGCCCATTCAATCACCCCTCTTGCTCCCTTACCTTCTCCCTCGTATGTCTCCCGTACCCTTTCACTTCGTCCATTCAGCTCCATTTGTCTCATTTGTTGCCTATATATACCTGCAATTTCGCTCCCTGGGTTTGGTATTTCTCTCTTCCTCTTCTCTCTCACTGGCATTCACTTAGCTTCTTCTTTGTCTCCTTTTTGCCCCTCCCTTAAACCAAGCCTGGCCGACTGGAAAGTAAAACCAACCCTGGCAAAAATGTTGAAAGCAGCCCCACACTGCAAGAGGCCACTAATAGAATGGGTTTATGAGGGGGTGGTTGGGTAATGGCAACAAATCCTGCCATGAATGCAGTTTCCCAGCCAGCAGCATTTAGCTTCGCCCTTCGGGGAAAATGCTGGAATTGCCAGTCCGAACCGGCCCTCGTTTGCTCCTGTTATATACGGATTTCTCTCTGTATGTGATGATGTCACCTACGAGTGGTGCAGCAATAGCGCACACAGAACAAGTAATTACAGCTGTGCACAATATCGGGTCAGTTTTTTGTGCTCCTATTCTAAATTCTGTGACATGCAATGCAGAATAAGGTGCAAACACAGTCTTTGAGACTTTCTCTTCCCCTATGGTATTCTCCTTATTACACTGTTTGGTTTCCATGTTGTATCCGAAGGAAAGTGCATGTGCAAAAACCCAGAGTATGGTTATTTACCAAAGCAAGTCAGCGTGATAGTAAGAACTAGTCATGCAGTCATACATCCATTTACAGTCAACGATTGGTTTAAACACATCACACTGCGAGCTTACGCAAGTAATAACACAAGTGACACAGGCATCATCATATAGCCACATTGCCATATTTATACACCAGCACAACTAGCATTGTACATACAAAAAACAGGGTTGTATAGACACCTACCACGAAGAATCTGCACCACCACTAACATAAATAAATCAGTAGGCCTACCATTATGCACCCACACAGACATTCTACAGTTTGCGACAGTGTCACTTCAAGAACATTATCATGTCATCATAGAACCTTTCACACCCTCATAAAACACAAGCTTCATCAAGTAACAAGCATTGGCATAGCCAATAAGTCTCGCCCTTGGGACCTTATAAGTGTTTACCCATGCAACAGTTAATGTTGTTGCACCAAGGATATTGTGCTGCATAACTAAATACTTATAAGGTCCCAAAAGCGAGACCTATTGGCTATGCCAATGCTTGTTTGCAATGTGTTGTACTGTTAGCATTGAGTGTCTGCAGTGACCCCACTTAACCCTCATTGGGCGCTAATCCTATTTAACTTTCTTTCTGAACACAGTTTTAGTTTTTTCTGTGTACTAGAGGTAGGCGAGCCACTGAAAGTTCAAGTCAGGCTCAAGCCTGGCTCTGGCTCAGCTGGAGGCCCTGTTAGGTTTCATGTGGCCTCTGGTTCCCTCCCTCTACACAAGATGTGGTGTTATTGGAAGAGCTGCTGATTATGGAACTCGGGAACCCGTTCAAGTCTCGGCGTCAGCTCAACATCATGTGATTCTGGGCAAATCACCAAGGGCCACATGTATTAAGCATTTTTGAGGTCAGAAACAGTCAATTGGTCCGTTTCCGACTGCAGAACTGCTTTACATATGTATGAAACACATTACCGAATCGCACTTTGTGTTTGCGATTCGGTACTGGGAAGGGGCGTGTTTAGGGCGTCTCTTCCAAATAACAAATCTGAATGGTATGTATGAATGTTTTGCGACCGAACTACAGTCACAAAACATTAATATTTTATTGACTCCTTGAAGGAGGTGGTAACCCATTCGCAAATGGGAAGGAAACCCCAGGGGGCCCTTCCCCTTTGAGAATGGAAAACACATTTTTTTTAGCGTAGGCAGTGGTCTGGCGGACCACTGCTTGCTCTTAAACAATGAAACTGCAAAGTTTCATTTTTTCTTTTTAAATGCATCGCGTTTTCCTATCAGGAAAACGACATGCATATATAAAAATGACAGCTTTATTTAAAAGCAATCAGAGACATGGTGTTCTGCTGACCTCAGCAGGCCACCGTCCCTGTGATGGCGTAGATTACTAATGGCTCGCAAATTGAGACCTACCTCATTAATATGCATGAGGTAGGTCTATTTGCGACCCACTAGGAATTGCTAATGCAACTCAAAAGCGGTTCATACATTAGGAATAGCAATTACCTAAGTGCGATTCGGTGAAAATCGTAATTAGGTCATCGCTACTTGAAATAATGATACAAGTGGCCCTTAATCTCCACATGCATATAATACCTATTTTGCAAACTGTAGAAGAATTCACTAAGAGGTCAAAACAAATCTTAACATAAGGAAAGACAAATGCAAACCCGTTCACTGAATGGTACAGAGGGAACCCCGAAAACCTGGATAAACCGTGGCTTCCCAGCTTAAATTGTGTCTTCTTAGGCAAATATTGAATTTCACCAAAATTCTTTTTACTTCATTATCATGTATGAAAGAAATCACTTTCGAAGATGTGTGTTCAGGCTGCCAGTTGTGCAAAGTTATCACTTTTAATAGTGCAGTGCTACAATGTGCCCTATTAATGTCAAAGCTTCAACGTGTTACAAAAATGCACTTTTTTGAACTTTTAAGAGAGTTTATCATATTTTACTTTGTTTGTTGTGTGATTTACACAACACGTATTTTCACAGCTTGGCTCGTGCATGGGCTCTGAGATCCGAGCCAACTCTCCCTGTTAATTTGTTGTGTTGTTCACCTCTACTATATACAACGCAGCGCTAAGAGGGATGTCTTCCGACTCGTGTACAACAGCCACTGTTACATCAGACAGCTGAAGGGCCGAGTTGGCCCTGCTATAACTGACATAGTAAAGTAAATGATAAAGGGCAAAGTGGTAGCGTGATGCACTTAGTACAACAAATGCAGCAGGTGAGTCCTTATATACCTAGAAAAGACCTGGACCTATCAGCCGCCTTCGACACGGTCTGCCACCACACACTACGAACACGCCTTCACGACGCCGGGATCCAAGAGAAGGCCCTGGACTGGACCACATCCTTCCTTTCCGGCAGAACACAAAGCGTCCGCCTCGCTCCCTTCCGATCCAAGGCCACCAAGATCATCTGCGGCGTACCCCAAGGCTCCTCCCTCAGCCCAACGCTGTTCAACATCTACATGGCACCCCTCGCCCACGTCGCCCGACAGCACAACCTCAACATCATCTCCTACGCCGACGACACCCAGCTGATCCTCTCCCTCACCAAAGACCCTCACACCGCCAAAGCCCACCTCCACGAAGGAATGAAGGCCGTCGCCGAATGGATGAGGACCAGCCGCCTGAAGCTGAACTCGGACAAGACGGAGGTCCTCATCCTTGGTTCCAACCCTTCAGCCTGGGACGACTCCTGGTGGCCAACATCACTGGGAACAGCCCCGCCACCCACCGACCACGTACGCAACCTAGGGGTCATCCTCGACCCCACCCTCTCCATGACTAAGCAGGTCAACGACGTTTCCTCATCCTGCTTCAACATCCTCCGAATGCTCCGCAGGATCTTCAAGTGGATCCCCACCGAAACAAGAAAAACAGTCACCCAGGCCCTCGTCACCAGCAGGCTGGACTACGGAAACGCCCTCTACGCAGGAACGACGGCTAAGCTCCTGAGACGGCTGCAACGCATCCAGAACGCCTCTGCACGTCTTATCCTCGACATCCCCCGATGCAGCCACATCACACCCCACCTGAGAGACCTGCACTGGCTCCCTGTCAACAAGAGGATAACCTTCAAGCTCCTCACCCACGCACACAAAGCACTCCACAACTCCGGACCAGCCTACCTCAACAGACGACTCAGCTTCTACACCCCCACCCGCCAGCTCCGCTCGACCAGCCTCGCCCTCGCCACAGTCCCCCGCATCCGGAAAACGACCGCCGGCGGCAGATCCTTCTCCCACCTCGCCGCCAAGACCTGGAACACCCTCCCCACCAACCTCCGACAGACCCAAGACCTACTGGCCTTCAGAAGACTCCTCAAGACCTGGCTCTTCGATCAGTAGCAGCACCACCCCCCTCTTCCCCCAGCGCCTTGAGACCCTCGCGGGTATGTAGTGCGCTTTATAAGTGACATGATTGATTGATTGATTGATTGAGGCATCCTGGCACATCACAAGAATTCTCGAATATGGCCTCAGTGTCCTTTCAAAACCTCTAGATTAATGAGGCGACTGGGCTCCAAAGTGAACATTTTGTTCTAATGTTTTACAAAATGTTTGTAGCGGAGAATCCTTGAAGTAGGTTGTGCTCTCTAGGTTTGTGTGCTTGCTTGTTCAAATTTGAAGAAGGTATTTACGCCTCACCACTTTCAAAGTTCACTAGCCGCCACTGCCTGTCCGTGAGGGACAGTAAACATAAAAAGCTCCTATGGTGGTGGGGCCATTAGGTTTACATTTTTCAGAAACAAAATCCCCTTTTGTGAAAATGTAAATCTTTCAGAAGCTTGGTGTAAGTGTCAGTTGTGTTGAAGTTGTGTAGGCTGAGATGTGGGAGAGCAGCTTTGATTTGGGTGCTTGAATTTAAAGGCCCCTCTGTGGGGGCGGGGTTCTCTGTCTCCGCTGCTAAATACTGGAATGCTTACTCTTTTCTCTTCCAACTTGAACCTCTCTACTAACATTTAGGAAAGTGTTTAAAACATGGTTGTTTCCAAACTCTTACTAACCCAGCTGCAGCCGGTTGATCCAGCACTGACTGTTTGCCTGATCTCATGGGGTGGCCTCTCCTCAGCACCATGATACCTCCAGGTGAACGTCCGCACTTTATAAATTGTGTTAAATAAAAACAATTAGAATGTCTGTACAGCCTTCTCTGCATCTCTTGCATGTGAAAATGAAGCTTGGCTTTTCCTGCCTGTGCTTATCCTGTTGTGTGTTTGTTTGGAATATTGCACACCTTCTTGCTGTCCAGTGTATATTTCTTTTACACAAGAGAAGATTGTGGCTGCTAGCTGTGTCTCTATTCTGTGCAAGTAAAGAAGCTTGCACTGCTGACGCTGCTGTTCTTACACTTCTGTGCATGCGAGTGAAGCTTGCACCATTGCAGCCCATGCTGTCCCTGTTCTGTGTGTATGAGGAAGTGTGTAATGCTGCTATCTGTGTTGTACCGGTTGTGTGTCTGTGGGAGGCCCTTGCACTGCTTTGCTGCCTTCCCTGTACCTATTTGTGTTAAGGAATCTTACACTACTACACATGGTGTAGTTCTCTTGTGTGCTTATTAAAACCCTTTCTCTCTATAAACATCTACACAATTGGCATTGTTCGTGCATGTGGTTGTATTTCTGTATGTCTGCAATATCTCAAAGTGCCCATTGCCTCATTACAGCCTCACCATACACCAAACACAACGTGAATGGGACAGTTGACAGGGTAGAAGGACTCAAAAGCAGAATGTCTTCCCATACCTTGATGGCCTTTTCTGCAAGGAGTTTGGCATGCTTTAGGCGTTCTGTGTTGATGACCACACCGTGGCTGATCCGGCGGGCTCGGCCTTCTGGGTGGGACACCGTGTGACCTGTTGATAAGAATAAACATGCGGTAAACTTCACACCGCATCACCATTCACAAACAACCGCTGTCCCTCCTGTGCATTACTCTCTCTCAACTTGGGAAACCATAAGAGACACAACAGCCTACAGACACACAACCTCACAAAACACGCATATCTCATACAGATCAACGTCCACACTCGGTGACAACAAACACCCAGATCTCATGTCCATCCTATACACAACAGTTACCACCCTCAATGTCAAGAAACACTCACATCTCATACAGATACACAACAGCATCTACATTAAAAGTCAACAAACATCCACATCTCATGACAACCAAACACAAAGTAGCATCTACACTCAATATCAACAAACACACAGACCCAATAGCCATCGTATACACCGCAGCATCTCCAATCATTGTGAACAGACACCCACATCTCATGATCATCGTATCGACAAGAGTATCTACACTAAAAGTCAAGAAACACCCACAACTCCCGACCATCACATACAGAACAGCATCTACGCTAAATATCAACAAAAAACACGAATCTCATGTCCATCACATACAAAACAACATCTACACTCAGTGACAACAAACACCCATATCTCAGGGCCATTATATACTCAACATTAACGACACCACAGGTATCAGCAATTAAGAAGACTGTACAAAAAGACATCCATGCAACACAAATAGGGGAAATGTCCACACAGAAGCAGAGGATTTGCAGTGCCTGTCAAACCCCAGTATGGCAGAGAGAGGTACCAAGGAAATGCAACCTCAGCGTCTACCTCAACAGTGAACCGCACCGTTACAAAACCGTGAAAGACCTGGTATCCAGCCCATGTGGTACCCAACCTATATACCGTGGTGCAGCATCCAGTAATGACCAGGCAGGCTGGACTATGGCAACCCCTTACTAAGTGGCCTCCGACACAGCCCTGGCACAGAGACAGTTCCACATGATGCTACCAGATTCCAGACTCTCCAAGACTCGCGGTTTAGATCAAATAATGCCCTTTATAATGGACGTCACTTCTCCAAATTGACAGATACTTGTTGGAGTGAAATCTTGCACAGAACATTGGACTGGCACCATGTGCCAGTGAGGTGACTGGGGGAAGGGCAAGCAGTAGAAACTACAAAAGGTAAACAGAGTTTTTGGAGTTCTGCCTCATTTGTATTCCTGAGACTGTGTTTATGACTCCTGAGGCTTGTGGTAGTTAGGCAGTGCCAAGGGCACCAAAGGGCAAGCTGCAACCTCTGACTACCTCTATGTGAGGCTCATGCTGTGTCTTCAAATCAACCTTTCTCACACAGAAGACCATTTATCACAGCTGCCCACAACCCCAGGGAAGTATCTCTCTCCACTGGCTCTTCCACCCTAGGCAGCCATAAGTACCTAGTCTTAGAGTTCCTGAGATTCTTGGAACAACTGACCCTTTGCCACACTATCTAGAGTTGTGCCCGAGAAAGGAGAGTGCACCTCCAATTGGAACGTCCATGTGTCCTTCTTACCACAACGTCCCTAAAATAACGCCAACCCTTCCCCTTGGTCATGTTCTTCCAGGTCACCATTATAACGCGTGTTTTTCAACCCACAGTCAAAATGGAGAATATGTGCGCCATTACTGGGCACACACCTAGATGGTAGCAACATATGTCTCTACATTGAGGCACAAGGGTACATAATCAAGGGGAGGGGTTGAATGGAAAGGAGGATCTGCCCCGGAAGCAATGTTCCCTCTGGGTCATGACCTGCCCTGATATATGAACCTATGAGTGGCATTTCACACTTGCAAGCCCTTTGGGTGCCGCCTGAGACCGACCTGGCAACCATTGTGGTCATTCCGAAAACACAGCCACCTTCACTTGAGTGTGCAGAGTACCGACCTATCTCCCTCATTAATATGGAGGTGAAGATTTTTGCCACTGTGATAGCCCAACGTCTCCGCCCCCATCTGCAGACACTGGTCCACCCGGAGCAATGTGGATTTATGCCAGGCCGCAGTACCCATCACTGCATTCGCCGACTCCATCTGGCCCTTGCGCACCGCCAACAACTCACCCCATATCTGGCCTTGCTCTTTATAGATTTTGAGAAGGCGTTTGACACGGTGGACTGGGGCTACCTTGGGGAGGTACTGGAGGAGATGGGTTTCGGTCTTCCCTTCCGGCACCTTATCCGGGTTCTCTATGCGGCTCCCAGGGCGAGGGTCCTTATTAATGGTGTGCTCTCAGACGCCTTTCCCATTCGGAGAGGCACCCGCCAGGGTTGCCCACTCTCACCTCTCTTATTCGCCTTGGCGATGGAACCCCTGGCCTCCCTGATCCGGCAGGATCCCCTCATCCGAGGTTGGACCTGGGGCTCGCATCTATGTGACAAAATCGCCCTCTATGCCGATGACGTCCTCCTCTACCTGGCGGACCCCGAAGGCTCTGGGCCGCGTTGTATAGACCCTCTTGCAGCCTTCGGACGGATCTTTGGCCTCAGGCTTAATCCGGCGAAGTCTATACTGGTCCCCTTACATCCATCCCGGGCCTGCTTTGACTGGCAGGAATCTATCCTTCTCCGGAGACAATCCTTCAAATACTTAGGGATTTGGGTCGCTCTCCTCCCCGAGCTTGAATGGGCCCTAAACATTACGCCATTAATGACTAAAACTAAAACGGATCTGAAGAAATGGCAAGCCCTTCCCCTCAATCCCTCGGCCGGACTGCCCTTTTAAAATGATGATCCTTCCCCGCTTCCTCTACATTTTGCAAAATATTACCACTCCCCTCCCCGGTAGCTGGTTCAAGGAAATAGACGGGCTCCTCAATCGTTTCCTGTGGGGAGGGCGGAGACCGAGGGTATCCCTGGCACACTGCCGCATCCCTCCCTATGACGGTGGCATGGGGTGACTAATCTCCACCTCTATTACCTGGCCACAAAGCTCATTGTGATCCATGACTGGTTTGCGGGCGGCTGGTCCGACCCTGCATACCGGCTGGAAACCACAACCACGGATCTCCCCCAGATCATGACACACCTCTACGGTGGACCCATCCCTTGCGCTCTCCCCCCCATCACCCGGGCGGTCCTTATGGCCTGGCGGACGGCCCTTCGCTATGTCAATTGTAACCAGAAACTTACCAGGCAGACGCCTCTGTGGCATGGGACCTGGCTGAGGGAAGTATCTGATCTCCAAGGCTTTCGCCGGTGGGACCTTATTGGGATCTCATTGCTGGGGGATATCTGGGTAGGGGATCACATCAGATCTTTCGCAGACTTGCAACGTCAGTATTCTCTTCACTCCTCTCAATTTTACCAATACTTACAATTACGCCATGCCATCCACACCCACATACCCTCCCCCACCACCTTCCCTGAATTCAACCCCTTAGAGGCCCAGGTACTGATGGGGAATTTGGGTAGCGGAGGGGTATCCCGGATCTACCGCGCCTTAGTAAACAATGGCCCCACGTCCCTGGAACCATTACGGACTCGTTGGGAGGGTTGGTTGGGCCCCCTGGATGACGCGGACTGGAGGGACGCCCTTATGGCCCCCAAGACCCTGACAACCTCCTCCAAGTTGCGTCTTATCCAATTCTTTTATTTACACACGGCATACCTGACCCCGTTGCACATGTACAACGCCCATATGAGACCCACCCCAGCCTGTACACGCTGCGACCAGTCCCCAGCAGACTTCTTCCATATGGTCTGGCAATGTCCCGCTCTAGCGCGGTTTTGGACAGGAGTGGAACGCGAACTGACACAGACCTTGGGTTGGACGGTTCCCCACGACCCGACACGTTTGCTTTTAGGAGTGTTCGACGGCCTGGACGGATCAAGGGCAGACAAGCGCTTCTTGGGCACGGCCCTAGCGGTCGCGAAGCGGGATATAGCAGTGCTATGGTCGCAAAAAAAACCTCCTTCCATGCAGAGGTGGAGACGAGGAGTGGATTGGTGCGGTGCTCAGGAGGAACCCCTCTTTGAGGCCCGGGGATGTCCTGGTCTCTTTGACAAAATATGGGGCAAATGGTTCAACTTATAATCCAATTGCGGGGCTGAAGGGGATTGACTCCATAAATGTTTTTGGTTTGTGTAGGCCGAAACTGAACTCTCATCACCTGGTAGCTTTCTGTTTCTCTTGTCGCTCCAAACTGTATCTTACTACTACTCAAGATGTAGAACCAAGGCTTTGTTTTTTATTGTGCGTTAAAAATCAATAAAGTTGATTATCAAAAAATAAAAGCCCTTTGGGTGACAGCAGACCATTGTTGGTCACGTAAACATCATCATGCCTCAATAGTTCCGCGGAGTAGGTGAATCCTCCAATCTCTGTGTTAGTGATGCAGCGGCCCCAGTTCATGTGTGGTAGCACGTTGCACCGCATGACACGAAATCATCTCCTATGAACCTCCTTGTGCAGCTACTCCGTTTCCTGCTTTACACCAAGAGCATCCTTCTAACCCCATACAGTTCAATGAAAAGTCCACACTGGAGCAGCGTGGTTCTGTCTCATCCTTACTATGGTCTATGAATGGCCACTAAAACCTTGTGTACCTTCTGGTTTGAGCTTCTCTGGGTGACCTTTGCGCCAGGCGTGGCTGTGAGGTGGCTTTTCCTGCTGTGGGACCACAGGTTCCTCCGTCATCTCCTTTACAACTGTAAAAAGAAGAAAGGCCACAATTTTTTACAAAAAAAACATGCTTTCAAGGCTGTAAAGAATTTTGGTGGCTGAACCATCAGCTATATTGAGACTTCATGCCTACCTACCTGTGAGGGATCTTGCTGCGGACGTCCCCCCAAAAAACTCCAAAAGGGGAATTTGTTTCAGTAAAACTAAAAAGCAATGTTCATATGTGCAGGCAGAGTTCTCCCACGCGGCAAGGTCATTGGTCCCTCAACCTGCCTGGAACTACTATAAATCACATGGCAATGTCACATGGCCCAGTCAGGGGCATTTACTGACGGTTGACCTACCCTACACACGTGGTAGGATGACCATCACCGTGAGGTGGCAATCTAGGAGTGGGCTGACCACTACTTCAAAGGTTTCCGTGGCGGGTTCAAGTGAGGCTGCGGTAGCAGAAGAACCTTCTCATTGTGGTAGAGATGATGTCCGCCTCTCCCTTGATGGACGGAGAACTGTCCGTCAACCGATACATCAGGCCCTTACTCCTGGTGAGAATGTACCAGTTTTGTGAATTCTACCTTGGAGTAAATTTCCAAACAGGAGTGGGACTGGTGACGTTCATGGGCAGTTGTCCAGCAAAAAACTGTTGAACACCGACACATTTGTAGGTTTGTGGGTCTTTACAAATGTTTAACACATTCTTTCCCAGCGGTAAAAGTTATTCCCTCGAAGAGAAGGAGTAGGGCACTTTCCATGCTGGAAAAGGATTAAGTGCCTCCCTCATACTTTATCGGGGTGCGAGGGGCTGGGCTTCTCGAGGAAGAATTAAAAAAGTTTTAAAACACAAACTTTTGCCTGTTTGCGACATGCACACGGCAGTGGAGCAGCCGCCATGTGGTTAATCCACGGGAGTACACAGAGAGTACACTGGTTAGTGCTGGATATCTGCAAGTCACAATAGAAGTAAGATACACCACGATAAGGAATTATCCAAATTCCAGAAAAAATAATAAAGATAATTGTGAAGCAACAGCTGCACGGGCAGGTTGACAGAAGGCAGCGAGGTCCCCTCTATGCGGCGGATCTCATGTAGAGCGGGCGGCCCCTCTCCTTGGACGTGGGGGCCAGGACTCTCCTTACCTGGCGGGCTGCTAGGACACCTGCCTGGCTTTAAATGCCCCCATAACCAACCCTACTAAGTAGCTATGCTTAACTACACTAAATATTTAAAATAATCCTTGTGTAACTATACTGTGTAACTTTACTATGTAACTATTCTATTTATTATTACTGTGTAATGATACATACACTGTTGGAAATCTACTATATACCTATGCTACCCAGACAACATCCGTTTGCTCATGGACAGAGGAGAAACCACAGCCCTCATCCTACCGGACGTCTCGGTGCCGTTTCACACGGTATCCCACCCAATCCTCATCAGCTGACTACAGAAGATGGGCATTCATAGACCTGCCCTCCAATGGATCTGCCAGTTTCAGACCAGAAGAACTCAGACCTGTCAACCTAGTTCCATACTCATCAGCGGCCAGAAAACTCACCTGTGGAGAACCTCAAGGCTCATCACTTAGCCACACCATCATCAACATCTACATGACCCTTTGGCTGTAATTATCCGTGCCCACGACATTAAAGTCTCTTTGACTCAAATGACATGCAACTTATACCATCCCTTTCAGACTAATCCCCTAACACAAGGAGCAAATTCACCACCTGCAACTCCAGAGTAGCCACCTGGATGCAGACAAACTGTCTCAAACTAAACACCAACAAGACAGAAGAGGTGATCTTCATAAAGGATGCCTCTCTGCGGGATCCCACCTAGTGGCCTACTGACCGCGGACCTACTCCCACCCCAGTATACACATTTCAGAAACCTCTGGATCATCACCGACAACAAACTGTACATGTCTGCCTAGCTCTTCCACACTCTGAGGATGCTGAGGAAAAACCTGCAAGTGGCTACTGATATACACCAGAAAGACTGGCACCCAAGCCTTCATCACCAGCAAGCTGGACTATGGGAACTCTCTTTATGCAGGAATCACCAAAAAACCTCATGAGTAGACTGCAAACCATCCACAACACAGCAGCCACTCTTCTCCTCAGCTCCCACACAGGACACACATCACACCACACCAGAGGGAGTTCCACTGGCTCCCGATTCACTAGGGCAAGCAATTCAAGCTCCTCACCCATAAATGCAAAGCGGCCTTCGACACCGTCTCCCACCACACACTAGTCACCAGACTACACAACGCCGGCATACAAGGAACAGGCCTTGACTGGATCCGATCATTCCTCCCCGGAAGAAGCCAAAGGATCAGACTGCCAACCTTCCTCTCCGATCCCACGTAAATCACCTGCGGAGTCCCAGAGGGTTCATCTCTGAGCCCGACCCTCTTCAACATCTACATGGCACCCTCGACGCCATCGTCCGACAACACGGCCTCAACATCGTATCCTACGCTGATGACACCCAGCTCATCCTCTCCCTCACCAAAGATCCCACCACCGCCAGACTCAACTTCCAGAAAGGAATGCAGGACATCGCAGTCTGGATGACCAACAGCTGCCTGAAGCTCAACGCCGAGAAGACAGAAGTCCTTGTCCTTGGAACCACACCTTCAGCATGGGACAACACCTGTTGGCCTTCACCCTCGGAAGCCCACCTACCCCCTCGGACCACGCCAGACACCTCGGCATCGTACTCGACCCATCCCTCACCATGAACAGACAGGTCTACGCCGTCACCTCCAGCTGCTTCAACACCCTCCGCATCCTCCGCATCACCTTCAAATGGATACCCCCAGAGTCAAGGAAGACAGTCACCCATGCACTCATCACCAGCAGACTGGACTATGGAAACGCACTCTACGCCGCCATTTACAAGTCCCTACTCCGCAAACTACCGACATTACAAAACACCGCCGCTAGACTCGTACTCGGCATCCCCCGGCACTAACACATCAGCCAACACCTACGTAGACTCCACTGTCTCCCTGTGGTGAAAAGAGTCACCTTCAAAATCATCACTCACGCCTACAAATGCCTACACAACAACGTAACCAAATACCTCAACAACAGAATCAACTTCCACGTACACAAATGAGACATCCGATCTTCCAACCTCGCACTGTCCGAAACCCAGCGCATCCACAGAGCCAGAGCAGGCGGAAGATCCTTCTCCCACATTGCATCCAATACCTGGAACGAGCTACCGGCAGACATCAGAGGTGCCCCCTCCCTGAACACTTTCAGGAAGACCCTCAAGACCTGGCTCTTCGGCTAACAGATCTGCGGCCCCCCACCCCTCCTGCGCTACGTGTCCCACCTTCTCCTTACCTGGACATCGACCCCGTGGCGCAATCCACTGCACTGTCTCCAAATCTGTGACTCAGCCAGCAGGAGCCTGAGCCAGGTGTGCTTTCACTGGACTGGGTACAGCAGTCACCGCGTAGTCCGCTGGTGGACCATCCGATTAAGTTGATGCAGCAGGGAGCTTAGGCGTGTAGTTGCAGTGCTCAGTCCACACAAGTTCGGCGTAGCACAGGGGCCTCACCCTCCAGAGCGTCCGGCCAGCCCAACATCATCCGTCCTGTGATGCAGGGAGACGGCATCCACCATTGGAAATCCCTTCCGTGCACCCCGGTTTAGTGGTGGATCATAGTATGCGAAGCGGACCTCACTACGTTGGTGCGCAAGATTACCTCTACCATTGACTGCACCAAAGTGCGCAAGGAGGGCTTCTCACACAGGTCAGCAACGTGTCTCCATGCGACCTGCCAGACTTCACCACCAGGTACGGGCGATCGTCGCACATCGATGTCTCCCGCCACGGCTCATCGACTCAACAGCTACTCCACATCCCACTTCAGGCCACAGACGCAGGTCCAGCGAGGGATCCAGGAACCAGACGCAGCTCTAGCGAGGGATCCAGGAACCAGACGCAGCTCCAGCGAGGGATCCAGGAACCAGACGCAGCTCCAGCGTGGGAACCAGGATCTCATCCTGGTCAACCAGGATGTTGGGTGGCTTGAGGGGGTTGTTGATGTGTGCTGCACTTTGCCCTGGCTGCTCAAATCCGCATTTTTCCTTTTTTTTGTGCATCTTTTATATTGGAGGCGGACAGATAGGCTGAGTCCAAACTTGCGGGTTAGCGTGCCTTTTTCTATCGCTAAGGGCTTATCGCTGGATTCCACCCACTATCGCCGGTTTCATTAACACCATCGCGCTAATGTTAGCAGCGGTTTACGCCGCTGATCCCTGAAGCTATTGCCTGTTAGCAAAACGTTGCCAATACGTCGCTAACAGGGCGATAACTTGCAGGGATCGACGGTGCTGGAGCAAGGACTCGGACATGAGACTTGCTCGGAAGCAATCCTCTCGTTTTAACTTACTAGCCAATTACTAACAACGTGTCTTGTGATTAATAATACGCATTTTCATTATACGTGGGAAAAGAATGAAGCTTGCCTATGTGTTTACTAACTGCAATAATACGGACGTAGGACTAGAACGCATTTTAACACGGGATCTTTACTGAGCATGCGTCTACTGCACCTACGTAGTATGACGAAAATAATGCTTGGAGGGAAATTCTGGCGCTTGCGCAAAGAGCTATAAAATGGCCGCTTGAAAGCTCACATGCATGGCACCTGCTTTGCTGAAATTAGAAAATGAGTTTACACTAACGCAAATGCAGAAAGAGAAATAATAAATGGTATGGGTTAGAGTAGAGGTTGGTGGTATACAGTGAAATCATTTATTTTTGAGAATAACATTTCTCCTTTTGACTTTATTATTAGTGCGTATTTGGGCCTGTTAAAGTTGTCTGAGTCGAGCAGACTGACGTGGTGCAACGCATGCGCCCTGGTGCGGAAGCTTGGAGGATGACTAAGGATTTGTCACGCGTCCAAGGTCGGCGGAGATGTGCCCTGGGAACATGAGGGTGAAGAGTTCATATGAAGGAACTTATTCGAGAAAACTGTTACATTTGTATTAATAAAGTTTTAAAGATGTATGGGAAAGGAAGGGCAAAATAAAAGTTTGAGGGGAGGAGTTTGAGAACAATGGTTTAAAGAAATGAATGAAGTATAAGCATGGTGTGATGATCATCCCCCCCCTCGCCTGTCCAATCAGAAGTTAGCATTCTGTAAAAATGAAACATTAATGGGTGGTACATGGCTTATAGAAAGGTATAATTGAGGTAGTCTAGTTAGATGAAAGGAGAAGGAAGCTTTTGGAGCGCTTTGAAGAAGCCTGAGAACTGAGAGCGGTTGGTGCTGATGCTCTGAAATACTGATGAAGAAATCGAATGCAGAACCATCTACTTAATTTGGGTGGGTTAGAAAGAAGATTGCGGAAGAACCACGAGGAGGAAGAGAGTGTCAGAGAGGGGTGTGACGTAGTCGTCGGTATCTAGATAGGTGAAGTATCCTGTCCTGATTCCTGTCCTGAAGTCTTTGTCTCCTGATCTGTCCTGGGAGGCCCTTACCAGCCCTTTGTCCAGGGGGTTGGTCTTCACACCATACTTTGGTAATTATGAAATTCATCGTTTGATAAATGCTCTTCTATCTCTATTCTCTTCTTTCTGAGCATAGTTATTGTGTGGATCTGAATTGATAAATGTTATCTGAAATATTTTTGAATTGGCACTCTTGTGAATGAGGGTGTTTGTACTGAAACGCTTTGAGATGGTTCAAAACCCCTAATTTAGATAAAGATTTTAAAAACTTACTGAGTCTGTCATTATTTTATTTTTATTAAGAAATGTATAATAAGTTATGTCAATTATCGCCATCAACTAGTTCCACCTAACTGGTCCATTGACCAGAGGAAAGAACTGTTTGATCAGTGAAAGGTTTAGTTAAAGAAGCAATAACTAGATCTTGAGGTATGAGAAACATTATAAACTAAAAAGTTCCGGTGGTCTACTTAGCGCAGAACGGAAGCGAGTTGTATGGGCCCAGGTGAGTATATGGTAGTGGAGTATCTGTTGCTAGTACGCCTCTGGATCAGTTTTCTGGTAGCAGAGCTATGGTTGTTAGTGACTAGTTTGGTGATAAGTATAGATTATTGATTTTTGGTTAATGTTTTAACAAAAGAGTTAGTGTCCTGTTTCTATGTTGTCTAGAGAATTCCCGGGGAATGAATAGCAGGTGGCGATAGAAACCACACTGCAGTGAGGTTACTCGTCTGTTGGAATAACACTGAGAAGCTAGGTAGGGCTGGCAGTGTTAAACTAGGGACTATTTTCTGTACAAAAGTGAGAGTGGTTGAAAGCAAAGAGTTCGCTGGTGAAACTTTAGGTGTTATATCACCTAGTAAGGGAAACCTTGAAGGAATAGCAGGTTCTTCTAAGCTAGACTGGCAGCAAAAGGAGTTCGCTGGTGAAACATCGGTCTCAAAGATTCCCTAACGGGAGATACCGGCAGAGTAGCAGGTTCTCTGGAGCTTAGGTGAAGAGTAAGCGGAAGGTTTTACTCGCAGTGAAAGAAAATAAGCTATCCTTTTGATTTAGTGGAACAGACAGAGTAGCGAATGTTTTTACGTTGTTAATAACAAAGAAGTTTAAAGAATTTTCGAAGAAATAACATTTTGTATTACCTTGCAAAGGGAGGGTCAGTTGCCGGAGTGAGACTGACGTCACAGAGAGCCGCGCTGGGATTGGTAGATACAGCGGGTGTGTGACAGGAGGAGCTCGGTAAAGGAGGGGTGAGAAATCGCCTGAGTAAGACTAACGACACAGAGAGCCGCGCTGGGATTGGTAGATACAGCGGGCGTGTGACAGGAGGAGCTTGGTAAAGGAGGGGTGAGAAATCGCCTGAGTAGGACCGACGTCACAGTGAGCCGCGCTGGGATTGGTAGAAGCAGCGGGTGCGTGACAGGAGCAGCATTGTAAAGGAGGGGTCAGTAGTGAGGAGCAGAACTGACGTCAGGAAAAGGCCGCGCTGACATTGGTCAGAGTACGAGTGTGAGCCTGATTTCATTGGATACTTAGTTAGAAGCCGCGCTAGGATTGGTGGACAGAAGGATTGTATGCAGGATTTTGATTTGACTGTCAGTGCAAGACGTACAGGTAGAAGATTTCAAGGGTTTGCGGAGTACAATTTCCTACATTGTTCTTCAAGAATGTATGGAGAGAAAAGAAAAATGTCATTTTTAAAGAGAATAAAGAATTTCTTTGTTAAGGATAGGCCTGTGTTGACTAGAGAGGGCATTCCTATTCCGCCACCGAAGACACCAGCATCTTTTATGATGATGGAAAGAGGATATCATACATCATGGTTGGTAAACTGGGTGAAATACACGAAGGATGATGGTGTGTTAGCGTTTCCTAAGGATGGTACGTTTAATGGGAGGATTCTTCAGAATTTGAGGTTGAAAATGAATGATTTAGAACCGAGACCTAGGTTAACTCAATATGAGGCTTTGGAAGAATGGGAGACTGAGTCATATGAAAGAGAGAAATGCAGAGGTGGAAGATATAGAGGATTCTTTCCGAGACACTTGCACGAGTCACGAGAAGGGCAGATGAAACAGTGGAGGAGAGCGATGGTATCAGAAGGGTTATATCCAGTGTTGATGGCTGAGGAACAATCTGGAGGAAAGTGTAAAGAGAAAATGAAACATATGAATTCGACAGGATATGGAGAGTCAGATGATGAATTGTTAGAGGATATTTTAATTAAAAATCCACCACCGTATCAAGAAGCAGCTAGTAAGGTTGTCCCAAGTGCGCCCATAATGGGAATACCATTAACTCCACAGATTTTACATGAGACATCATACAACAGAGGGTTGGAAGATAATGAAAGAGAAGCTTTGAACAAAACTAGGGAAGAACTAGTTCAAAGGATAAGTCAATTGAATTTAAATACTGAAGCTTTGACAGTAACCATTGGTCCAGTAATCCCATTATATGGGGATAATAAGATTTGCCAGAAACCACAACTCGTGACAGTTCCATTAAGTGATCCTAGAAAAGAGGTAGTAATCACAGATGATCAAGTTAGTGAAAGTGAGTCGGTTATTTCATTAATGGATCTCCCTATTGTGGAACCTCATGCGGAAACTCAAAAGAGAGTTACGCCTATGAATTTGAGAGAGAGAAGACCTTTGGTTCCGGCTGGAACTTCAGGTACAACAGTAGTTACCTCTGAAGAATTAGAGAGGTGGGCTCAGGAAAGGGATAATAGGAACCCAAAACCAAAACTTTTGGATATCAGTAGATTGAAAGTGGAATTGGAAGAGATGATGACAGGATGCATGGGTATGGAAAGATTAAACGTTTACAATGATGAAGAATTATTGTTTCTATGTAATCAATCAATCAATCACAAGATTTGTAAAGCGCACTACTTACCCGCGAGGGTCTCAAGGCGCTGAGGGAGAGGAGGGGCGGTGTTGCCGCTACTGGTCGAATAGCCAGGTCTTGAGTCGTCTCCTGAAGGTCAGCAGGTCTTGGGTCTGTCGTAGGTTGAGGGGAAGGGTGTTCCAGATCTTGGCGGCGCGGTGAGAGAAGGATCTTCCTCCAGTGGTGGTTCTCCGGATGCGCGGGACTGTGGCCAGGGAGAGGTCGGCGGAGCGGAGTTGACGGTTGGGAACGTAGAAGGAGAGTCGACTGTTGAGGTAGGCTGGGCCAGTTTTGTGGAGTGCCTTGTGTGCGTGGATCAGGAGTTTGAAGGAGATTCTCTTGTCGACGGGGAGCCAGTGCAGGTTTTTCAGGTGGGGGGTGATGTGGCTGTGGCGTGGAATGTCGAGGATCAGGCGTGCAGAGGAGTTTTGGATTCTTTGCAGTCGTTTGATGAGCTTGGTCGGGGCTCCTGCGTAGAGGGCGTTTCCGTAGTTGAGTCTGCTGCTGACGAGGGCCTGGGTGACTGTTCTTCTCGTGTCTGTCGGGATCCACCTGTAGATCTTGCGGAGCATGCGGAGGGTGTTGAAGCAGGAGGAGGAGACTGCGTTGACTTGCTTGGTCATGGTGAGCGTTGAGTCGAGGATGACTCCCAGGTTGCGTACGTGGTCGGTTGGTGTCGGGGGTGCCCCTAGTGACGAGGGCCACCAGGAGTCGTCCCAGGCTGATGGGTTGGAGCCGAGGATGAGGATCTCCGTCTTGTCTGTGTTCAGCTTAAGTCGGCTGCACTTCATCCAGTCGGCGACGGCTTTCATTCCTTCGTGGAGGTTGGATTTGGCGGTGAGGGGGTCCTTGGTGAGGGAGAGGATCAGTTGAGTGTCGTCGGCATAGGAGATTATGTTGAGGTCGTGCTGTCGGGTGATGTGTGCGAGTGGAGCCATGTAGATGTTGAACAGTGTCGGGCTGAGGGAAGATCCCTGGGGTACGACGCAGATGATCTCGGAGGCTTCGGATCGGAATGGGGGGAGGCGGACGCTCTGGGTTCTGCCGGAAAGGAAGGAGGTGGTCCAATCCAGGGCCTTGTCTCGGATCCCTGCGTCGTGGAGGCGTGTGCGTAGTGTGCGGTGGCAAACAGTGTCGAAGGCGGCGGAAAGGTCCAGGAGGATGAGGGCCGCCGTCTCGCCGTTGTCCAGCAGGATCCTGATGTCGTCTGTGGAGGCGATGAGGGCTGTCTCGGTGCTGTGGTTGCTGGGGAATCCTGACTGGGAGGGGTCCAGGATGCTGTTATCTTCGAGGTAGCGGGTGAGCTGTCTGTTGACGATCTTCTCGATGACCTTAGCTGGGAATGGAAGCAGGGAGATGGGCCGGAAGTTCTTGAGGTCGCTCGGGTCCGCCTTGGGTTTTTGAGTAGGGCGTTGATCTCGGCGTGTTTCCAGATCTCTGGGAAGGTCGCGGTCTCGAAGGAGAGGTTGATGACGTTGCGCAGGTGGGGTGCGATGGAGCTGCCTGCTTCGTTGAAGATGTGGTGTGGAAAAGGGTCTGATGGGGAGCCGGAGTGGATTGTGCCCATGGTCTTGATTGTGTCCTCGGTGTTCACGTTGACCCAGGCTGTTAGGGGGTCATGGTCGATGGGGTGCGGCGGGTCTGATGTGCCGGGGCCTGTTGGGGTCGTCCGGGAGTCGAAGCTGTCGTGGATGTCGGCGATCTTGCGGTGGAAGAAGGTGGCGAGGGAATCACACAGGGCTTGCGACGGCGGGATGTCGTTGGTGTTGGAGCTGGGGTTGGAGAGTTCCTTCACGATGCTGAAGAGCTCCTTGCTGTTGTGTGCGTTGTTGTCGAGGCGGTCTTTGAAGGAGGTCCTCTTGGCGGACCTGATGAGGTGATGGTGGTTGCGGATGGCGTCTTTGTGGGCTGCGCGACTGTCCGGCGTCTTCTCGCTGTGCCATTTGTTCTCAAGTTTCCGTGTAAGAGTATAACCAGGAGAGCAAGACTATTTCATGAGAGATTAACTGAAGTTGCTTCAGAGATTGGAATAGACATAGGGAAATCAAAATTATTACAGAAGCCCTATCGAGTGGATTTTACTGATAAAGATTTAGAAAGTGTGAATGCTTCGGGAAAAAGGTTACAGATAAAGGAATTAATTAACATTTTGCGAAAATGGGGAGACATTGATAATTGGAGGATTAGATGGATAAGAAAGAAAGAAGAAGTACAAGCGAGAGAGGCAGCAGCTGCATTTCCAGTAAGAGAATCAGGAAAGGTGGAAAAATTGTGTCCAATGAGAGAGGTTCCTGGAGGAGGATATGTTCATGTCCCTTGGAGTAGACAAGATATTTTATCATTTACAAATGATTTTCCAAATTTGAGAGAAAAGCCAGTTGAGTGGTACAAACAAGTAGAGAGGTTTGTGAAAGTTTCAAAGGTGTTATTGAAAGACCTGGATGGTCTATTTGACATAGTTGTACCTGCTGATTTATGGGCAGAATGTAAGATCACAATTGATTGGCCAAATGAGGAGTATCCTAGAGATGCAAAAACAGGAGCACCGTCGGAAGAAGTGATGAAAAGGTATCACCAAGTGATTACATATTTGAAAGGGAAAATCCCTCCTAAAGAAACAGATTGGGTAAAAATAGATAGAACAACACAGGAACCAAATGAATCTGAACATGCGTACTATGAACGGTTATTGCAGGTGTTCAAGCAGTATAGTGGTTTTGAGAATATTGGTGACAAAGATATGGGACATTTTGTGTATCGGTTTGTATATGGCTTGAAACCGGAAATCAGTCAGATGATACAGCAGCACATGTTGTGTTGGCAAAGTAAGACAGTGGATGAAATTCTAAAGTACGTGAAATATTGTGGAGATGACATAGAGGCCAGGTGAAGGAAGCTAAAAGAGAAAATGATGTGGGCTCAAGTTAAATTGGCAGAGCAGCAGGAAGAGAAGGCAAATGAGCAAAATAATAATCCAGTGAAAGAACAGAGTCAGAATAATCAAGGAGCGAATGGTAATAAATTTAGGGGCGAATGGACAGAGAAGAAGCGAAAAAGAAGTTTCCTTGTCATGCGTGCGGAAAGCTTGGACATTGGAAGAACGAGTGTAAGAGTACTCAGAATAATAAGAATAATAATGGGCCGAATCAAAATTTAATCCCACAGATGCAGAATGAAGTACTTATGAATCAGCAGCAACAGGTAGTCACCTCACAATATCAGGTGCCACCAGCTCCTATGCCAAATTTTGTGAACCATCAAAGTTTCAGTGCGAACACCGGATTTCAAGGAGAAAGTGGTAAGAATAATAGAACAATTGCACAATATTTTTAGCAGAATGATGAAGAACGTTCAGATACTGCACAATGACGGTGCCTGAGGGGGGGAGGAAGAGGAGTGCGTGCTTGGTGCATCCTTGCCGGTAGATCAGTCAGGTCCATTTGTTGACGGGAAAGTAGAAGGTAAAGACATAACTTTCCTATTGGATACTGGTGCTACCAGGTCTTCTGTGAGAACAGCAGACATCCCAAACCTACCCCTCTCGGGAGAAACTATCCAAGTTGTAGGCGTATCTAGCCAACAGATTAGAACCCCTATCACCAAGCCAATGGAGGTGCACATTGGAAACGTCAAAGAAATGCATCGATTTGTAGTTTGTGATTCCAGTCCGATAAACCTGTTGGGAAGAGATCTTTTGTGCAAGATGAATTGCACGATCTATTGTACACCGGATGGTGTTGCTTTCCAAACTCCCGATGAGGATGTAGTCTATAAAATGATGCTGGCCAAACAGGGAACAGAGGTAGACAAAATGTTTTCATTAATAACCGAGAATGAATTGCCAGAAGAGTTAAGAACGACAGTCAATCCAGAAGTGTGGGATTTTACAGGAAAAGATATTGGGCTAATGAAAAATATAGACCCAGTTAAAGTGACAGTGAAGGAAGGTGCAGTGTATCCAAATACCCAACAGTACAAATAGAGTCCAGAAGTAAAAGCAGGAATTATTCCAGAAATTGAACGAATGGTTAAACAAGGTATTCTAAAAGAAGTGATGGGTAGTCCCTGTAATTCGCCAATAATGGGACTGAAAAAGCCTAGCGGAAAATACAGAATAGTGCAAGACCTACGGAAAATAAATAAAATTGTAATTCCCTGTTGTCCAATTGTGCCAAATCCAGCAGTGATCCTTTATCAGATACCATGGAATGCAGGATGGTTCACAGTAATTGATTTATGCCAAGCGTTCTTTTCTATTCCTTTACACCCAGACAGCCAGTATCTTTTTACGTTTAAATTTGAAGATCGAATTTATGCATTGTGTCGTGTTCCTCAAGGGTACACAGAAAGTCCTTCAATCTTTAATCAGATTTTGAAAAAGTGGCTAGAATCATTGATTATGCCTAGAAATTCTGTTCTGGTTCAGTACATTGATGACCTATTAGTGGCATCAAAAACGCGAGAAGATTGTGTCACAGATACAATTGCGTTACTGAACCATTTGGCTGAAGGAGGACACAAGGTGTCTCCAGAAAAATTACAGTTCTGTCGACAAGAAGTAAGATATTTAGGGCATAAAATAGAAAGAGGAGTTAGAAAAGTGACACCGGAAAGAATAAAAATAATCAAAGAAATGCAATTGCCACAGACTCAGAGAGAAATGAGAATGTTTCTGGGAGTGGTTGGATACTGCAGACAATGGATAAATGGATTTTCTATGTTAACGAAACCACTGATACAGATGATTCGGAAACGAGCAAAAGATCCGATTGATTGGAATGATGACTGCCTAGAGGCATTTGTGAAATTGCGAAATTGTCTGTGTGAGGCTCCTGCCTTGGGCATGCCAGACTATACAAAAGACTTTGCTTTGTTTTGTTGCGAAAGAGAAAATTGTGCACTTTCAGTCTTAACACAGAGACATGGATTGAGTCGGCGTCCAGTGGCATATTTTTCAGCCACATTGGACCCAGTGGCTTCAGCATTGCCTGGCTGCTTAAAAGCAGTAGCTGCTACTTGTATGAGTCTGGAGCAAAGTGAGTCGATAGTGATGGGACATCCGGTAAAGGTATTCGTTCCACACTCAGTTGAGATTCTTTTGACAAGGACAAGAACACAGCACCTCACTCCTAGCCGTTTGACAAAGTATGAAAGAGTGATTTTGGGAGCTGAAAACTAGACTGTGATAAGGTGTACGATTTTGAACCCAGCCACACTATTGCCAGACCCCTGTGATGAGGAAGTAAAAGATGAAAGTGATCATGATTGTTTGGACGTGACTGAGTTATGCACGAAGCCCCGCCCAGACATAAGGGAGACACCTTTGAAAGAAGCAGATCATGAGTTATTTGTAGACGGCTCCTGCCTTAGGACACAAGAAGGAGGTCTAAGTGCTGCATATGCTGTTTGCAAAATTTCGGGGGTAATTGAAGCATCCTGTTTACCTGAGGTCAAGTCTGCACAAGTTGCTGAATTGGTTGCCTTGACAATGGCATGTAAAAAGGGGAAAAATTGGAGAGTAACCATATTTATGGATAGTCAATATGGTTTCGGGATTGTGCATGACTTCGGCCAGCTTTGGATGCAAAGGGGATTTCTTACTTCCTCAGGGTCTCCTATCAGAAACAGCAAAAATGTAAAAGATTTGTTGGAAGCATTACAATTGCCAAAAGAAATAGCAATTGTAAAATGCGCTGCACATCAGTCAGGAAATTACTATGTGACTGCTGGCAATAATTATGCTGACCAAGTGGCGAAATACTGCGCTAAAAATGCAGTAGCCATAAACAGAAAAATTGAAACGGGTGAAACCAGATGCCAACTTATGTACTTCTCAGTACCAGAGACATGGGATGAGATTAGACAATTGCAGGAAGAAGTTGAGGAAAAAGAAAAAGAAATCTGGATAAAGGCGGCCTGTACCAAAAGACCACATGATGAAGTATGGGTGTATCTAGATGGAAGACCAGTCATGCCAGATTGTTTGCTTTCATGCAAAAATGGCGAGAGTATACCATGGAGCAACACACATAGGGAGAGACTCAATGATCAGGCTATTCAGACAGAGTTGGTACAATCCAAAGTTCAGGGTAGTCGCAGAGAGCCTTTGCCAAAGATGCTTAACCTGTCAACAGCAGAACCCAGGTAGAAAGACAGTGGTAAGCTGGGGAAAAATCGGAAAGGCAGAAGGACCCTCACCAGATTGCAGTTAGATTTCATTGAGTTACCCCCCTGCAACGGATTGAAATACGTACTTGTCATAGAATGCCTTTTCTCAAGATGGGTGGAAGCCTACCCTACTAGAAGAAATGACAGTCTTACAGGTGCAAAATTTTTGTTGAGGGAGTTGGTGCCACGGTTTGGTTTTCCGGTCACTTTGGAATCAGATAGAGGCCCTCATTTTAATAGTGAAATAATTCGATTAATCTGTGCTGCATTTAACATTGAACAAAAACTACACTGTGCTTATCGTCCAGAGGCTTCTGGAGTTGTTGAGCAAATGAATGGCACAATCAAGTCAAGATTGGGAAAGGTGTGTGCATCCACAAAGCTAAAATGGCCAGATGCATTACCTCTTGTATTGATGGGTCTCAGAAGCATCCCAGACAGAAAAACAGGAATGAGTCCACATGAGGTTCTCATGGGAAGAGCCATGAGACAGGCGATTATTCCTGGAAATAAACTAATGAGTATAACTGATGATCTGGTATTTGACTGTTGCAAAGGATTGGCTGAAATGATGCGTTCTATCTCTCATCAGGTTGGAGAAGACGCAGTCGAAAGACAGCCAGATCAAGCACATGATTTGAATCCTGGAGATTGGGTGCTAGTGAAGAAACACGCAAGGAAATCGTGTCTAGCACCAAGGTGGGACAAACCAAGGCAAGTCATACTAGTCACTACCACAGCAGTGAAGTGTGCAGGTTTGCCCAATTGGATTCACGCTAGCCATACCAGAAGGGTACCGAGCCCATCAGATCAACAAGAGCCACCACTGACTGAGCAGGCTGAAGCGTCAGGAGTTGTAAACTGTGAAGTTGAAGGATCTAGAGTGATAGATTCTGAAAGACAACCATATGATGAACAGCCCGAGCTAAGACAGGAAGAATGGATCCCAGTAATTGAAATAATTGATGATGCCATCGAAACCAGAAGAAGAACAGAACTGAAAAGACAGGAAGGTAGTCAGGAAGAGACAGGGGAAGAAGAACACACTCAGGTAAAAACAGAAAGAGACATAAACAAACCTGAGGAGGGAAAAAGAGAAGAACACGTTCAGGCAGAAGAAGAAAAGTTTGAATTAAGACCTGAACAGGACCAGATAGAGTTAGAAGAACAAACTCAGGCAGAAGAAGAAAGATTTGAAGTAAGACCCGAGCAGGATCAGACAGAATTAGAAGAACAAGCTCAGGAAGAAGTAGAACAAAATACGGTAGAACCTGAGCAGGAAGAAGCAAAAGAAGGTACAAGCACAGAAAACAGAGAAATAGAACAGATTGTGCCCAGAATAAATGAAATAAAAAGAACCTTACAAGGAGATAAGGAAGGTGAAAAAGCAGTACAAATTAAAAGAGTCAGAAAGGGAGACAATTGGCCAACTGTAGTAAAGAAACTAAAATATCACCTGAGAAAATCTGAAAAGAAACCAGAGCAAGTGAACGAAATAACAAGTCAAACAAGACCTAAGCAAACTTTAGCAAAAATAACTCGAAGAAGTCCAAAATTGAGAAATTTAAACAGAAAATACAAGACTCCAGAGTGGACATACGTAATTCTTGAAGAATTTGAGTCTCTGGATCTGTCTGATGAGACAGAAGAAGTCCATATTGCACAAATTGACGAAAGCCAATTGAAACCTCCTTAAGAGCGAAAAGAAAGACAAAGACTGAAAAGGGAAAAGATAGAGAAAAGAAATGTTCTCAGTAATAAAATGGCCGACAATGAAGTGAACGGAAAACCAAAATGTGGAGTAAAAAGAAAATGTCTTAGATTTTGTTTTTGTAGTATTTTATTAGCAGTAGTAGGATGGCTATTCCTAACAGTAGGGGTACCTTTGATAATGAAAACAAGTAACGAGAATAATACAGATACCAATGTTAAGGTAGATAGATTAAGAGAAAATAAATTAGAAATAGGAGTAGAAAATGATGCAGACTATCACAATGAATCAGACTATAATACGTCCTCTAATGTGTTTATTAAATTGTTATTTCAGTATGTTAGCACCATGGAAATTGACAATTGTTATGTATGTATGAAGTTGCCCTCATCAGTGTCAGAAGGGATTACATATCACCATATACCTTTAACTTATGGTGTGTCATGTAGTATTTTATCAAGTTTATTTTACACTAAAGGGAGATTGCAGTTTTTTTATTCTTATTTAGATGTAGTATTTTCTGAACTACCCATTAGAAAGAATATGAATCCAGTAGCTAGTAGTAAAAACGCACAGTTTATGGGCAAATTTTTCATAACAATGAGTTTGATAGATTTAGTTTAGGCACATAAAGATAATCTAACATGTACATTGAGAAAAGAAGAAAAAGGTTTTTTGGATTTAGTAGAAGAAAGGAGACAGGATTTAATGAGGAAGGCAACTACACAGAAAACCCATGTACCTCCATGGGTTGGGAAGGAGGGAATCTATGCAAGTGGCAAGGCTCTTGCTGCGATGTCCCTGGACTTTGTGAAAAGGGGAAAATTCTGCCTCCATAGATTAAAGACAGATTATAACAATAATTACATTGGTTCCAGTGAATGTGAACATAACTTCCTAATATTAGGAGGATGGGGACTAAAAGGGGAACTGATCCTGTGTTTCCAGGAGTGTATTATGTTTGTGGGAGCAATGCCTATTACAGGTTACTTGCAAGATGGTACGGAAGCTGTTATTTTGGAATAGTTTTTCCAAAAATGTATCATGTAGATAAAATCAGTGGAACCAATGGGAATTTTAATGGACTAACACGTAAAAGAAAGGCTAGTTTTTCTGAAATTGTAGGAGATATTTTTAGTGCACTGATACCCTCAGTTGGAGTCATCCTAAATTCACAGAAAATTTGTAAGTTATCAACCATAGTTGATCGTCTTTCTACAGATACTGCAGGAGGATTTTTAATGATTAACACAGAAATGGTTGCAATTAGATCAATGGTTTTACAGAACCGTCTTGCTCTTGATATATTGTTAGCAAAAGAAGGTGGAGTCTGTGGCATGTTGAAAGTTCAACATTGCTGCACTTATATTCTGGACAAGAGCAGAGAAATTAAAGGATATATTGAAAATATTACGGGAATGCATAAAGAATTGACCCAACTGGAGGTTGACAGTGTGTGGGGAAGACTAACAAAAAGTATAACATCAATAGGGAAATGGTTTGTTGGGTTTGGGAAAAGTTTTCCAGGTCAAATAATAATACCATTAGTGATGATAATAACAATAGTGATGTTAATAATGATTACATATAGATGTTGTAGAAAAGGTACGAAAGGAAAGGTACACTTGAACAGAAAAGGAAAGGGACAGACACGTAAGAGAAAGTACGAGGAAATACGCTTGGAAGAAATGAAAGGCCGGTTATATAAGAAGATGCGAGATTTAGAAGGAAATGAGATAGTTGATGAAAAGTTGGGAGGTCAAATAGAGAAAACTGAGAAGTGTTAAAGTTGGTATCTGGGATGGATGGGAAATTTTGTGATGGCTTAATATGCCATCAGAGAGGGGATTGATGGAGCAAGGACTCGGACATGAGACTTGCTCGGTAGCAATCCTCTCGTTTTAACTTACTAGCGAATTACTAACAACGTGTCTTGTGATTAATAATACGCATTTTCATTATACGTGGGAAAAGAATGAAGCTTGCCTATGTGTTTACTAACTGCAATAACACGGACGTAGGACTAGAACGCATTTTAACACGCGATCTTTACTGCGCGTGCGTCTACTGCACCTACGTAGTATGACGAAAATAATGCTTGGAGGGAAATTCTGGCGCTTGCGCAAAGAGCTATAAAATGGCCGCTTGAAAGCTCACATGCATGGCACCTGCTTTGCTGAAATTAGAAAATGAGTTTACACTAACGCAAATGCAGAAAGAGAAATAATAAATGATATGGGTTAGAGTAGAGGTTGGTGGTATACAGTGAAATCATTTATTTTTGAGAATAACATTTCTCCTTTTGACTTTATTATTAGTGCGTATTTGGGCCTGTTAAAGTTGTCTGAGTCGAGCAGACTGACGTGGTGCAAAGCATGCGCCCTGGTGCGGAAGCTTGGAGGATGACTAAGGATTTGTCACGCGTCCAAGGTCGGCGGAGATGTGCCCTGGGAACATGAGGGTGAAGAGTTCATATGAAGGAACTTATTCGAGAAAACTGTTACAATTGTATTAATAAAGTTTAAAGATGTATGGGAAAGGAAGGGCGGAATAAAAGTTTGAGGGGAGGAGTTTGGGAACAATGGTTTAAAGAAATAAATGAAGTATAAGCATGGTGTGATGATCATCCCCCCCTCGCCTGTCCAATCAGAAGTTAGCATTCTGTAAAAATGAAACATTAATGGGTGGTACATGCCTATGGAAAGGTATAATTGAGGTAGTCTAGTTAGATGAAAGGAGAAGGAAGCTTTTGGAGCGTGTTGAAGAAGCCTGAGAACTGAGAGCGGGTGGTGCTGATGCTCTGAAATACTGATGAAGAAATCGAATGCAGAACCATCTACTTAATTTGGGTGGGTTAGAAAGAAGATCGCGGAAGAACCACGAGGAGGAAGAGAGTGTCAGAGAGGGGTGCGACGTAGTCGTCGGTATCTAGAGAGGTGAAGTATCCTGTCCTGATTCCTGTCCTGAAGTCTTTGTCTCCTGATCTGTCCTGGGAGGCCCTTACCAGCCCTTTGTCCAGGGGGTTGGTCTTCACACCATACTTTGGTAACTATGAAATTCATCGTTTGATAAATGCTCTTCTATCTCTATCCTCTTCTTTCTGAGCATAGTTATTGTGTGGATCTGAATTGATAAATGTTATCTGAAATATTTTTGAATTGGCACTCCCGTGAATGAGGGTGTTTGTACTGAAACGCTTTGAGATGGTTCAAAACCCCTAATTTAGATAAAGATTTAAAAACTTACTGAGTCTGTTATTATTTTATTTTTATTAAGAAATGTATAATAAGTTATGTCAATTATCGCCATCAACTAGTTCCACCTAACTGGTCCATTGACCAGAGGAAAGAACTGTTTGATCAGTGAAAGGTTTAGTTAAAGAAGCAAAAACTAGATCTTGAGGTATGAGAAACATTATAAACTAAAAAGTTCCAGTGGTCTACTTAGCGCAGAACGGAAGCGAGTTGTATGGGCCCAGGTGAGTATATGGTAGTGGAGTATCTGTTGCTAGTACGCCGCTGGATCAACGGCGATAGGAAAACTAGCGCTAACCTAGGTTAGCGATAGTCATCGCCATTTCTTGGTAATATGCCCCTCTGTCCCTTTCTAGCTCAGCGTGAATGGCACTGTGCTAATCCTATGTTTAAAGACTTTGATAGAAAAGCAGACATTTGAGGTGAGCAGATCTAGAGTGTCGCTGGTGTTGAGAGTGCTCCATACAGTAGCTGCTTTCCACCTAAACTTGAAAACTACGCAAAGTTCTCTACTTTGTTGCATATATATATATATGTGCTGACTATTTAAATATACTACGTAATTATACTCTGTTCTCTGCTAACCATGTAAACTTAATAATGTTTTTGTGGGGTCCTCAATGAACCATTGTATGCTCTCAAAAGCAGAACAGCTTTGCATATAGAAATACTCAACTCCTCCAGACGGTATGAAAACCCTTACAATTCCATATTCTCTCGGACTTGTATCATTGCCCATCATACGCCCAAAGTTTGGCTCCTTCCAGGTAAAATGGATGCCTTGCAGTCCGCATCGCAGTTGCCTCATGAGGATGAGATGATGTTGTGACAATGGGTTTATCTTTATGAAACTAATTGGAAACTGGATCTATGAAATAAGTCATAAAAATGGTGAAGAAACTGAATGATTAGGCTATTACTTGATGCAAAGCTGTTATACTTTTTGGAGCTCACAATGGTTCTCTGAGGCCCCCCAAAAGCACATTAATTACATTTTCTCTGGATAGGCACTATTGGGGTTATTAGTGTTTGCCTTGAGGTCAGCCAAAATTGCACTGGCCAACTGCTTTTTGCACTGTATGGAATGGTATGCTATGTACCTATACTATGTAACTTATCATAATCATGATATTTATAGCACGCTTTACTACCTGTTATGTTATGTTGATTTGTACAGCACACTAATAACGCAAGAGGGTATATCCAGGCACTTGAGCAGGTATGCAAGTGTGTTGTCCCAAGGTGCTTATACGAAGAACCAGGTCTTCAGCTTCTTGCAGACTCAAGAAGTGAGGAGGAGGCTCTGATGTTGAGGGAGGTCGTTCCATGTCTTGGCTGTGATATAGGAAAATGAGCGACCTTCAGTTTTGCTTTTGCGGGTGCGCAGCGTGTGAGTGAGTGAGAGTGAGTGAGGAAGAGCGTAGGCGTCTGGTGGGTTGATGAAAGTGTGTGGTGGCTGTTCAGGTATTCTGGTCCTGTGTTGTGTAGGGCTTTATATGTGTGTGTGTGAGAAGTTTGAGTTGGCTGCGCTTGTGAATGGGGAGCCAGCAAAGATTTCTGAGGTGCGGTATGATGTGGGTGCGGCGTAGGAGGTCGAGTATGAGTCTTGCAGCAGTGTTCTGGATGGTCTGGAGACTATGTAGAGGCTTAACATAATTATTAACCAATAATGGGAAGAGATGTGATCCTTGTGAAATTTGAAACTTGACCTTCTTAGGGACAGATCCTCATTTACCCCTGCGTGATCTTACCTTTCCTGTTTTCGATAAAAGATTGGAACCGCGTTACTGCAGTATCCCTACCACCTTCTTCATCTCGTATATCACGGTACTGAGTGTCTGCTGAAAGACACTGCATAGAGGTCTGGAACCATAAGAAGGGCCGGATCTCTTATGTCCATATTGTCAAAAATGGAGGTCTGTGCATACAGTGGAGAGGATTCACTGCCTGTCCCCGTTCTAAACCCCGCTGTCAGGAACACAACAAGTCACTGCTTCAACATGTTAATGAAGTAGTAATCTTGCAGCTTTCTCACTGATCTTCAAAAGGCAACGTACATCTATAATGGGTCAATAACTCCTCAGGTTACTGGTGTCTAGCGTGTCTTTTTTATCAGGGGTTACATACACTTCTTTTCATTCTGAAGGTATTTCACTCATCTGTTGGAATCCATTACCTAAATGTCCTATAGTTGGGATAGGATTTCTGCTCCTTCGGTTGCCAGTTTAGAGGGTCACGGGTCTGCAGAACCGGCTGCTGGACTAAGACTATTTACAATCTGGATGCTGTCAAATGGAGGAGCTTCAGTGAGGTCACATTGGGCTGAGTTTGTTCCAGGCATTGATTTTCCCAGACTAGGACCTGTATTAAACTTGGCAGATGCTGCTTTCCCTCAATATTAGCTTCAATGTTCAAGATCTTTTCATAAAAATAATTCTGTAAAGTGTTGCACCAGTCACTGGCCTTGTTTATCACTGCTTTGCATAACTCAGTGTTAGCTAAATATGTCTTGAATATTTCTTTAGGGACATTCCTAGACAGACGACGAGGGAAAACTAATTATTTATTTATTTTTCCCTCATGGTCATCTGTCGCATGCCCCCCCCCCCCCCAACCCGGCCCACCGCTCTTTCCTGCATGGGCCGCACCTGCCCAGTGGCATTGATTATCTCTTTCTTCTGTGTCTCAGGCATAGATTATTTTATACCGACTCTTCACATGTTTTAGAAATCAATAGCTATCCTCTCACTTTTCTTTATGCCATTAGCTTTCAGGTCTTCTTACTTGTCTTTTCATCCCATGAAAGTCTGAGGTGAACCAGCTATTAGTTTGAGGTGATCTTTGCATCTGTGCAGTTTGATGGGGCTACCTCGTTGACAAAGCTCCAAAGGGTCTTATATATACTTCAGTAAGACTTGATGCAAGTTGCTCTTAGTGCCCATCAGATGAGCTGAGAGGACTTTCCTCAGAATCCTTACATTCAGAGTCTTAAAGTCACATATTCTACTAGTTTGCTGGTACGGGTAGGGTTCTCACACAGCTACACCATGCAATCACGCGTACAACTTAAATATGCTAAGTGCATAGGTATAGTATGTAGCTCTTATATCAGTTTTAAAATCCTAATTATGTAACTATACCATACATCTATATTAACAATGAAACTAGGTAACACAACTGTGTAAATATATTAACTGTGTAACTACGTGAACTATGTACCTTGCTCGTCGGCACCGGTTGAAGCCACATCAGTAATGGTGGGGCTTTGGAGACAGGAAGGCTCTCTATCTTCCTGACTTCTACGGCCATCGGTGGTGGCACATACTGTACCTTCAGACACTGTAATGGGAGGAGTATTGGTCCTGCCGCTGGCATCTGACGTGCTATCGCTGGTAGATGGAGAGCCGGTGGCAGGAGTATCACTGCCAGTCAAGGGCTTGGCATTGGTGGTAGTGGCAGAGTTCATGCACATGGGACTGGCACAATCAGTAGAAGTGTTACCAGGGATGGGCGAAGCGATGGACGCAACAGTAGTTCTATCTGCAAAGGACGAGTCATTAGTAATATTGAATAATTGGTTTTTATAAAGAGCTTCTAACCAAAGTTATATTTTTGTGGTGCTGTGTTTGAGGAGATAGATGGCAGTAGACCGCCATCTATCACCTGAAACGCAGCACCACATCGTTATTCGGAGTCATTCTTCGGGGGCTGGGAAAGCATGAATCAAACTAAAACAGCATCAAAGTCCCAGTGGTCCAAGGGTTATGTGAGGACGCTCAGGGGTTGTAATGAAAAGCACAGTTCTACAACAGATGGGCCTGTCTTCCCTGTGAGGATGAGACACCTTTTGAAATTAGAAGAACCTCATCTGTTGGAAAGATACATGACTTTAATATAGAGGGGCTAGATACTGGAGAAGAGGCTGGTCTGAAGGGTCAGTCTTCAAGGCAAGTGACCTTCTAGGAATGACATCATGCCATTACATGGCACGCCTGCAAGGGCGACCGCTGCTCAACAAGAACAGCTTGCCATCCAGGTAGGCAGGTGTGCTCTGTGAGGTTTACATAAGTGTTGAGGTTGACTTGGAGACAATGACATTAATAAAGAGTAGGTGAGATGCGCTTCCAGCATTTGAACACCTCACCTTTGCAGCAGAGATTTCAGCATGTTAGGGCCAGTCTCGTGCATATGGAACCAATATCAAGAAGACGCCATCACACAATGAAGAGCAGAAGGGCTAGTTTGATCCTCAGCAATCTTTGTATGTTCTACTATAAACAAGTTAGTTATCAATATTGCCTTCAAGTCGGAGTTGAAAATTACTGCTGGAATTTTACTTGGACTTGGCCCTCAGGTGTGCTGAAGGACAGAGTGTAGGTGATGGATAGACATCTGATGCTGGCTAGAATGGGTTCTGTCGCTCCTAGCAGCACCTCTGTACCTACCAGAAGCACCTCTGTCCCTCCTACCAGCAGCCCCTCTGTCCCTACCAGCAGCACCTCTGTCCCTCCTAGCAGCACCATGGTCCCTACCAGCAGCACCTCTGTACCTACCAGCAGCACCTCTGTACCTACCAACAGCACCTCTGTTCCTCCTACCAGCACCTCCGTACCTACCAAGAGCGCCTCTGTCCCTACCAGCAGCACCTCTGTCCCTACTAGCAGCACCTCTGTACCTACTACCATTTATGTGTCAATGTATAAAACCAGAAAGACAGGTCAGTGCCAAGCAAAAGACCAAGTGCACCCATAAAACACCCAGACAAAAAGGCAAAGGGAGGACCTTGCGTAAGCAACCACCAAGGAGTAATTGGCCTATTCTCGACAATTTGCTCACATATCGTCAGCGGCACCTCACCTCTGCAATGGAGGGAACCACCACCCAGACAAATTCAAGAGGAATGTTGTGTCTATGTGTGTATAGTTAATCTGATGGTATTTTGTATATAGAACACATCTCTATCAACCCCCAGAGGGTCCCCTAAGGGGCAGGAGAGGGTTCTTCCTCACAAGAAAAAAAGGTTACAAATGAGTTGCATAGGGCCTCCAGCAATTTAGTCTTTAATAATGCCCGCACTCATGATTTAAAAAAACATACCATGTATTAGACCATTTTAAATAGAACAGCTGACATGTTCCATTGCTGGGCGAATGCATACCAGCAAGCCACCGGAGGAAACCATAGATTTTTCCCAGAGACACTTCACAGCTCTAAGTCTGTACGCATTCCATGGTCAATGCTTTGTCCACTTAGATCAGCACCTGACACTGGAGCCACAAAACCCGGGTGCACCGGCAGCAACCGAAAGGCTGCCTTAATGTTGTACTTCACCATCATTGACCCTAGCTTAAACAAGCATGTCAATGCCACCGCGTCATCCACCGTACCAAAGAAATCATTCACGAACTAACCCACCAGCCAGGACAAATGCTGAATTAAGTGAAACTCCCCTGGCTCTTTTTTGGGACAACCCCAACTGGTGAAATAATCAGACCATCCATAGGTCAAAGCTCAAAAGTACTCTACATTCTCCACTCCTCCACTTCTATGCAGAGCTTCATACTCACCCTTCAGGATGCTTCTCAGCTGATCTTAAGTGCTCTGCCCATCTCTGTACTCTGGGATGCTCATAACCTAAATGGAACCTGTCACAAAACCTTGAACTAACAACAGTATTCAGGTAAAAACTAAAACAATATGGCAGGACCTACAGATGAATTGGCTATCAGACGTTTGCCATCAGCCCCTGCATTACCCTTTTCCCCCTATTGCAGCTGCCTGTTCCCAACTGCCAACTTGACTGAAGCACTGCAGAATGAAATCCCTTACCTTGTACTTTGAACACTCATGTTTGAACTTACAATACTCCCTGTTACAAAAGGTCCTATTTTGGGCCCAAGATGCTCCCACCTGTAGCAGCTCACCTTTGTATCTTCTGTGGGTGGGCCACACTTGAAAGGGCCAACATAATGCTGGCGGACACTAACCATATAGGTTTTAGGCGCCAACACATAAGTATCTAACTCTTCCCACTTCCGAGCGGTATAGTCCCACACAGATGGACCTCTTATTCCCACACAGATGGACCTCTTATTCCAACACAGATGGACCTCCTATTCCCACACAGATGGACCTCTTATTCCAACACAGATGGACCTCTTATTCCAACACAGATGGACCTCCTATTCCCACACACATGGACCTCGTATTCCCGCACAGATGGACTCTTATTCCAACACAGATGGACCTCTTATTCCCACACAGATGGACCTCTTATTAATGCACAGATGGACTCTTATTCCCATGCAGATGGACCTCTTATTCCAACACAGATGGACCTCTTATTAATGCACAGATGGACCTCTTATTCCCACAAAGATGGACCTCTTATTCCAACACAGATGGACCTCTTATTAATGCACAGATGGACCTCTTATTCCCACACAGATGGACCTCTTATTCCAACACAGATGGACCTCTTATTCTCGCACAGATGGACTCTTATTCCAACACAGATGGACCTCATATTCCCACACAGATGGACCTCTTATTAATGCACAGATGGACTCTTATTCCCACGCAGATGGACCTCTTATTCCAACACAGATGGACCTCTTATTAATGCACAGATGGACCTCTTATTCCCACACAGATGGACCTCTTATTCCAACACAGATGGACCTCTTATTAATGCACAGATGGACCTCTTATTCCCACACAGATGGACCTCTTATTCCAACACAGATGGACCTCTTATTAATGCACAGATGGACTCTTATTCCCACGCAGATGGACCTCTTATACCAACACAGATGGACCTCTTATTAATGCACAGATGGACCTCTTATTCCCACACAGATGGACCTCTTATTCCAACACAGATGGACCTCTTATTAATGCACAGATGGACCTCTTATTCCCACACAGATGGACCTCTTATTCCAACACAGATGGACCTCTTATTCTCGCACAGATGGACTCTTATTCCCGCACAGGTGGACCTCTTATTAATGCACAGATGGACCTCTTATTCCCACACAGATGGACCTCTTATTCCAACACAGATGGACCTCTTATTAATGCACAGATGGACCTCTTATTCCCGCACAGATGGACCTCTTAAACCCACACAGATGGACCGCTTATTCCCACACAGATGGACCTCTTATTCCCACACAGATGGACCTCTTATTCCCACACAGATGGACCTCTTATTAATGCACAGATGGACCTCTTATTCCCACACAGATGGACCTCTTATTAATGCACAGATGGACCTCTTATTCCAACACAGATGGACCTCTAATTCCAACACAGATGGACCTCTTATTAATGCACAGATGGACCTCTAATTCCAACACAGATGGACCTCTTATTAATGCACAGAGGGACCTCTTATTCCAACACAGATGGACCTCTAATTCCAACACAGATGGACCTCTTATTAATGCACAGATGGACCTCTTATTCCCACGCAGATGGACCTCTTATTCCAACACAGATGGACCTCTTATTAATGCACAGATGGACCTCTTATTCCCACGCAGATGGACCTCTTATTCCCGCACAGATGGACCTCTTATTCCAACACAGATGGACCTCTTATTAATGCACAGATGGACCTCTTATTCCCACGCAGATGGACCTCTTATTCCAACACAGATGGACCTCTTATTAATGCACAGATGGACCTCTTATTCCCACGCAGATGGACCTCTTATTCCCGCACAGATGGACCTCTTATTTCCGCACAGATGGACCTCTTATTCTCGCACAGATGGACCTCTTATTCCCGCACAGATGGACCTCTTATTCCCGCACAGATGGACCTCTTATTAATGCACAGATGGACCTCCAATTCCCACACAGATGGACCTCTAATTCCAACACAGATGGACCTCTTATTAATGCACAGATGGACCTCTTATTCCCGCACAGATAGACACAGATGGACCTCTTATTCCAACACAGATGGACCTCTTATTCCAACACAGATGGACCTCCTATTCCCACACACATGGACCTCTTATTCCAACACAGATGGACCTCTTATTCCCGCAGAGATGGACCTCTTATTCCCACACAGATGGACCTCTTATTAATGCACAGATGGACCTCTTATTCCCACACAGATGGACCTCTTATTCCAACACAGATGGACCTCTTATTAATGCACAGATGGACCTCTTATTCCCGCACAGATGGACCTCTTATTCCCACACAGATGGACCTCTTATTCCAACACAGATGGACCTCTTATTCCCACACAGATGGACCTCTTATTCCCACACAGATGGACCTCTTATTAATGCACAGATGGACCTCTTATTCCCACACAGATGGACCTCTTATTAATGCACAGATGGACCTCTTATTCCCACACAGATGGACCTCTTATTCCCGCACAGATGGACCTCTTATTCTAACACAGATGGACCTCTTATTCCAACACAGATGGACCTCTTATTCCGGCACAGATGGACTCTTATTTCCGCACAGATGGACCTCTTATTCCAACACAGATGGACCTCTTATTCCCACACAGATGGACCTCTTATTCCCGCACAGATGGGCCTCCTATTCCCGCACAGATGGACCTCTTATTCCCGCACAGAAGGACCTCTTATTCTAACACAGATGGACCTCTTATTCTAACACAGATGGACCTCTTATTCCAACACAGATGGACCTCTTATTCCAGCACAGATGGACCTCTTATTCTCGCACAGATGGACTCTTATTCCCGCCCAGATGGACCTCTTATTCCCACACAGATGGACCTCTTATTCCCACACAGATGGACCTCTTATTCCCGCACAGATGGACTCTTATTCCCGCACAGATGGACCTCTTATTCCAACACAGATGGACCTCTTATTCCCACACAGATGGAACTTTTATTCCCGTACAGATGGACTCTTATTCCTACACAGATGGACTCTTATTCCCACACAGATGGACCTTTTATTCCTGCACAGATGGACCTCATATTCCCACACAGATGAACCTCTTATTCCCACACAGATGGACTCTTATTCCTGCACAAATGGACCTCTTATTCCCACACAGATGGACCTCTTATTCCAACACAGATGGACTTCTTATTCCCACACAGATGGACCTCTTATTTCCACACAGATGGACCTCTTATTCTCGCACAGATGGACCTCTTATTCCCACGTAGATGGACCTTTTATTCCCGCACAGATGGACCTTTTATTCCCACACAGATGAACCTCTTATTCCCGCACAGATGGACTCTTATTCCCGCACAAATGGACCTCTTATTCCCGCACAGATGGACCTCTTATTCCCACACAGATGGACCTCATATTCCCACACAGATGAACCTCTTATTCCCGCACAGATGGACTCTTATTCCCGCACAAATGGACCTCTTATTCCCACACAGATGGACCTCTTATTCCAACACAGATGGACTTCTTATTCCCACACAGATGGACCTCTTATTTCCACACAGATGGACCTCTTATTCCCGCACAGATGGACCTCTTATTCCCACGCAGATGGACCTTTTATTCCCGCACAGATGGACCTTTTATTCCCGCACAGATGGACCTCTTATTCCCACACAGATGGACCTCTTATTCCCACACAGATGGACCTCTTATTCCCACACAGAAGGACCTCTTATTAATGCACAGATGGACCTCCTATTCCCACACAGATGGACCTCTAATTCCAACACAGATGGACCTCTTATTAATGCACAGATGGACCTCTTATTCCCGCACAGATGGACCTCTTATTCACGCACAGATAGACCTCTTATTCACGCACAGATGGACTCTTATTCCCACACAGATGGACATTTTATTCCCACACAGATGGACTCTTATTCCCGCACAGGTGGACCTCTTATTCCAACACAGATGGACCTCTTATTCACGCACAGATGGACCTCTTATTCCCGCACAGATGGACTCTTATTCCCGCACAGGTAGACCTCCTATTCCCACACAGATGGACATTTTATTCCCACACTGGTGGACCTTTTATTTCCGCACAGATGGACCTCTTATTCCTGCACAGATGGACCTCTTATTCCAACACAGATGGACCTCTTATTCCCGCAGAGATAGACCTCTTATTCCTGCACAGATGGACCTCTTATTAATGCACAGATGGACCTCTTATTCCAGCACAGATGGACCTCTTATTTCAGCACAGATGGACCTCTTCTTTCCGCACAGATGGACCTCTTATTCCCGCACATATGGACTCTTATTCCCACACAGATGGACTCTTATTCCAACACAGATGGACCTCTTATTCCCACACAGATGGACCTTTTATTCCCGTACAGATGGTCTCTTATTCCTACACAGATGGACTCTTCTTCCCACACAGATGGAACTTTTATTCCAGCACGGATGGACTCCTATTCCCACACAGATGGACCTCATATTCCCACACAGATGAACCTCTTATTCCCGCACAGATGGACTCCTATTCCCGCACAGATGGACCTCTTATTCCCACACAGATGGACCTCTTATTCCAACACAGATGGACCTCTTATTCCAACACAGATGGACCTCTTATTCCCAAACAGATGGACCTTTTATTCCCGCACAGATGGACTTTTATTCCCACACTGATGGACCTCTTATTCCCGCACAGATGGACCTCTTATTCCAACACAGATGGACCTCTTATTCCCGCACAGATGGACTTTTATTCCCACACAGATGGACCTCTTATTCCCGCACAGATGGACCTCTTATTCCAACACAGATGGACCTCTTATTCCAACACAGATGGACCTCTTATTCCCACACAGATGGACCTCTTATTTCCACACAGATGGACCTCTTATTCCCGCACAGATGGACCTCTTATTCCAACGCAGATGGACCTCTTATTCCCAAACAGATGGACCTTTTATTCCCGCACAGATGGACTTTTATTCCCACACTGATGGACCTCTTATTCCCGCACAGATGGACCTCTTATTCCAACACAGATGGACCTCTTATTCCAACACAGATGGACCTCTTATTCCCACACAGATGGACCTCTTATTCCAACACAGATGGACCTCTTATTCCCACACAGATGGACCTCTTATTCCAACACAGATGGACCTCTTATTCCAACACAGATGGACCTCTTATTCCAACACAGATGGACCTCTTATTCCCACACAAATGGACCTCTTATTCCCACACAGATGGACTTCTTATTTTCACACAGATGTACCTCGTATTCCCACACAGATGGACCTCTTATTCCCACACAGATGGACCTCGTATTAATGCACAGATGGACCTCGTATTAATGCACAGATGGACCTCCTATTCCCACACAGATGGATCTCTTATTCCAACACAGATGGACCTCTTATTCCAACACAGATTGACCTCTTATTCCCACACAGATGCACCTCTTATTAATGCACAGATGGACCTCCTATTCCCACACAGATGGATCTCTTATTCCAACACAGATGGACCTCTTATTCCAACACAGATTGACCTCTTATTCCCACACAGATGCACCTCTTATTAATGCACAGATGGACCTCCTATTCCCACACAGATGGATCTCTTATTCCAACACAGATGGACCTCTTATTCCAACACGGATGGACCATTTATTCCACTCCATTCCCCCTTCCTTCCGATTATCACCAAATACCTATGGGGCCTCACCACATGGCCCTGCCCAACAGTGACACTCCCTGCCCCTTGCACACCACCTACTGGCACACCACTGTCCTTCTTTAATCTGTGGTGAGGAACAGACTAAAACCACGGTTGCCCCACCTTCCACAGGCCTCAGCTGCACTCTGGCCCTCCTCGTCATGTACGCTTGATTGAGGACTCCCAGTTTTAATAAGTCCTCCCGCCTCTCCTCGTGAAGAGCCAACAAGGCCTTCATTAGAGCCTTACTAATCTTTAGATCAAAAACTGTGTTCACAACCCCATCTACCTCTTCCTCAATTCCCCTAAATCCACCCAGCCCACTGCCACTGGACAAACCGAACTGGGATGACCGCTGTGCTGGTAGCCAGAGCAAAAGGAGTCTGCAGCGGGTTAGCACATCATACTAGCCCCTCTTGACCCTGCCCTGCCCCACCTGCTACACTCTGGGAAGCATCACCCACCTGAAATGTATGAGGGGAGAGCTCCCCTGTCTCCTCCAGGTGTACCATGTGTGCCTAAAGTTCACCAATGTACAATACGTACACACTGAACTTGTGAATGGGATACTTGGAAGGGGCATACCCTGGTCAGTGTCAGAGGAGTGATAAAGAACTTACCTGAAAATGTTGTACACACTATTCACCCCTTCGTGGGCCTCATGCTTAAGCTCTCAGGTCTTGCGCCTAAGGTCTGGACTAACAAAGACATGGAAATAGGACTAGCAGCATCCTATCACTCCCTCAAAAACAATCTAACAGAGCATCTGTTAGTGAAGGAAGGCCTCCAGACATGCACACCCAGCATGCACAAGGTCAGCAGTGAGGTCAGCAGACCACCTTCCTGCAGGATGGACTGATCCACCTCTATTCAGAAAGACTTAATTGAGGTAACTTGACCACCTGGCTCAGGTGATCAATTCACAGCAAAGCAGCCAGTCCGTCTTCTCTGTCTGTGATAGAGGAACCAGGTGACAGAGAGGGCTTCTTGTATGGATGTAAGTAGTATTTCTATAGCCAGAACCTAGCTGAAAGGTAAAGGGCAGCACTGTGAAAGGGTATTCTGTCCAAAGAATATGAGATTCTAGTCTATGTCTGGATCTTCACCCCTAAACCCACTAAGAAGAGAACTCCTGATATGATCCACAGCTTTGGGCAAAGTCCAGTAATCCCCAAGCTGAAGGCCTTCTAGAAAGAGAAGTAAAACTTTTCGAACATTCGGAAACTGCAGTCTATTTTAAAAATCAAACATCATATCATGTAGCCTGGTTACAGTGCTTAAGAGAATGGCATTAGCTATTGCTGACAAGGCACCCTTCTATCCTCTATTGAACCCTAGGTGGAGGGGAATATTGTTAAGTGGCAGGTCAAGAAGGAAACAATGTATGTAAGTATTTGGTAATTGTAATGCGTGAACCTAGCTGAAAGGCAGCGGAGTGTTGTACGGGGTCAAAGGTAAAGAAACAGTCAACACAAGTGATTGAAGGGTAGATGGTTTCCAAGGGTGAAAGCTGACTTCCTGCATGGTGATGTAGTGTCTTTAGAGAGGTGCGCCCTCAGTTCTTTCTTAAATTGGAGTATGGTTGGGCAGTCCCGAAGGATATGGGATGTCACTCAAGATCCAGGGTGCATAGATAGAGAAGGCCTGTTGCCTTGTTTTTTTCACTTTTTTGCTCTTCCTCAATGCAGCCTGCGTGTGTCCAGGCTGCCCGTGTGCCGAGAGCCACCAGAGATGGTAACTTGACACCCAGATAGGCAGGGGTGCTAGTTCTGGAGATGGTGCGGTCCATCACAATGAGCTAGTCGAGTCGAGTTCCATCAGAAGGGAGGTGATGTGATCATAGTTCTTCATGCTCTTGATGAGGCACTATGTGGCATGTATGATGCCTTGAAGGAACCCGTGTGGAGTTTGGGAGGCCATGTAGCCAGACATTGACATCCTCCAGGTGCAAGATTCCAAGGGTCTGGACAGCAGGTCTGAAGTTGCCTTCTGGGAGGAAAGGGTCCGCTTTGTTAGTAGAAAAAGCTGGAACCACGTTGTCTTGGCAATGTGTTTCTTGAGGGCGAGGTCGGTGTCTGGGTTGAATTAAAATATCTTGGTATTGCCTGAACGTATGGTTCCAGGACTTGAGATGTACGAATCTGGTGCAGTCTGGGAAATATAAGCCACTATGGACTCAAAGTCACGTGCTGCAGGAACTTTATATACAAGTAATTATCATTAATCTGAATCCACTCACCTGTGCTCAAGGCAGTATGCCGAAACGCGTAAGGAAGCAGTCCATGCTGTGTTCTCTTCTTTGAAATAAAACGTCGGTTGTTTCAGGAATTGGGCTTCTGCACTGTTTGTGGATGTGTGTTTCCGGGCTGCTCCATCCCCGTTTAAGCTGAAGCCGCCCTGCAGGGTTGGGGGCTCCCATTTATGGAGACTTTGTGTTTGGATATATATATTGCAAGTCACTGAGGAGTTAATTTATAAGGTCACGGAACTCGATATGGCTGGGGGGTGTTTTCTTTCTCATAATACATGTCCAGACTATTATACTTCCATCGTAAAGCTTAAATTGTTTATATGTCGCTCCTTCTATGAATGAGTATGGTTGTAAACTTGTACAATGAGCGCAAACACAGTAGTGCACAATTAACCACACCAACAGCCAGGCTGCAAAAATATATTGCATGTATTTTTATATAATCACATTCAGAAATAGCTATAGCTCATAACGTGTGATAACATGCAGAAAAATACGACTTTCATGTAATGAACTATAACCCTACAAAATAAAGTTACTAATGACAGGTCTTTTTTGAGGGGAATATTCCAGGAGGGCTGAAAAGCTGGTTCTCGTTTCATTGTTTAAACAGTACTTTCATTTCTGCTCTGTGGCTTTTGTTTAGCACCGTCAGCTGACCCTGGCAACAGATATTGTGATGTCACAACATTAACTGTAATAAGGTATCACAGTTGAGGAAGTGGATTATTTTCTTATTACAGGTGGCAAGTGATTTCACAACGAGACAGTAATGACACAATTGGAGGCAGTACTTTGAACAGCTATTCTGTTGCTTCTCTGTATTGTAAAAAAAGAAAGAAAGTAAAACCGATGGAGGTTATTTATGATTAGATTGACAGAGAGCTGCTGGAGAAGCTGAAAACCCTCGCCCCCCGCCTGCCCCTCAGTAGCCCGCTTGCCATATTCCTTTTTGCTTGTCACTTTGGTGGCCACTTTTGTCAAAATGCCTTCCTCAGACACAGCTGGAGTTCTTTTCACAAACAGCTATTCAGAGTAGCCCACCGTGTGATGGCGACCCGCTCAGCATTGCTTTTCGTTTCTCTGAAAAAAATCCACCCCCCTAAGGAGATCAGTGTCCATGAGGCATGGGGAGGTTTCTTGTTTTCTTCTTCGTGGTGACCATTGGTCATTTTTTCTGCCTGGTCCCATGATGCCTTGCATGGAGGTCCAGGCAGGACACGTGTGTTGGAAGGCCTTGTGTAAATAAGACAAGCCTTTTGACATGTTGCCCCAGTGGCCTCGGACCAGAATGGCCTCGGGGTCATAGGTTTCTGATATCAGTCAGTTGAGGCTCCACTTTCCAAAACCCAGCAGCTCCCCACCGCTAAATAAAGTGAGGGGGCTGTGTGTCTGCTGGATCTCTGCCTCCAGCTCCAAGAACCCCAAATCACCCCACAAGTATCTTGAGTCATCATGAGTCTCCCAGACCTGCAGAACCTGCCCCATTTGGTTCTCTTTGGCTCTCCTGCTAACTCAGTCACGCCCTTTTACTTACTTACCTTTTCGTTGCTCCTCTTACTGAAGGACTCTGCTCAGCGAGAACAGCCAGCCAGCCTGCCTCGGATCAGCTGTGACCGAAGGGTGGGCGAGAACAGTTCAGTCACTGACCAAAATATGGCAATTTTGGGAAATCTGGCTGCACCTGGGGACGCTTTCTTCCTACCATCACCCTTCACATCGTAATTATAACTGAAAAGTACTCTCTTGTGACCCCGATAATCTGATGAGCCAGTAGCTGATTTCATCAATGCCTTGATGCTTTCAGGAGTAATAAGGCCGCTGAAGGTAGCCACCCTAGCCCAACAGGCTCAAGTAATATTGAGTTTAACTGAGGCAAGGAACGCCACTCCTATGAGACTGATGGAAGGCAAGTCTTGAGGTGATTCCACATGCATCATAACAAGCAGCACTTACTCCTGAGCCACAATGCCCCTCCCACTCTTCCCAGATAGCACCGTGCACCAGAGTTCTCACCCTGAGGCGCTTCTGTTTCTGCTTCTGCACCGTCCATGATGTCTACGTGTCCTTGAGCACTTTGTGGCCTGTCGTCCGGCTCTTCAGCTTCCACGTCTGTGTCAGGCTATAGAACAGAAAGAGAAAGAATGGCTCAGCTTCTTATCTGTGTGGGAGATGCCGGTGAGGACACAGCGCCTAGAAAATAACATTAACTCACATATTCTTCGGTTCCATATAAGGGAAGGCAGTCTAACTTCCTTCAGACATTTCTAGCTGCTTGATCTCAGTTCAGGCAGGGTCCCCCTCCCCAGTCTGACTTTACTGGATACAGAGAGTCACAGACACTAACTTCAGATCAGGATATCTACGCCTTCCCAGGCTGTCCACGTTCAAAAGTATGTGTTTATGCAATGCTCGGTGCAATTTACTCTCCACAGTACCGTCTGTGCTCGTAGTCCATCACCCACAGCTTCCTCTTACAAGTGGTATGTCTATATCAGGTATGTAAAGGAGTGGGACTCACTAGCCAATCATAGCAGTCGAAACGTAAAGGCAGCCCAAGCACATGTGCTTACCCATCATGCTCAGGACCCTCCCCCTTACATCACGATTGGTTCTCTCTCTCCAATCCCTTTCCACTTTCTTTAGGTCTGGCCTGCAGACAGATCTGTAGGAATAAGACCTATTGTATCCAAAAGAGACACAGAGTGGGCTTTGTGACCGCCCCTTGCTCATGATTCAATGGCTTTCACTGCTCCTGATTCGATGGTTTTCATCCCTATCCTTGTGTTTAACCCACCCATGCTCACCGTGTTTTGATTGGATGAGTTGTATCCTTCTACTGCAGATGTCAGGACCTTGCATTGGAGGGCATGTGGGGCTATTGTCTCTCCATCTTCTGTTTCTGCCTTCTCCCCCGCTTTTCCACTCCACTCTGTTCTTAAAAGAATTAGCTCCCTCCATGCCCACTTCTCTCCATCGACGTCGATTCACCGCAACGCCAGGGGTAGCTCAAGTGACATCACAAGTCATTTTACCCCAATGACATCACAGGAAATGTCGTTCAAAGACCCATGATCTTTTATCACCCTCTCTTCAGCTATCTGTTTCTCCTCTCAGTCCTTTTTATTATCTCTAATGTCTATCTTTCGGACCTGTTGCTGTCTATCTCACTCCTCCTGTCTCATCCATCGTTTTTCTCATGATCTCCTTATAATCTCTCATACCTTCCCCTCTCTCACCTGATTTTCTCATCTGTTCACTCTCTTTTTCACTTCTCCTTCACCTATTTTCCACCTCTCTTACTCCTTTGTTGGTCTTTTTCTCACCTGTCTCTATATCACCGACATATTTATCACCTTTCCTTATCCCAGCTTCTCCCACAGTCTTTTTTTCTAACTTGTCCCTGTCTTCTTTCATCTCTTTCTGTCTCTCCTGTATTTCACTCACCCATATGTTCACACAATATAGCCGAGAGGAAACAAATGTAAACAAGGTTCACTAGAGCTTTGTTTAATTTCTGTTTCTGACACTGCCCTCACCACCACACAGGCCAGGAGTCGCAAAGACAGTGCAGGGGTCGCAGTTGCAACCCCTGGCGATCCCTGATTGATGTCAATTCCCCAACCCTAACATCTGTCCTCCACTGCATCTGCAGGTGGTAACCTTTGAATGGCTTTAAAGCATAGTTTTCTTCTGCTCTATTTTAAGATGGCCGCCTGATCACATGCATTGTGCACATCTGGCCGCCCGAACACATGCATTGTGCACATCTGGCCGCCTGATCACATGCATTGTGCACATCTGGCCGCCTGAACACATGCATTGTGCACATCTGGCCGCCTGAACACATGCATTGTGCACATCTGGCCGCCTGAACACATGCATTGTGCACATCTGACCGCCCGAACACATGCATTGTGCACATCTGGCCGCCCGAACACATGCATTGTGCACATCTGGCCGCCCGAACACATGCATTGTGCACATCTGGCCGCCTGAACACATGCATTGTGCACATCTGGCCGCCTGAACACATGCATTGTGCACATCTGGGGGAAAAGCACCTGCAAAACCTGTAGGTTTGCAACCTGGTGACACAAGTGCACCCCGTTGGCTTTGCAAATGCTTGTTTAATCTGAAAGAGAATGACGAGCAGATTGCTATGATGATGGGAGGGCTATTGATGGCAATGAGGTGTGGGGTGCATAAGGCACAATTTAGAGTGACATGTACTTGTTCCTATGTTCTTCTGCCTAAATTTGGAAAAATTACAAGGAGTACAGAAAGCGGAAGAAAGTAATCAAATTCCAAAGGATTTAGTCAATGATGGCTCTTAGCCGGGCCTAGTCATCAGCTCTACAGTTTACAGTCAGCTGTTGGAGGAGCCCAAGAGCCCGTCTTGTATATCACACACATAAGAATGTGCCTTAGAAGTGCACTAGTGCTGCATTGGCCCTAACCATATGAACATATGTTGCTCGAGAAAAATACATCCATGCTCAGAGTAATATTTTTTATTGAAGGGAAACTATGCACCAGAAAATAGAGGCCTTTGAAGTCTCCTTCCCAGCGTTATGGACTTCATAGGTTATATAGAATTTGTGATAGGAATGAAAGCATTTTACACAAACATCTGGATTACAAAGGATCCTTTCCATCTGCAATGATAAGTCTGCATCATGCTCCTAAGAGTCTTGGTAAAGGATTCCACAAGCTCATTGGTCTGTAGATGGTATGTGGTGGCAGCTTTCTCCCACAAATCTCTCCTGTAAGAGGAGATGACGTTTTTCCCCCAGGCAGAAATCTCAGTCTTGGGAAATCCAACCCATGAAAAGATTCCTGGTGTGTCCTTGCAACTACCTTGGTGGTAGCCTCTGAGGACCTGGCGTCATGATCCACCACAACCAAGATGTAATTGTTGCCTGTTGCTGAGGAGGTCAAATGGACCAAAAATGCCAATGCCCACCTGCTTGAATTACACACCTATCACTGCAGCTGCACCAATGGCACTATAGTCTGACCTCCTGACCTACCACTCAGTTGGCAAAAGCCGGACAGGTTGTACAGAACCTCTATGTGTCTAGGGACCTACCTGTCCAGAGTCCAACCTTCCCTAGGTCTTTTTACTGCCCAATTGACCCACTAATGGAACCCCATGAGCCATCAGTGCCATAACTTTCTGACGCACCAATAATGAAGTCTTGGGGAAACAACATAAAGCACATTTGGGGGGACACTTTGGGGGTGTCTGGGAAAGACCGGTGCCAAGAGGCTAAGATCGCCTGACACACAGCGCTCCATCTTTGGGATCCTACCATGGTTCCCTCCGCAGAGGCCATCACAGTTTCTTACCAACTGCACAGTCTCTCTAATTAATCCTTAACAAACCCCACAAGGACCTTCCTGTCCTTATTCCTGTGAGACCACCAGTGTCTCTCCAAACACAGACCCCCTCAACTGAGCTAGGAACAGGGTGACAAGGCTGACTCCCAACAGCCCTGTGTCTGCCGCTCCAATGTGCAGGCAATGCTGCTAAAGCTGAACTTATTGTTCTGTTCTCCTAAAAAACCAAATGGTTTCCCTGTTAAGGAGCCTTATAGGCAACAAGCAACAAGATTTGACTACGCAATAATCAATTCCGAACCCTGAATTTGGCTTTTGTAGAGCATAGCCATATGCTCGTTCTCTTTGTTTAGATACCTTCTGGGCCATAGCCGTGGTGGTTCGGGTTGTCTGCCTCTGGTATCCTGGGGCTGATTGTACTTCTTTCTTTATTAGTTTGCTCTCCAAACTGGGATAAGTACTCCAGTGGGATAAGTACTCCAGTGGGATAAGTACTCCAGTGAGGGTACAGACTCTGAACTCATCAAGCAAAAGAAAAAATGATGCCATGTTCAGCCCAATGCTTGTCCTACTTACGTGCTTCCATGTTGCGACAAAATGAAATAATGCACACAGTAATGCTGATTCAGATGCAGGGTTGTACAGTGTACACTACGTGGTCCTAGCCCACTTCTACTGTTCTGTCTACGGGGATCTACTAGCCGTAAAAGAAAGCCATATGCATGAATCAGCACAGGTGCAAGCTCAAAATTAGGCTTGGTAGGGCATCGACTCGGCTTGATAATCCATAGGTCAGTATCTGGAGCAAAAAGAGTTCACACTGACATTTGTTATCCTCTATAATATACAAGATTATCTTTCGGAGTGCAGGACACAATCCCCGAGTGTTAGAATTGGGGGTCTCTAGTTGGCAGTGGCTTGCACCCTGTCCAAGTGGGGACCCTTCCTTCTAGTCAGGGTAAGGGGATTACACAGCTAAAATAAACTCTGCTCACCCTCTTGGTAGCTTGGCACGAGCAGTCAGGCCTATCTCAGAGACAATGTGTAAAGTATTTGCACATAAACACGCAGTAACACAGTGAAAACACTACAAATATACACCACACCAGTTCAGAAAAATAACCAATCATTATCTAAACCAAACAAGACCAAAACGACAAAAGTCCAACATACACAGATCAAGATTTCACTTTAAAAAGGTTTAAAACAGTTCAGTCCATATAAAACAGTGGATGTGCCACTTTTAGCACAAAATACCTGGGAATGTGTCAAAATCTCAAGACGAAAACAGGCACAGGTGAGGTGAGGCACCGGAAAGCAAAGCGATGCGTCAGTTCCTTACATGCATGGAAGGTGATGCGTCAGTTTCTTGCACCCAGGGAAAGTGATGTGTCGGTTCCTTACTGTGAGAGGGGGTGATGCGTCGGTTTCTTACTGCGCGGGGAGGTGATACGTCGTTTCTATGGACACGCAGCCTCAGTTCCTTACTGAAGCTCAGCGTCGGTGTAGACTTGGCGAACAGATGTTATGTGTAGAAAATCCGTACGCGCTGGAGTTAATGCGGCAGTGGCGCAACAGGCGCTGCGTCGACTCTTCCAGCCGCAAGCAGTTGATGCGTTGATTCCTTCAGTCGCACAGCAGGGCCTGCGTCAGAGTCGGAGCAGGAGTCTCGGGTGTCGGAGACATGGTGCTCGGGACTCGCTCTGCGGCGTTTCTTCTGGCTGCGAACAGGTGCTGCATCAATCCTTTCTGCCTCACCACTGCGATGCATTGGTTTTTCGACCGCACGCCAAGCTTGCGACGGGAAACACAGTGGTAAAGGACAATGCATAGATTTTTGGCTCTTCTTGCAGCAGAAGCCACCTCCAAGGACCCAGAACTGAAATTGGCACCACTTGGCAGGTCAGAACTCCCAGCAGAGGAGTTCAGGGGCTGCAGACAAAGTCTTTGATGGCCCTGAGACTTCTTAACAAAAGGCAAGCACACACAAGCCCTTGGATAATCCTCTCAAGCAGGACACCAAAGCAAAAGTCCAGTCCTTAGTCTCTCCAAGACAGAAGCAGCAACTGCAGGCCAACCCAGCAAAGCAAACACAGCAAGAGGGCAGTACTCCTCCTGACAGCTCTCCAGCTCTTCCTTTTGGCAGAGTCTCCTCTTGATCCAGAAGTGTTCTAAAAGTCGGGTGTTACAGGTCCAATACTTCTACCCCTTTTGGCCTTTGAAGTAGGCATACTTCAAAGGATAGTCTTTGTAGTGCACAGATCCTGCCTTGCCCTGTCCTGGCTCCTGAGACACTACGGGGGGGGGGGGTGAAGACAACATTATGAGAGGCCAGGCACAGCCCTATTCAGGTGTCAGTGACAACTCCTCCCACCACTCTAGCTCAGGAAGGCCCATCATCTTGGTGATGAACAATCAGAATACGCAGGGCACACCTCAGCACCCTTTGTATGACTGTCTAGAGTGAATTCACAAACAGCCCAACTGTCAGTCTAAACCAGAAGTGGATTCCGCAGGCAGGCAGAGGCACAGGAAGGTAAAGCAAGAAAAATGACCACTTTCTAAAAGTGCAACTGCAACAAATGATGGACGGAATGCTGAATGATTCAAACATTTTCCCCCAGACAAGAGATCTGGGTTAAATCCATCGTTCTTTTGCCCACTACTCCACCCCAGTTTGGACCCAGCCATATGCAAATCAGTCTTGACCCTGTGCCTCATGGAAACAGTCCAGACCGAACTGCCAAGCCAGGTCCTCCCTGGACCGGAAACAAGCATCCTGGGACTGGCTTCGTGGTATGTCACCCTTCATCAGCCAGGCTAGCTTGAATCCAGTGGCACAGTGAGCAAGGGACCCACGTCTGGGCATACCCGTGGGTTCAAACTGGAATGGCTTGGTGAGCAAAAAAACAATGGATTTAGCCCCAAATCTCTGTACTGGGGTGAATGTATGACATTGTTCTGCATTCTGTCCATCAATTGTTCTTTTTGCATTTGTCACCCCGAGTGGGACGGGTATGCCCAGACGTGGGTCCCGTGCTCTCCATGCCACTGGAGTCAAGCTAGCCTGGCTGGTGAGGGGTGAAACCACGAAACCGGTCCTAGGATGCTTGTTTCCAGTTCAGGGAGGACCTGGCCTGGCAGTTCGGGCTGGACTGTTCCCATTGGGCGCAGGGTCAAGACTGATTTGCATATGGCTGGGTTCAAACTGGAATGGCATGGTGAGCAAAAAAACGATGGATTTAAGCCCAGATCTCTGTACTGGGGCAAATATATGACATTGTTCTGCATTCTGTCCATCAATTGTTCTTTTTGCATAAGTCACCCCGAGTGGGACGGGTATGCCTAGACGTGGGTCCCGTGCTCTCCATGCCACTGGAATCAAGCTATCCTGGCTGATGAGGGGTGTAACCCCGAAACCGGTCCTAGGATGCTTGTTTCCAGTTCAGGGAGGACCTGGCCTGGCAGTTCGGGCTGGACTGTTCCCATTGGACGCAGGGTCAAGACTGATTTGCATATGACTGGGTTCAAACTGGAATGGCATGGTGAGCAAAAAAATGATGGATTTAGGCCCAGATCTCTGTACTGGGGTAAATGTATGACATTTTTCTGCATTCTGTCCATCAATTGTTCTTTTTGCATTTGTCAACCCGAGTGGGACGGGTATGCCCAGACGTGGGTCCCGTGCTCTCCATGCCACTGGAATCAAGCTATCCTCGCTGATGAGGGGTGAAACCCCGAAACCGGTCCTAGGATGCTTGTTTCCAGTTCAGGGAGGACCTGGCCTGGCAGTTCAGGCTTGACTGTTCCCATTGGGTGCAGGGTCAAGACTGATTTGCATATGGCTGGGTTCAAACTGGAATGGCATGGTGAGCAAAAAAACGATGGTTTTAGGCCCAGATCTCTGTACTGGGGTGAATGTATGACATTGTTCTGCATTCTGCCCATCAATTGTTCTTTTTGCAGTTGTCACCCCGAGTGGGATGGGTATGCCCAGACGTGGGTCCCGTGCTCTCCATGCCACTGGAGTCAAGCTATCCGGCTGAAGAGGGGTGAAACCCCGAAACCGGTCCTAGGATGCTTGTTTCCAGTCCAGGGAGGACGTGGCCTGGCAGTTCGGGCTGGACTGTTCCCATTGGGCGCAGGTTCAAGGCTGATTGGAATATGGCTGGGTTCAAACTGGAATGGCATGGTGAGCAAAAAAACGATGGATTTAGGCCCAGATCTCTGTACTGGGGTGAATGTATGACATTGTTCTGCATTCTGTCCATCAGTTGTTCTTTTTGCACTTTCTAAAAGTGTCATTTTCAAACACATAGTTTAAAAACCAACTACACTAGAAGATGCATTTTTAAATTCAGAGTTCAGGGAGCCCAAACTCCAAATCTCTCTCCCTTCCCAATTGAAAGTTACACTTGTAAGATATTACAAGGCAGCTTCGATGATGCCTATGGAAGAGATAGTCCTTGCAATAATGAAAAACAAAATTGGCAGTATTTCACTATTAGGACATGTAAAACAAACCTCCACATGTCCTACCTTTCACATACACTACACCCTGCTCATGGGGCTACCTTGAGCCTACCTTAGGGGTGCCTTACATGTAGAAAAAGAGAAGGTTTGGGCCTGGTAACTGGGTGCACTTGCCAGGTCGTCTTGGCAGTTTAAAACTGCGCTCACAGATACTGCAGTGGCAGGCCTGAGACAGGTTTGCAGGGCTATTCATGTGGGTGGCACAATCAGTGCTGCAAGCACACTAGTAGCATTTGAATTACAGGCCCTGGGCACACACTGTACACTTTACTAGGGACTTACCAGTAAATCAAATATGCCAATCATGGATCACCAGTCATAATCACAATGTACACAGGGAGCACTTGCACTTTAGTACTGATGAGCAGTGGTAAAGTGCCCAGCAAAAACAAAGTGCAACGCACAGTCAAAAACAGGAGGTCAGAAGCAAAATGACAGGGGAAAAACACACCAAAGATGCCAGGGCTAACACCCAGTCTCTCACTTCAGGCCTCATGTTACCTGTCGCTGAGTTGCAGTTCAGCAGAGAGATCAGTGGTGTGCCCTTCGAGGTCACACAATCGACACCTCAGCCAGCAGGTGCAGGATCACGGGCACCGACCTCAGGTCATAACTTCACAGCAGGTGTTGTCAGTGGTCATGCATCTCTGGCAGACACAGCCTCCAGGCTGGCAGGGGGTCCTCTACTGCGGAGGTGCGGTCAGGCCTCTCAGGACTCGGCACATTGTGGCAACAGCAGAACAGAGGTCCCTGGTCTTGTCATGGTGATACCGGAGGGTGATCCATCAATGCTCCGGTCGGCACTGGTTATATTTCCAGTAACATCCAGTTACCTTCAGTAACAGGTCTGCTCCTCTGTGTGCTGCATACTATGGGAACACGGACGGGATTCTCCTCCTAGACAGTCTCTCCTCCTACAGGGCCATACACAAGCCTTCCCTCTCTGAACAGGCAGACGGGCTTCTAGGTGTTAGGCAGACCCACCGCCCTCCAGCTTTAGGGCAGACTTAAGATGATGTTCACACACCTTTGAAAGACTGGATGTCAGATGGACAACAGCTCTGGATTAGAGAAACTCTTTGTGCACTCAACAGAACATTCCCCTCCGTGGTAAAGAATACATTGAAACTGGAACTATGTGGGATCGATTGGGTCCCATCTTTACAATGATTTTCCAGACAGGCATTGTTGATCTGGTGTGGGGTGTTCCTTTTCACTGTGTAGACAAAGCCTTGGTGCAAGGTGATGTCTCTCACAGCAGGTAGGGACACTGCAGGCCCCAAGCAGGAGTAGGCAAATCATCAGTTGAAAAAACATGGCCTAGACGTTACGGAGCTGAACAATTTCAGACCTGTGTCGAACCTCCCCCTTCTATCAAAAACCCTAGAAAGATGCGTATTACAACAACTAACCCAACACCTGGACAACATCAACCTCCTGGACCCCCACCAGTCTGGCTTCAGAAAAGGCTGTAGCACAGAAACCGCGATCCTCAACATCATCGACGACATCCACGGATCACTAGACTCTGACCAATGCTGCCTCCTCATTCTCCTTGACCTCTCGGCAGCATTTGATACGGTAGACCACAATCTACTCATAAGGGCTCTCCAAGAAAGAGCTGGTCTTGGCGAGGTAGTCCTCCAATGGTTCTCCTCCTTTCTACACAATCGCACACAAAAAATAAAAATCAAAAACTTCACTTCCGACCTCCAACAAGTCAACAAGGGCGTCCCTCAAGGCTCGGTGCTATCACCGCAACTCTTTAACATCTACATGGAACCTCTCTCCAAACTACTCAGAAAAGCCAACATCCGCTTCCATCTCTACGCTGATGATACTCAGATTTATTTGGAAACTACCTCTCTCAAAGACATTCAAAGACTCAATGATGTACTGAGAGATGTCCAACACTGGTTGACATGCAACCACCTTAAACTAAATCCTGACAAGACTGAGACACTCCTCATCTCGAATAAGGAAGATAACCCCCAAATTGCCGAATGGCTAAAGGCCGTCGATGCGCTCAACGGGAATCTCACTCTAGCAGACTCAGTCAAATCACTAGGCATCACTCTAGACCCAAAACTGAACATGACGAGACACATCAAGAATTCGGCCAAAAGTGCTTTCCTTAACCTCAGACTACTGAACAAAATAAAACCCTTCATTCCGCCCAGTGATCTCAAACAGGCCACCCAATCCCTGGTACTGTCAAGACTCGACTATGGGAACGCAGTCCTCTCAGGAATTCCAAAATCGCATCTGGCTCCCATCAAACAACGCTACATGCGGCTGCCAGAATGATCACCGGTATCAAGAAATTCGATCATATCTCCCCTGCACTCAGGGAACTTAAGTGGCTTCCAGCCGAAATGCGGATTAGCTTCAGAACAGCCTGCCTCACGCACAAAGCCCTTCACACCAGCAAACCCGAATATCTGGCGAAAAAACTCAAAAAAGCCGGCCAGACCAGGAACCTGAGAAGCTCAAACTCCCTCCTACTCATCCCACCAAAAACTAGAAGAAAAAAAACTGCGGACCGATCCTTCGCCGGAAACGCTCCTAAAATCTGGAACTCTATTCCCCCTCACATCAGAACCATCCCCTCCTTTGTACAATTCAAAAGCCAACTCAAAACCCTGTTCCTCAACCGCTCCCTAGGGAGTGGATAGGATCACTCGGGGCAGCTAGCGGACATCGCGCTCTGCTCCAGCTCTAAGACTCCGAAGAATCCTGAAGACTAACACTGTCCTGCACTATAATGTGTTGCTTTTTTATTTTGCGTTCTTCTGTTAATATGTCTCTCTTCTATTTTGTATCTGATGATTATCTGCTATGTACCAGCTGTAAAGCGCTCCGATACCCTAGGGTCAGGCCAGCGCTATAGAAAACTTCTTAAATAAATAAATAAATAAATCAGCACAATGGAATGTGCAGTGTCTGCACATGATTGTCATCACGCACCCAGAAGTAGCAATCATGGAAAGACAAGGGGACAGGCCCTACCTAGATATGTTCCTACCTCTAATAACAATCAATCAATCAATCAATCATGTCACTTATAAAGCGCACTACATACCCGCGAGGGTCTCAAGGCGCTGGGGGAAGAGGGGGGTGGTGCTGCTACTGATCGAAGAGCCAGGTCTTGAGGAGTCTTCTGAAGGCCAGTAGGTCTTGGGTCTGTCGGAGGTTGGTGGGGAGGGTGTTCCAGGTCTTGGCGGCGAGGTGGGAGAAGGATCTGCCGCCGGCGGTCGTTTTCCGGATGCGGGGGACTGTGGCGAGGGCGAGGCTGGTTGAGCGGAGCTGGCGGGTGGGGGTGTAGAAGCTGAGTCGTCTGTTGAGGTAGGCTGGTCCGGAGTTGTGGAGTGCTTTGTGTGCGTGGGTGAGGAGCTTGAAGGTTATCCTCTTGTTGACAGGGAGCCAGTGCAGGTCTCTCAGGTGGGGTGTGATGTGGCTGCGTCGGGGGATGTCGAGGATAAGACGTGCAGAGGCGTTCTGGATGCGTTGCAGCCGTCTCAGGAGCTTAGCCGTCGTTCCTGCGTAGAGGGCGTTTCCGTAGTCCAGCCTGCTGGTGACGAGGGCCTGGGTGAATGTTTTTCTTGTTTCGGTGGGGATCCACTTGAAGATCCTGCGGAGCATTCGGAGGATGTTGAAACAGGATGAGGAAACGGCGTTGACCTGCTTAGTCATGGAGAGGGTGGGGTCGAGGATGACCCCTAGGTTGCGTACGTGGTCGGTGGGTGGCGGGGCTGTTCCCAGTGATGTTGGCCACCAGGAGTCGTCCCAGGCTGAAGGGTTGGAACCAAGGATGAGGACCTCCGTCTTGTCCGAGTTCAGCTTCAGGCGGCTGGTCCTCATCCATTCGGCGACGGCCTTCATTCCTTCGTGGAGGTGGGCTTTGGCGGTGTGAGGGTCTTTGGTGAGGGAGAGGATCAGCTGGGTGTCGTCGGCGTAGGAGATGATGTTGAGGTTGTGCTGTCGGGCGACGTGGGCGAGGGGTGCCATGTAGATGTTGAACAGCGTTGGGCTGAGGGAGGAGCCTTGGGGTACGCCGCAGATGATCTTGGTGGCCTTGGATCGGAAGGGGGCGAGGCGGACGCTTTGTGTTCTGCCGGAAAGGAAGGATGTGGTCCAGTCCAGGGCCTTCTCTTGGATCCCGGCGTCGTGAAGGCGTGTTCGTAGTGTGTGGTGGCAGACCGTGTCGAAGGCGGCTGATAGGTCCAGGAGGATGAGGGCTGCTGTTTCTCCGTTGTCTAGCAGGGTCCTGATGTCATCGGTGGCGGCGATGAGGGCGGTTTCGGTGCTGTGGTTGCTGCGGAAGCCGGACTGGGAAGGGTCCAGGATGTTGTTCTCCTCGAGGTAGCGGGTCAGTTGTTTGTTGACGATTTTCTCGGTGACCTTCGCGGGGAACGGGAGCAGAGAGATGGGTCGGAAGTTCTTGAGGTCCTTGGGGTCTGCCTTGGGTTTCTTGAGTAAGGCGGTGATCTCGGCGTGCTTCCAGCTTTCCGGGAAGGTTGCTGTCTCGAAGGAGATGTTGATTATTTTCCGGAGATGGGGCGCGATGGCTGTACTGGCTTTGTTGAAGATGTGGTGAGGGCACGGGTCTAGCGGTGAACCGGAGTGGATGGTGTTCATGATCTCGCTGGTGTCCTCGTCGTTGATGTTGGTCCAGGAGAGCAGGCGGTTGGTGGTTGTGGGGGCAGTGGTCTCGGTGGTTGCCGGGGCGGTCGTGGTGTTGAAGCTGTCGTGGATGTCGGCGATTTTGCGGTGGAAGGAGGTGGCCAGTGAGTCGCACAGGTCTTGCGACGGCTGGATGTCGTTGGTGTTGGAGCTGGGGTTGGAGAGTTCCTTCACGATGTTGAAGAGCTCTTTGCTGTTGTGTGCGTTGTTGTCTAGGCGGTCTTTGAGTGAGGCCCTTTTGGCGGATCTGATGAGGTGATGGTGATTGCGGGTGGCGCTCTTGTGGGCAGCGTAGCTGTCCGCTGTCCGTTCGTGGAGCCAGATCTTCTCCAGTTTTCGGCATGTTCGTTTGGAGGCCTGGAGGTCTTCGGTGAACCAGGTGGCTTTCTTGCTGGTGTGGCTGTTGGGTGGATTCTTGAGCGGGGCGAGGGTGTTGGCGCAGTCGTCGATCCACTGTCTGAGGTTGCGGGCGGCGGTGTCGGGGTCGGAGGGTTCGGCGGGTGGGCTCAGGGCGAGGGTTGTGGTTAGCTGGTCTTCCGTGACTCTGCTCCAGCAGCGGCGAGGCATTTGTTCGGTGCGGTGGTGCGTGGTGGGCTTCCTGTAGGTGAAGTGGATGCAGTGGTGGTCAGTCCAGTGGGGTTCGGAGGTGTGGTTGAAGGAGACGTGTGGGCTTGCGGAAAAGATGGAGTCTAGCGTGTGGCCGGCGGCGTGGGTGGGTGTAGTCACGAGCTGTCTGAGTCCGAGGGTGGCGAGGTTGTCGATCAGGGTGGTGGAGTTGGTGTCCTTGTTGTTCTCGAGGTGGAAGTTCAGGTCCCCGAGGAGGATGTAGTCCGTGGAGGCGATGGCGTGTGTGCTGACGAAGTCAGCGATGGAATTGCTGAACTGTGGTCGGGGTCCGGGGGTCTGTAGATGAGGGTTCCTCTGAGGGTGGTGTTGGGATCGGTGTGGATCTGGAAGTGCATGTGTTCGGCGGTGCTGAGGGTGTCGTCGGTGTTGGTTGAGACTCTGAGGGTGTTCCTGTGGACGATGGCGATGCCTCCTCCGACTCCGTTGGTGCGGTCCCTGCGGGTGATCTTGTATCCGTCCGGGATGGCAATGGCGATGTCGGGGGCTGAAGCGGGATTCAGCCAGGTCTCCGTCAGGAATGCGACATCTGGGGAGGTTGAGTCGAGAAGGTCCCAGAGTTCGATGGCGTGTTTGCGGGCGGAGCGGGTGTTGAGGAGGATGCATCTGAGGTAGTTGGGTTCTTTCCTGGGCGGTGGTTTGGCGGGGCGGGTGCTGGTGAAGCTGCAGTTCCGGCAGGTGAAGGGCCCTTGGGTGCGCTTCGGGGTGGCCTGGTAGCAGGCGTGATCTTTTCCGGGGTTGAGTGCGTGGAGGGTGCTGGCGTCGTATCGGCGTCTGTTGATGTGGCGGGCGCGGGGGATGCCCGGACCAGGGGTCTGGCGCTGGGCGCGGCCACGGCACGGACGGGCGCAGACGGGCTTGCCTTAGCTGCGCGGCCGCGCAGCGGCCGCCATAAATGGGGAGGTGGGAGGGAGGAGCAGGGAATGGGGCAGCGAATGGGCAGTGAGGGGGCACAGAAAGGAAAAAACGATCACAATCAGGGGCAGCAAGGGGGCACAGAAAGGAAAAAACGATCACAATCAGGGGCAGCAAGGGGGCACAGAAACTTGTGACTCACCCTCATCCCGCTACCATAGAACAAATGGCAGCGCTCAAGAAGAACTAATCAGCAACCCCCTGCTAAAAGTTCCTCTTAGGTTTTCTAAGGGTAGCCCTTTCTCCATCCTCCAACACTTCAGTGTCTGGCTCCTCCCTTCAGTTATAAGAATGAAGAAAATACATGCCCGCTGTCTAGGGAAGCTATACTTCAACCTCCATCCTGTGTCACATCAAACCAGGGACAGTGCAAAATGGATGCTGCTGGTCCCAGGAACCGTACGCTCACCACAACATGCAACCGTACGCTCACCACAACACGCAACCGTACGCTCACCACAACACGCAACCGTACGCTCACCACAACACGGAGTTTTACTACCAACCAAACCTCACAGGCACACACACGTCACATGCCCACAGGATGACAGCGCAAGGGTCTAGGTGTTGTGCACAAGTGGATATTACAAACAAGTGAGGCCAGTAGGCACCACACTTTACCTGAACCATATAAAAAGTCTATTTACCTCCACAAGCCCTGAAATCTAGGGGCATATTTTTGTAGGTTTTGCGTCGTTCTTGTGCCATGGAAGGGGGCACAAAACCTAAGTAGGATTTATTAAGCCATGCAAGGCCACCTTGAGTGGTCCAGAATGGCGTGCTAAATCCAGAGCAACGCAGCGCAGTGCCAATCATGTGTTGCATTACTCTGCCCTGGGAAGGCGTTCCATGGGTGGCGCGCGGGTGTCCATGGATGTTGGCTCATTCCCAGATTTACCTACACTGGTAAACCTGGGACTGCGTCAAATGCTACGCCTCCCCAGGTGAGGCGTAACGAGGAGAAATGTCTCTATTTCTCCTCATTACTTCCTCTTTCTATGTGTGCTGCATTCTGCAGCGCACATTGAAAGAGGAAAAAGCCTTTCAGGATTGATTTTGTGCAGGAAGGTGTTCCTTCCCGCACAAAAGCAATCCTGCCAACAACGCAGGCATCCTTGCACAATGGTGCAAGGATGCCTGCACAGGCGGTCGGCAGCAATGGTGCAAGGATGCCTGCATAGGCGGTCGGCAGCAATGGTGCAAGGATGCCTGCACAGGCAGTCGGCAGCAATGGTGCAAGGATGCCTGCACAGGCGGTCGGCAGCAATGGTGCAAGGATGCCTGCACAGGCGGTCGGCAGCAATGGTGCAAGGATGCCTGCACAGGCGGTCGGCAGCACATTGTGCGCCATCTCTGGGAAAAGACAAGACTGTGCCGTATATTGTTACGTATGGTGCATTTCTGCCCTTTCCCTATCATGCAGCACGGCAAGGTGACTTGTTGTGCTGCTCTGTGTGATTTCTTCATAAATATGTCCCCTAGTATCCTGCCACCGCTGCTTTCTGTCAAGAACCCACAGTATGGACAGTAGACCTGTATCAGGATAGAAGGCACAGTTGATGTGCCCCTTCGGGTCACAGAACAGGCTCTGGACCTCCGAATCATAAGGGACAGGCCCGGCCTCTGTGCGCACAACAGATAAGTGGATACGTGGGGCAAAAGAAAAAGCCAGGGTATCAGATCACATGGAGTCCGGTCCCTCAGGGCAGAGCTACACACCTGTTTACCATGCAGGGAAGGGACATTCCCATCTTAACACTTTGCTCTCTGTTAGCTAGGTCTCCTTCTTACTTGTATGGTTATAGTTTTTGTGCTCCTCCTTTCAACATGATAAAACTGCTATACTCCTAATTCGGCACATTTAATTTACTCATATGTCCCTAGTACATGGTGCCAAGTGCACGAAGGGCCTGTAAATTAAATGCAACCAATGGACTGCAGCACTCATTGTGCCATCAACTGAGGTGGCACTGCAAAGGATGTCTCCAGGCCAACCGTTGTAGCCTGGCTGTGCAATTGTAAAGCTACAAATTCAACTTATTAAAACAGCCCCTTTTAACAGGGCTAAACCTTCCTTTTAAATATTATTAAGTCACCTCTAAGTAGCCTTTATTACCCATAAGGCAGGGTGCATTGTATTTAAAAGTAGGGCATGTAAAAGTTTAATGTTAAACATGTCCTTACAGTGAAAGAGCCCTAAAAGCTATTTTCACTGTAGCAAGGTTGACTGTTCAGTAGGAAATCACTGAGATACAATATTAAGTTTTATAAATACTATCTCTGCCTAGGAAACAGATATAAGTTTGATTTTTTGACTTTTTGAAATATTTCTTACAAGGCCAATTCAGTGGTCGGATTTGTAATAAATATTTTGGAAAGGTGACTTTTAGAAAGTTACTTTTGCCCTGCCTGAAGTCCCTGTACGTTAAATCTGCATTTTGCTCTCCCTTTTCCGCCAGCCTATATTCAGTACTTCAATAGGCATGAATGAGGTGTGAACTTACTCCCAGGACAGGGAAAAGAGGCCTTGGGTCTGGAGAGGTGCTGACGTGCCCTTGGTGCCCTTGACAGGATGGCCTGTGAGCTGGGCCCAAGATCTTGATTAACTACAAAGAGGCCTCCTCTGATACAAGCAGATGTAGCTAACACCCAGGCCTGCCCATTTCTCCCCACCGCCCCCAACCAGACTGGCCTCCAACACAGTAAGCCTCTTGTAGGCATCACAATGTAAGATCCTGCTTGAGTGTCAAGAACTGCTTGGCAGGTCTGCTGGGGTTTTTCATATGACATTTGGTGTGTAAATTAAAGAAGGGAAACAGAATGCCAAAACAATTTGTGTGTGTGCACTGTCTAGTTGCTGAAAGCTCAGCTTTGTTCTATAAGACTTGTGTCTCTGAGTTTGTTGGGGGTAGAGGGACTACCCAAATCTGGATTTTAGTGTTAGAGATAGGAGGACTCTAGGATTATCATAGTACACTCACCATAAACCACAGCCCTCAAGAGCACATGTTTAGTGTGGCTGAAGGCTTTGGCCATCTTGGAAATGCCCAAAGTGGGTAGGGTTAGCCCGGGAACCTTTATCCCACTGGTTAAGGCGTCCCCAGGGGACATTCTCACCCACTAGAGCGTGCGAGGCATAAATGTGGCATCGCCAGGCACCCAGGTCAGAACACTCCTGGACCTGTGGAAGACCAGAAGAGGATTCAATCTGCTGTCTGAGACCTGGGAAAAGCCCTAAAGGACTGAATTTGCTTTCCCTCCTGTACTCGGGGCAAAGAAGAGGACTCCAAGGGCCATACGGCTGACCTCTAGTTCAAGCTACAGGGATAGAACAAGCCCAAAGAGGCCGTTCCTGCAAATGCCCAGCAGATGACTGACAACTGGACCGGGACTGGACTCTGCGTGCCCCCCGTGAGTCTCTTAGTGGCTTCCCTGAGGTCCTCGGGGCTTCAGAAGTGTACTCAAGGGGGTGGATTGGGACTTGAAGGACTAAAGTCAGAAGATAAAATCTTTGGCCAGGACAAACCTGCTTAGTGTATCCGACCTGCAATCTACCGTGGTCAGCAACAAATTGTGCCTAGGTCTTGTCCTACTGTGACCATTGACTATCATTGACACTTTGTGCTTCTTGCGCTATTCCTACTTAAAACTTTAAAAATGCATACCTCCAGTGCGCCATATTGGATGTTTGTCATTTGTATGTCATTTTTTATCACATTTTACTCTGTTTTTCTAATTCATTTTGGGATTTTTATTGATTTGCATTTCGATATTATGTTAGTACTGCATAAATACTTTACACATTGCCCGTCTGTTGTGAGCCATAGCTACCAGGGGGTTGAGCTCAGGTGAATTTAGTGACTTTGAGTGTTCACCCTGACAAGGATTGTAGTCATTACCTCAGGGGGGTACCTACCCCCCTCAACTAATACCCCAATTTCGTACAATGAGGCAGTTTCAGAGGGTGGAGCACTGAGTGTGGAGGACTCTTCCATCATACTTTTTGAATTATTTGTTAGGAAGGTAAGTACTAGTTGTCTAACCTTAGGCATACCACTGGCTTGACCTAAGAGTTTGGATAGGCTAGCTGGCACCCCTTGTGGACAATGCGTTATTACTCATGACCGGAAGTCGGTGAACACTTCAGCTGGTGTGGTCTGTGTGACACAGTCAGAAGAGTAGGTGTGTAGCGCAGGTCTGGACTCTATGCAGTTTGACGATGGTCTTGGCCGGCTCCCCAGGGTAGATGATGTTGCAAGAGCGTGCAAGGGACACATAACCCTATCCTCCCAGAGATTCTATATGGACGGGAGTGGGTGGCACCTGGGTACCGGCTAGTTAAATGGAAGACCAATGGCGACAAATAGGCGCATGGGCCAGGCTCCCTGTTGAACAGAGATGAGGTCAAAATTCATGTTCCAGTTTGCACACGTCAGTTTGTTCTCTCAGTGTCTGCACCAGCATGTCTGACACATTGCCAAATAGCATCCAAACACACTGTGAACTTTTACCTTGGTTGCCATGGTCACCATGGGTGATCACCTCAGGCAGCTATTGTCTGCTGTATAGGACCTTTGACTTCCACTGACCCGTCTGTCATGGTGACGAGAGATGGAGCAACCACCTGAGGGGAGAGAGAGGCAGAGAAGGTGGGTAAATGAAGGGAGACACTGCAGACACACTGCATGGAGAACTGCAAGGGGAGGGAGAGAGAGAGAGAGGGAGAGGGAGAGAGAGAGAGAGAGAGGGAGAGAGAGAGAGAGAGAGGGAGAGAGGGAGAGAGAGGGAGAGAGAGAGAGAGAGAGAGAGAGAGAGAGAGAGAGAGACCACAAAGATGCGACAGCTGGTAAGATAAAGGAAAAGAGGTCTACAGACTGCTAGAGACACAGGAGCAGAGAATAAGAGACCAGACACTGAAGAGAGAGAGAGAGAGAGCTAACTGATATAACAAGCATTAGCAAAGCCAATAAGTCTCACCTATACAAGAGCTGTTTGGCTTTGGCAATGTGTTTCTGCCATGTTGTACACAAGTGTGGCTGCTGTTCAGCCTGGCTAGAAGTTAGTGACATGGAGTGTCCAAGAGTGGAGTGGGGGTGGGGGCAAGTGTCGTAGACTGGATTTGTTGGACTAGAGTGTCACAGAGTGAAGTAAGGGGAGTAGAGAGTGTCGTAGAGTTGAGTAGAGGGAGTAGAGTTGACTGGTCAGTGGCAGAGAGTGTCGTAGAGTGCAGTGTCATAGATTGCAGTGTCGTAGAATGGAGTGGCATAAAGTGGAGTGGCGTAGAGTGGAGTGTGGTGGATAGGGTGGAGTGGGTTGGAGTGTATTGAGGTAGTGGGGTGGATTGGATTGGAGTAGATTGGGGTGGACTAGCTTGGGGTAGAATGGGTTGAATTGAGTGCAGTGGGGTGGATTGGATTGGAGTGGGCTGGATTGAAATGGGTGAGGTGGATTGGATTGGGGTGGATTAGATTGGTTTTGGGTGGGGTGGATTGGGGTGGTGTGGATTGGATTAGAGTAGGGTTGTTTGGAGTGGGGTGAATTAGAGTGGAGGGGATGGATTGGACTGTACTGGAGAGGGGTGGATTGGAGTAGGGTGAATTGGACTGGAGAGGGGGGGTTTGGATTGGAGTGGGGTTGATTGGAGTTTGGGGGGCTGGATGGATTGGATTGAGCGGGGTGGAGTGAACTGGAGTGGGGTGTGGTGGATTGGACTGGGAAAGAGTGTGATGGATTGAAGTAGAGTGGGGGGATTGGACTGCAGTGTAGTGGGCTGGATTGGAGTGGAGTGGGGTGGACTGGATGGGGTGGATTAGATTGAAGTGGGGTGGATTGAAATGGATTGGGGTGGACTGGATTGGTGTAGAGTGGACTAGAGTGGGGTGGATTGGAGTGGGGTGGATCGGAGTGGGGTGGATCGGAGTGGGGTGGATCGGAGTGGGGTGAACTTGAGTGGGGTGGGCTGGAGTGGGGTGGGCTGGAGTGTGGTGGAATGTATTGAGGTGGAATGGAGTTGGTGGAATGGAGAGAACTGGAGTGGGGTGAATTGGATTGGCATGGGGTGTGGTGGATTGGAGTGGAGTAGATTGGATTGCAGTGGGGTGGATAGGGTTGGAGTGAGGTAGATTGAATTGAGTGGGCTGGATTGGATTGGGGTAGACTGGATTGAGTGGGGAGGACTGGTGTGGGGTGAACTGGAGTGGGGTGGGGTGGTTTGGATTGAGTGCAGCGGATTGGTGTGGGGTGAACTGGAGTGGGGTGGGGTGCATTGGATTGAGTGGGGCAGATTGGTGTGGGGTGAGGTGGAGTGGATTGGCGTGGATTGGAGTAGGGCGGATTGGAGTGGGGTGGATTGGGGTGTACTGCACGATTATGTGTCAAAGCATCCTTTCAGAAATTACTCGCAAGAAAGAAACAATGTCACTTTGCAATAAAACTCCACATCTTTTGAGAACAGCACACACGAGCACAAGCAAAAGAAACATGAGTGCAGAGTGAGAAAAGAAGACTTTGTGAAATAACAGTTGAGGATGCTGAGTGGAGAGGCCAGAAGAAGGCACAGAGAGGGCCGAAATGTAGAGTAAGTACAAAGGGATGTAAAGAAGGGAGAGCAAAACAGACAGGTGGGGCTGGAGGCCACAGAGAGAGGAGACAGAAATGTAATGAGGGAGAGAACCACAGACATGGAGAGGCAGGGCCCAAAGAGAGAGAACAGAGACAACATAAGAGTGAAAATGAGGCTAAATGGTACAGGTTCTGACTAACCATGCGGCCACAAAAGATTTCACTTTAGATCTTGAAATAGATAATAAGCAATATAGCAGGCGCATTGGTCCTCAAAAACAAAGAAAGTGATTCCACATCAACCATACTGTTCCCAAATTAGCATTTATTATGCAGGCATCAGCTGGAAATATTTTGGAAACGAACCAAACATCTGCGTGCAATTTTTTGAAAATACTCAAATCTTGTCCCAAATACAAGCTTTCCATTTTAGTGCATGAAATTATTTTCTCCCATCTCACTTTCATCAAACTTCAGCTTATTTTCTTTTTCTTAACACACATTTTTTGAACGTAAATTCGAGATTTTCACTGTCAGGAAATTCTTGAATTTATTCCCCAAAACCAGCTTGCCATTTACATAAATTATTCATATTTTGTTCAGAAACACTAGCTTGTCACCTTTCGAAATCAAATTGATATATATATATATAATTATTATTTTTTTATGGGCTCCTCCTCTCCACAAGGAATCCACGGCACTCCGGTGCAGGTCAAAGTAAAGTCAAAGCGAAGCGCTGTCACTGTGCACCACCGGCGGTTTGGTAGCCCGGGAGCAACTCGCCGACAGCAGAGGAGAAATTATATATATATATATATATATATATATATATATATATATATATATATATATATATATATATAAATATATATATATATTCACAGAAAAAAAACATAGGTTTTACAGACGTTAAAGTTAGAAATTAGCATTTAAAAAACTTTAGAAATTCACTGAAAAAAACCATAGGTTTTAGGGACGTTATAGTTAGTTGGACATTTCACTCATATAAAACCAGAGAAATTCCACAGTTATAGTTAGTTCAGCTAACTATAACTCGCGCACCCGCAATGCACTGCTCATGACGTCACATATTACATCATTCATGACATGGTCAGTGACATCACTGATGACATCACTGATGACATCTCAAATGACATCACACTCTGTTATTTTCGCGCCGTGATTTGTACACCCCACGCCAATTATATAAATGGCCCTTAAAATATATAAAAAACAATTTTTACCTTCACAATCCCTGTTCACCACCTTGTGACCACTTTACAGAGTTAATAGTGTTCCTACCCTCCCCGCTACTACTTTGTTCTCACGTACTCCATTGAAGTGCGTCACAAAACGCTTCACAACAGTGAAACGTTCCCAGCCAATAAAGAGCAAACTTGTACTCGGAGCACTTTAGCCAATAAAATGTCCATGGTGTTCCGCACAGGGGGAGGGAATCGCTGCCAACACTCTACTTTTAATGCTTCACAGCCAATGAACATTAAGCTTGGGAAGGTCCTGCTTGGAACACATTACCCAATCAGATGTCCCTGATGCTCCACGGAGGGGGAGGGAATGGCTGGCAACACTTCTACTTTCAATGGTTTACAGCCAATGAACATTAAGCTTGGGAACGTCCTGCTTGGAACACGTCAACCAATCAGATGTCCTTGCTACTCCGCGCAGGGAGAGGGAATGGCTGGCAACACTTTTACTTTTAATGGTTCGCAGCCAATGAACATTGAGCTCGTTGTTGGAACACCTCAGCCAATTAAACGTTAATTTTCTTCACTGTCCGTGATAAAAGTGAACACCGCATTATAAGTAAACATTACTGCGCATTATATTAAAGGAAGGTAAAGGAAGGCTGCAATACGGCGCATTGTTATTTTCCCGATATCATTTCCACAGCCTACTGAACATTGCCGCAATACCGCGCATCGTTGTTTTGTGGACGTGATTTCCACAGCCTACGCAACATTCACACTACCTGTGTGTGCACCCTACACACTGCTTGCCGCAATACGGCGCATTGTGTTCCCAACGGGATTTCCAGAGCCTACGCAACCTTGCCGCAATACCACGCACCGTTGTTCTGCAGACGTGATTTCCACGGCCTACGCAACATTCAAACTCCCTGCCTCTCCACCGTACAGACTGCTTAAACTAAGACCACAGTGTTCCTACTATACCCTCTTATATAATTATTATCTTATTTTTCCCCCTACGCCTTTCAACTCAGTCACAAAATGGCTGCCAACACTTCCTAGTTTCAACAGTTCGCAGCCAATGAGCCGCACGCTCGTGCTCGCAACGCCTCAGCCAATCAGATGTCAGAATTCTCAAATATCGATATCTGTAAATTTTGATATTTCTCCAAAACTACTGAACGGACTTACCCCATTTAAACAAAAGCGTGCTTTCTGGACCAAGACCTTTCTCCCTGCCAAATTTGACGTAATTCCGTTCAGCAGTTTGACCTGTAGCCTTGTCTAAAGTTTCCTATGGAAATTGCATGGAGTAAACATGTTTTGGGACCCCCTTTTTCACAGCCCCCCTTGACGAATCACCCCAAACTTTCAACATAGGAGCTGATCTGAAAAGAGAAGTTTTTGGGAAAATTTCGTAAGCATTCGTCAAACGACGCCAAAGTTATAAGCAAATCAAAAAACGCTTTTCCTATAGAAACGTGGTCCAAACTATAACTACCTACTGGCGACCGCCAGTAGGTAATATATATATGTCATGTGATCAAGGCCGGCAACGGCCAAAACGCGTTATGGCGGCTTGGTGGAGCGCGAAATAAATACTCATATGCACTGAATTGGGTCAACTCTCGTTATTGTCACGAAGAACTTGAAAACGAGCGTTCGAAATATATATATATATATATATATATATATATATATATATATATATATATATAAAACAAAAAGAGTTGCCTCTAGGTGGGATGCACTCCCAGGTGGAAATTACGCCAAAGCAAGGGCACACGCCATGAACAAAGTCCTTTTCTGGTTACCTGCCAGACGCGTTTCGGGCCAACGCCCTCTTCAGTGGCAGACCATGTGACGTGACGGCATGCGGCAACCACCAGTAAATGCGGCGGCGACCCACTTGGGTTTTACTGAACCACCAGTCCCAGGAAGCATTGCTTCAGGTGGTTCACCTGAGCATAATTATTACGGGGATTTACTGGTGGTTGCCGCACGCCGTCACGTCACATGGTCTGCCACTGAAGAGGGCGTTGGCCCGAAACGCGTCTGGCAGGAAACCAGAAAAGGACTTTGTTCATGGCGTGTGCCCTTGCTTTGGCGTAATTTCCACCTGGGAGTGCATCCCACCTAGAGGCAACTTTTTGCATTTTGTACAGCGGCCTGCCTGGTTGCGGGATTGCACCACCGCAAAACACTTGCGGGTCCGCGGCTGCTTTATTGGGGCAGCTAACTGTGGAACAGGAGGTGCCTGTTATATGCAGGGGTGCCGGCGCGAACATCGGCAATCCTTTTAAAGACATTTTTGAATGTGAGTGCCGGCGGCGACCCACTTGGGTTTTACTGAACCACCAGTCCCAGGAAGCATTGCTTCAGGTGGTTCACCTGAGCATAATTATTACAGCGATTTACTGGTGGTTGCCGCACGCCGGCACGTCACATGGTCTGCCACTGAAGAGGGCGTTGGCCCGAAACGCGTTTGGCAGGAAAACCAGAAAAGGACTTTGTTCATGTCATGTGCCCTTGCTTTGGCGTAATTTCCACCTGGGAGTGCATCCCACCTAGAGGCAACTCTTTTTGTATATTATATATATTATTTATGGCAGAGGACTGGTGAAATAAATTAAATTTCTGCACTAAATGAGGTCTGCACTCGTTTTTCCGAAGGATTGTGGCGAGGAGAGGAATATATATATATATATATAAGACACAAAATAGGAAATAGGTGTTTCTTCAAAGAAATGTGTCCTTTATACATAAATTTTATAGCACACAGTGGTAGGTGATAGGTTTGTTTTCACTTTTGTATTAAGATATGTATTTTTTATATGTGGATGATGTCTTTATTCCTATATATGATATCATTTTAATGGAAATCGTATACATGTGTCAGGAGACATTTAAGTAGATATTTAGCCTGAACCAAAACATATATATATATCAAAAAATAATTTTGTAATATTGTTTCACTATAATGTGGGCAATCATACAGGAGGTTGAATATAAATTATGAAGAACAACTAAATGAATAACAAAATATATTATGTAATGGAACATGAGGTATCATGGTATGTAAAGTATGGAAAAAATTCTTTAACATGTTTTCTATTTCCATGATTTTAATTAAGCACGGGCACTTTAAATATGGGGGTAAAGCTGTTGAGCGTTGTCATGTGATCAAGGCCGCTTGTACGGCCGAAACGCGTAATGGCAGAGGACTGGTAAAAATAAAAAAGAATATTTGCACTGAATGAGGTCTGCACTCGTTTTTCCGGAGGATTGTGACGAGGAGAGGAATATTTCCCGGCATTGGACTGTTGCCGGTCAGCAGACCCCTTCCCAACAAGAGGGCTTCGTAGCAAGCAGTCTGTTTTGCCCCGTCAAGGTTTCCCGCACTAGGGCATCCAGTCACGGGCTCGTGGCTCTGCTTTAGCGGGGACCCCGGGGGCATCCTAAAGAGGTTTGCACCAAACGGACGGAGCTCCCCAGCAGCAGCAGTATACTTGGAGTCCAAGATGCGGAGCACATAAGGAGGCAGTGAAACGGCGGAAACACCGCTCGGCTGAGCAGGGACGCGACGAAGAAACTGCCCAACACAGTGAGTGCATACAATAATTTTCAAGCATCTGGCGAACAAAAGCGCTGCAGGGGTGGGAGGTGTGCATACTTCCCTCAATCTGGACTGTGATATCGTATCGTTAAAGGATTGGAGGGAATAAGTCTCAAGCATTCAAACCAAGTCACAATGTCTGCCGACGCGCTCAGAAATCGCGAGCTTGCAGCAGTAGAAATGTTCACTGATTCCTTGGGGGATCAGAGTGCAACAAACAAAGAGGGATTAGAAACCCCGAGTATCAGCATCAATGGGCTTAAAGAAAATTTTAAATTGCTGGAAAAATACAAACGGCAAGAGCAATCTAAATGGTGGAAGGCGTGCTCATTAAAAAGGTATCTGGATGTAGGGAGAATCCCTAGGGGGCTACGTATCATGATAGCCCCCAGTTATGAGACGCCGAACCCCCTAATGATGGCTGAGTGGGGTGAATGCAACCTCGAATCGTCAAGGAGGTTAGTACAAATACTCGTTAAATACGCCGAAAAGATAGGGCAGATTTACAAAGCAAGATTGAAGCCCTCGAAGAGAAGATTAAACAACAGGAAGGTGACTCACGGCAAGCACTGAAAATGAGGGAAGAAATGATGAGTAGACTGGCAAAAGAGGAGGATAAAATAAAGGCCCGTAAAACATATAAATTCAAGAGAGACCGGGAAGATTATGCTAATGGACAGATCTTCACATTTGCACGCCGGTATGATTCACTAAGGGCAGCGACGGCCAATAAAAGATTGCAGGGAGACAAAGGAACAAAAAACCAACATGGTGAAGCATCCTCAATGTCGGAGACAAGCTCTGTTCCAGAAAGTGAATCAGAGAATGAAGGGACAAACAGAAAAAATGAAGAGCATGGAATAAGGTTGACATTGGGGGAAGAATTGGGAATTTTAAAACAGGGCAGGAGAGAGACATTAAGACCACGCAAACAAGATATGGCAATAAAACCAAATCCCAGAGGAGACGGGGGAGACGCCAGGCCCGCAGGATACGGAGAATCAAAGAAGCGGGGCCGAGGACGGGCCAAACGGAACTAAATAATAATGTAAGAAGTGTACAAAGAACTGATGGGAAACAAGGCAAACAAGAGGCAAATACAATAATAAATCTTGCCAACATCAACCTATCAGAATCAGAGGCTCAAATTCTATCCCTGGGATTATCTTTTTGCCCTAGAACAGATTTCCAATACACCAGAACTAGAGCGGATGTTTATCAGTTTACGCGGAAATTAAAACTTAAAAAATTTCATCTATTAAGGCCCACTGCTGAGGCCGCCACGATAGTCTCTGCAACAAGATTGGAAACAGATATGTTGGGCCTACAAGTCTCGGATGTAGATTTATACCGGGACATGTGCCAGTTGGAAAGTGGGGGATCACCCAGTAGTCAGACTATCCCCCTTGCAGGCACTCAAGCCAGGCCTCAAACACCATTTAAAATGAAATCAAAATTTGTCCCCATATTGGTACGAGATGGTTTAGATGCCTTTAGTGATCATGTGGTTAATCAAATCAAAAAACTAACACATGCAACGAATAGATCTAAAAGAGTATATACCAGCAAAGAGACCAGATATAATCAGTTGATTTTAAGATTAAGAAAGGAAGATGTAGTTATTCGGACATCAGACAAAGGCGGAAATATAGTCCTTTGGCCCATGAAAGACTATTTAGAAGAAGCATACAGCCAGCTGAATGATGTCCAATGTTACAAAAAAAGTACTCCACTGAAATACAAAAACACTCAGGATTCTCTTTTTAAGAACTTACTTGCCTGGAAGAGTTTGGGCCTTTTAAGCTGGGATGAGTACAAATTTGTTAAAAAGGAATATCCAATGGTACCTCATATTTACTTCATACCCAAAATACATAAGGACATGGCGAAACCACCGGGCAGGCCGATTATTGCGGCGTGTGATGGGCCATTGGAGAATCTCTCAAGATACATTGATTATTTTTTACAGGTGCACATGAAGCAGTTGAAATCATACATCCAGGACACCAGTGACTTTTTAACAAAAATTAATGCAATTGTGTGGGAATCTGATTTTTTGTTAATCACAATGGATGTCTGCTCTTTGTATACCTGTATCAGGAACCAAGATGGCTTGAGAGCAGTGGAGTTCTATCTCAATACTAGATCCATAATATATGCACAACATACTCGTATGCTCTTGGATATGCTGCTTTTTAATCTGGAAAATAATTTTTTTCTTTTTAACGGGCAGTTTTATCAACAAATCCAAGGTGTAGCCATGGGGGCCAGTTTCTCCCCCAGTTACGCCTGTCTGTTCATGGGCTGGTGGGAGGAACTGGTCCTCATGCGCAAATATGAACATGTATATACTACCAATATTGTATCTTGGATGCGTTTTATAGATGATATATTTATTGTGTGGAAGGGGAGGGAAGAAGGTGCGTTGAAATTTATCAATGAAATCAATGAAAACAACTTTAACCTCAAATTTTCCTCGAGCATCAGTAAACATACAGTGACCTTTTTGGATGTGCAGGTTTTAATTAGAAATAATGTTTTAACTACCACCCTTTTTACCAAACCAACTGCAGGAAACACACTTTTACACGCGTCGAGTGCACATCCCCCACATCTCATCAGGAGCATCCCCTACGGGGAAATGCTCCGTATCCGCAGAATTTGCAGTGATTCAGAGGATACAAAGATGAGGCAGATGGAGAGCCGTGCTAGATTTTTGGCTAGGGGATACAGCAGCGAATCAGTAGATTCTGCGATTAGAAAGTCTCAGGCAAGGTCGAGGAGGGATCTCCTCACCTACAAAACAAAAACGTCTCAGGTAGAGGCATATACACAGCCTGTCAGACTAATCCTAACCTATTCAAAACAGGAAAAACAGTTGCGGAGTATTATGAGACACAATTGGCACTTTGTCCGTGAGGATCCAGTAATAGGTGATCTGATGCCTGTCAATCCATCAATCTCCTTCCGCAAATCATTAAGTATGGGGAATATGTTGGTTCAGAATAGTCATGACAGTAGTCACAAAGACATGTGGTTAACAATAAGAAAAGGTTTTTTTAAATGTCTCTCTTGTAAGGCTTGTCAGTTTGGAATAAATGTCAAAACGTACACAACTGCTTTTTCAGATACAGTTAAAGAGATTAAACAGCATCTTACGTGTAAAACAGAATATTGTGTATACGTATTGGAATGTGACTGCCAATTGAAATATATAGGCAGCACAAAATTAGCAGTGCATAAACGTGTCCTTCAGCATATCAGGGCGATCACTAATAAGGATCAAAATTACCCTGTTGCAAGACATTTTCAAACTGTACACAATAGCAATCCACAATTTTTACGCTATTATGCTATTGAAGCTATACCTATTATGAAAAGAGGGGGTGACAGGGAAGCCAAACTGAGACGCCTGGAAACGAGTTATATTTTAGAGTTTGATTCTAAGCATCCAGGCGGGCTCAATATTACAGAAGATTTACATACGTTTTTATAACGTAGGCAGTCAGTCTCCCATAGGTCGAGCATGTACAGCGGGCAAGCTAATTAGAACATTGCAATGAAGGGACACCTTTTCTTGCTTGCACTTAATGTCTGAAGAACCTTGGGCAAGAAGCAAAACTATATTTATCCAATTAATAAAACCAGTATGATTTTTAGGAATGGTTTTAGAATTGGGGTGGTATTTTATAGTGATTTCTTAAAGCCCTTTTCCTAATGTTTTTTATAGATCTACATCTGGGTTCTTTGTGTTAAGACTTTAAAAGCCAACGATCTACTGACATTCTTAGAAACCTCCCTTGCAATATGAAGTAATGTATGAACTTTAAAGTAGGACGTATTTAATGAATTTACTATGATAATTTGTACTTGTATATAATGAATTTATTTGTTTACGTATAATAATTTGTATGTGTATATAATGAATTCATTTGTGTACCCCTTCAGATATTTAACATTTATAGCACTATTGGTTTTTAACTCTAAGTAGTATAGCACTGAGTCACTTTATCTGTCCATTCAAAGCATGTCGACAATGGTAGCAAATGATTTAGAGATGTGCACGGATGCATTTAAGCAAGTGTAATCAAGAAAAGAAAGTATTGCACAATTGATCCATTGGCACAATAG